>ONZH01008784.1:0-50476 GCA_900303285.1 Rhinella marina
CAGGTCGCACAACAGCCGATGTTCAGGCAAATGGAGGCGTTGCTGGAGTTTTTTTAAGCTAGCATCAGCTACAGTTGACTTCCGAAAGTGAGCGCACAAGCGCCGCACTTTCACCAGTAGCTCTGCCAGGTTGGGGGTAAGTCTTTAGAAATTTTTGGACTACCAGATTAAAAACGTGGGCCAGGCATGGTACGTGATTGAGTTCGGCAAGCTCCAGAGCCGCCACCAGGTTACGGCCCGTTATCGCACACGACCATGCCTGGTCCTAGCTGCAGCGGCGACAGCCACATCTCCGTCTGCTGCAATTATGGCGTCCCTCACCTCTGGGGCGCTGTGCTTCCTGTCGCCCAAGCTGATGAGCTTAAGCACCGCCTGCTGACGTCTCCCCGCGCCAGTGCTGCAACGCTTCCAGCTAGCGGCTGAGGGCGATGTTTAAGGCAGAGGAGGAGGAAGAGGAGGGGGGTGTATCAGAACCCATGCTGGCAATCTTGGGCAGGGGGTGGTAGGTAGGCCGTCTCTGTTTGCGACCCCGTCCCCGCTTCCACAACATTCACCCAGTGTGCCGTCAAAGAAATGTATCGTCCCTGGCCGCAAGCACTTGTCCACGAGTCGGTGGTCAAGTGGACCTTTGCGCTGACTGCGTACCTCAGGGCCCGCCTGATGTTACGCGACACGTGCTGGTGCAGGGCGGGGACGGCACTCCGGGAAAAGTAGTGGCGGCTGGGGACGGAATAGCGAGGTGCGGCAGCCGCCATCAGGTCGCGGAAGGCCTGCGTCTCCACAAGCCTAAACGGCAACATCTCCAGGGCCAGCAGTTTGGAGATGTGGCAGTTTAAGGCTTGGGCTTGGGGGTGACTCGAGGCGTACTTCCGCCTGCGGTCGAACGCCTGCGAGATGGACAGTTGTTGGGACGAGGAGTGTGAAGGTGCAGGCGAAGAGGCGGGGGAAGGGGAGGCTGAAGGAGAAGGCCCCAAAGTAGCCGAGGCAGAGGCAGATGTGGAGGTGTCCTGGCTGGAGGTCTGGGACCGCAGTGGCAGCACACAACAAAGGGGAAGAGGCAGTGGCAGCAAGACCGGGCGCAGGTTGTATTGCGTTTGCTCTCTCCCACTCAGCCCAGTGCTTGAATTCCAAGTGACGCCGCATGCCTGAGGTGGTCATATTGCTCTTCTCAGAGCCCCTACTCAGTTTTGAGTGGCAGAGTGTGCAAACCGCGCTCAGTTTGTCATCCGCACAAACATTAAAATATCTCCACACCACAGAAGTACGAGGCCTCGATGGGGGAGCTTCGCGCGACTGCCCGCTGCCGGGAACAGCTTCGGCCCTGCTGGCTGTGGCCTCACTTCTCTGTCTGGACTGTCCTCTGCCTGTGGACATCCCTCTGCCTGTGGACATCCCTCTGCCTGTGGACATTCCTCTGCCTGTGGATATCCCTCTGCCTGTGGACATCCCTCTGCCTCTTGCTGCCTTTTTCGGTGCTGCGCAGACCACCACCTCTCCACTGCTTTCCTCGCTGGACATCACCCCTGGCCAAGTGGGGTCGGTCATTTCGTCATCCACCACTCCTCTTCCACTTCCTCACTCTGCTCCTCCTCCTGCCCACTGGACATTCCAACAGCCTCCCTTGATGGCAACTGCGTCTCATCATCATCGCTCATGATACAGATGCGGCTCAGGGTCCACATCAGCAGGAGATGGCGAAAACTCAAGTGTTTGGGCATCACTACAAACAAATTCCTCTGCTAGCTCCTGGGATTCTTCCGGCACATCTGAAAAAGGACCCGAAAAGAGCTCCTGGGAGGGGTCAATGGTGGGATGACTCTGTTGGCCAGGTGTGGAGGAAGGAGGGTCAGAGTGAGACTGTGTGGATGACTGGCTGGTGGACAACTGTGTGGAAGCGCTATCGGCTATCCATTGCACCACCTGTTCAACCTGCTCAGGCCTCAACAGCGGTGTAACCCGCCCCCTGCTTAACTGTCCCATAAAGGCAGGGATTCTGGATGAGCGGGATCCTGGCTGACCCTCACCAGCACGCATTGTATCCCCACTGCTTCAACAAGGCCCCCAACAGCATTTCCGCGCCCCCGTCCTCGTCCACGTCCTATTCCGCTAGCCCCCCGCCGCATTTTATTTTTTTTTGGTTACAATATTTTGCCTTCACAGCCGTGAAATTACTTTGCAAGAGAACGCACAGTACAGTTGCCAATTATAAGGCCTATATATTGTATATTTCAAGGTACACAGCCGTGTACTAAGTGATCAGACGGTGTGTATGAACACCAGGTATTGAGAAATTACTTTGCAAGAGAACGCACAGTACAGTTGCCAATTGAAAGGCCTATATATTGTATATTCAAGGTACACAGCCGTGTACTAAGTGATCAGACGGTGTGTATGAACACCAGGTTGAGAAATTACTTTGCAAGAGAACGCACAGTACAGTTGCCAATTATAAGGCCTATATATTGTATATTTCAAGGTACACAGCCGTGTACTAAGTGATCAGACGGTGTGTATGAACACCAGGTATGAGAAATTACTTTGCAAGAGAACGCACAGTACAGTTGCCAATTATAAGGCCTATATATTGTATATTTCAAGGTACGGTACTAAGTGATCAGACGGTGTGTATGAACACCAGGTATGAGAAATTACTTTGCAAGAGAACGCACAGTACAGTTCCAATTATAAGGCCTATATATTTGTATATTTCAAGGTACACAGCCGTGTACTAAGTGATCAGACGGTGTGTATGAACACCAGGTTGAGAAATTACTTTGCAAGAGAACGCACAGTACAGTTGCAATTATAAGGCCTATATATTGTATATTTCAAGGTACACAGCGTGTACTAAGTGATCAGACGGTGTGTATGAACCCAGGTTTGAGAAAATTACTTTGCAGGAACGCACAGTACAGTTGCCATTATAAGGCCTATATATTTATATTTCAAGGTACACAGCCGATGTGTACTAGTGGAAGACTGTGTGACCCACAGTGTTCTTGAATTACTTTGCAAGAGAACGCACAGTACATTGCCAATTGAAAGGCTATATATTGTATATTTCAAGGTACACAGCCCGGTACTAAGTGATCAGACGGTGTGTATGACACCAGGTATGAGAAATTTACTTTGCAAGAGAACGCACAGTACAGTTGCCAATTATAAGGCCTATATATTGTATATTTCAAGGTACAACAGCCGTGTACTAAGTGATCAGACGGTGTGTATGAACACCAGGTTTGAGAAATTACTTGCAAGAGAACGCACAGTACAGTTTGCCAATTATAAGGCCTATATATTGTATATTTCAAGGTACACAGCCGTGTACTAAGTGATCAGACGGTGTGTATGAACACCAGGTATGAGAAATTACTTTGCAAGAGAACGCACAGTACAGTTGCCAATTATAAGGCCTATATATTGTATATTTCAAGGTACACAGCCGTGTACTAAGTGATCAGACGGTGTGTATGAACACCAGGTATGAGAAATTACTTTGCAAGAGAACGCACAGTACAGTTGCGCAATTATAAGGCCTATATATTGTATATTTCAAGGTACACAGCCGTGTACTAAGTGATCAGACGGTGTGTATGAACACCAGGTATGAGAAATTACTTTGCAAGAGAACGCACAGTACAGTTGCCAATTATAAGGCCTATATATTGTATATTTCAAGGTACACAGCCGTGTACTAAGTGATCAGACGGTGTGTATGAACACCAGGTTTGAGAAATTACTTTGCAAGAGAACGCACAGTACAGTTGCCAATTATAAGGCCTATATATTGTATATTTCAAGGTACACAGCCGTGTACTAAGTGATCAGACGGTGTGTATGAACACCAGGTATGAGAAATTACTTTGCAAGAGAACGCACAGTACAGTTGCCAATTATAAGGCCTATATATTGTATATTTCAAGGTACACAGCCGTGTACTAAGTGATCAGACGGTGTGTATGAACACCAGGTATGAGAAATTACTTTGCAAGAGAACGCACAGTACAGTTGCCAATTATAAGGCCTATATATTGTATATTTCAAGGTACACAGCCGTGTACTAAGTGATCAGACGGTGTGTATGAACACCAGGTTTGAGAAATTACTTTGCAAGAGAACGCACAGTACAGTTGCCAATTATAAGGCCTATATATTGTATATTTCAAGGTACACAGCCGTGTACTAAGTGATCAGACGGTGTGTATGAACACCAGGTATGAGAAATTACTTTGCAAGAGAACGCACAGTACAGTTGCCAATTATAAGGCCTATATATTGTATATTTCAAGGTACACAGCCGTGTACTAAGTGATCAGACGGTGTGTATGAACACCAGGTATGAGAAATTACTTTGCAAGAGAACGCACAGTACAGTTGCCAATTTAAGGCCTATATATTGTATATTTCAAGGTACACAGCCGTGTACTAAGTGATCAGACGGTGTGTATGAACACCAGGTTTGAGAAATTACTTTGCAAGAGAACGCACAGTACAGTTGCCAATTATAAGGCCTATATATTGTATATTTCAAGGTACACAGCCGTGTACTAAGTGATCAGACGGTGTGTATGAACACCAGGTATGAGAAATTACTTTGCAAGAGAACGCACAGTACAGTTGCCAATTATAAGGCCTATATATTGTATATTTCAAGGTACACAGCCGTGTACTAAGTGATCAGACGGTGTGTATGAACACCAGGTTTGAGAAATTACTTTGCAAGAGAACGCACAGTACAGTTGCCAATTATAAGGCCTATATATTGTATATTTCAAGGTACACAGCCGTGTACTAAGTGATCAGACGGTGTGTATGAACACCAGGTATGAGAAATTACTTTGCAAGAGAACGCACAGTACAGTTGCCAATTATAAGGCCTATATATTGTATATTTCAAGGTACACAGCCGTGTACTAAGTGATCAGACGGTGTGTATGAACACCAGGTATGAGAAATTACTTTGCAAGAGAACGCACAGTACAGTTGCCAATTATAAGGCCTATATATTGTATATTTCAAGGTACACAGCCGTGTACTAAGTGATCAGACGGTGTGTATGAACACCAGGTTTGAGAAATTACTTTGCAAGAGAACGCACAGTACAGTTGCCAATTATAAGGCCTATATATTGTATATTTCAAGGTACACAGCCGTGTACTAAGTGATCAGACGGTGTGTATGAACACCAGGTTGAGAAATTACTTTGCAAGAGAACGCACAGTACAGTTGCCAATTATAAGGCCTATATATTGTATATTTCAAGGTACACAGCCGTGTACTAAGTGATCAGACGGTGTGTATGAACACCAGGTTTGAGAAATTACTTTGCAAGAGAACGCACAGTACAGTTGCCAATTATAAGGCCTATATATTGTATATTTCAAGGTACACAGCCGTGTACTAAGTGATCAGACGGTGTGTATGAACACCAGGTATGAGAAATTACTTTGCAAGAGAACGCACAGTACAGTTGCCAATTATAAGGCCTATATATTGTATATTTCAAGGTACACAGCCGTGTACTAAGTGATCAGACGGTGTGTATGAACACCAGGTTTGAGAAATTACTTTGCAAGAGAACGCACAGTACAGTTGCCAATTATAAGGCCTATATATTGTATATTTCAAGGTACACAGCCGTGTACTAAGTGATCAGACGGTGTGTATGAACACCAGGTTTGAGAAATTACTTTGCAAGAGAACGCACAGTACAGTTGCCAATTATAAGGCCTATATATTGTATATTTCAAGGTACACAGCCGTGTACTAAGTGATCAGACGGTGTGTATGAACACCAGGTATGAGAAATTACTTTGCAAGAGAACGCACAGTACAGTTGCCAATTATAAGGCCTATATATTGTATATTTCAAGGTACACAGCCGTGTACTAAGTGATCAGACGGTGTGTATGAACACCAGGTATGAGAAATTACTTTGCAAGAGAACGCACAGTACAGTTGCCAATTATAAGGCCTATATATTGTATATTTCAAGGTACACAGCCGTGTACTAAGTGATCAGACGGTGTGTATGAACACCAGGTATGAGAAATTACTTTGCAAGAGAACGCACAGTACAGTTGCCAATTATAAGGCCTATATATTGTATATTTCAAGGTACACAGCCGTGTACTAAGTGATCAGACGGTGTGTATGAACACCAGGTATGAGAAATTACTTTGCAAGAGAACGCACAGTACAGTTGCCAATTATAAGGCCTATATATTGTATATTTCAAGGTACACAGCCGTGTACTAAGTGATCAGACGGTGTGTATGAACACCAGGTATGAGAAATTACTTTGCAAGAGAACGCACAGTACAGTTGCCAATTATAAGGCCTATATATTGTATATTTCAAGGTACACAGCCGTGTACTAAGTGATCAGACGGTGTGTATGAACACCAGGTATGAGAAATTACTTTGCAAGAGAACGCACAGTACAGTTGCCAATTATAAGGCCTATATATTGTATATTTCAAGGTACACAGCCGTGTACTAAGTGATCAGACGGTGTGTATGAACACCAGGTTGAGAAATTACTTTGCAAGAGAACGCACAGTACAGTTGCCAATTATAAGGCCTATATATTGTATATTTCAAGGTACACAGCCGTGTACTAAGTGATCAGACGGTGTGTATGAACACCAGGTTTGAGAAATTACTTTGCAAGAGAACGCACAGTACAGTTGCCAATTATAAGGCCTATATATTGTATATTTCAAGGTACACAGCCGTGTACTAAGTGATCAGACGGTGTGTATGAACACCAGGTATGAGAAATTACTTTGCAAGAGAACGCACAGTACAGTTGCCAATTATAAGGCCTATATATTGTATATTTCAAGGTACACAGCCGTGTACTAAGTGATCAGACGGTGTGTATGAACACCAGGTTTGAGAAATTACTTTGCAAGAGAACGCACAGTACAGTTGCCAATTATAAGGCCTATATATTGTATATTTCAAGGTACACAGCCGTGTACTAAGTGATCAGACGGTGTGTATGAACACCAGGTATGAGAAATTACTTTGCAAGAGAACGCACAGTACAGTTGCCAATTATAAGGCCTATATATTGTATATTTCAAGGTACACAGCCGTGTACTAAGTGATCAGACGGTGTGTATGAACACCAGGTATGAGAAATTACTTTGCAAGAGAACGCACAGTACAGTTGCCAATTATAAGGCCTATATATTGTATATTTCAAGGTACACAGCCGTGTACTAAGTGATCAGACGGTGTGTATGAACACCAGGTTTGAGAAATTACTTTGCAAGAGAACGCACAGTACAGTTGCCAATTATAAGGCCTATATATTGTATATTTCAAGGTACACAGCCGTGTACTAAGTGATCAGACGGTGTGTATGAACACCAGGTATGAGAAATTACTTTGCAAGAGAACGCACAGTACAGTTGCCAATTATAAGGCCTATATATTGTATATTTCAAGGTACACAGCCGTGTACTAAGTGATCAGACGGTGTGTATGAACACCAGGTATGAGAAATTACTTTGCAAGAGAACGCACAGTACAGTTGCCAATTATAAGGCCTATATATTGTATATTTCAAGGTACACAGCCGTGTACTAAGTGATCAGACGGTGTGTATGAACACCAGGTTTGAGAAATTACTTTGCAAGAGAACGCACAGTACAGTTGCCAATTATAAGGCCTATATATTGTATATTTCAAGGTACACAGCCGTGTACTAAGTGATCAGACGGTGTGTATGAACACCAGGTATGAGAAATTACTTTGCAAGAGAACGCACAGTACAGTTGCCAATTGAAAGGCCTATATATTGTATATTTCAAGGTACACAGCCGTGTACTAAGTGATCAGACGGTGTGTATGAACACCAGGTATGAGAAATTACTTTGCAAGAGAACGCACAGTACAGTTGCCAATTGAAAGGCCTATATATTTTATATTTCAAGGTACACAGCAGTAGTGCCAAATATAGTTTGGTATGTAGCAGAGCACCTAATACACCACTAATGCCTCTCTCTGTCCCTACTCCAGCAGCTATCCCTGAATACGGCAGCCGTTCTCTGTAAAGTGTATCTTGTAGTAAAGCTATCACTGTACTGCACTATAGTAGCCCTGATAAGGGCTTTTAATCACGCTCCTGCCTGTCCAACAGCTAAAACCTGTCTCTCCCTTCTCCAGCCTCTGTCCCTGACTAAGTTCACGCAGCATATGCGAACGAGCAGGAAGAGCTGAGTTTTTAATATTCGAGGTCACATGGTTTTTCCAGCCAATGCATGTAGACGCCGTTTTCGCGCTGCCAGCGTGCTCAGCGTGCCTGTCATACCCCCCCTGCATGGTGATTGGTGGAAAAAGAGCGCCAGGGAAGGTGGGAGGGGAAACGAATTCTAAGTGCGCCATCGCCGTTATACTCGAAAGAAATCGAGCACGCCGAATATCGTAGTATTCGATCGAATACCAGCTCGATCGAACACTACTCGCTCATCTCTAATCGTTACTGCATCATGAGTACTCTTAAGGTACACATGTCAGTTGATACATCATGTCTAGATGTAGCCATCTGTAAAAATCACATATAGTTGTAAATTCAGTTGACATATTTTCATTATAACTATTGAGGCCGAAAATATAATGTACTACAGCGCTTACATGAAAATTTGACCATGGCTATAACTGTACTCTCAAAGAACAAAAGTTCTCTAAATGGCTGTCCTTAGTAAAATCCTTGGCCTAAACGCATACTCCTTTCCTTACTATTTTGTAGTATAATCCATGAGCCTTGTTGTTGTACTTTTGTTCCGGCCGCCCCTCGGCAGGGTTTGCCATGCTGCAGCAGGATCCGTGGCCCGCCCCCATTACAGTGAATGGGGCCGGAGCGTAGTTCTGCCCCCACATGTGAACCTGCTGCAGCACGGATCTTGCAGGCTATTCACCCACGAAATAGCCTGCCAGAGTCCCCTGCTGCAGGTGTGAAACTAGCCTTAGGCTACTTTCACACTTGCGTTGTAAGGGTCTGTTTGTGAGATCCATCACAGGCTCTCATAAACGGTCCAAAACTGATCAGTTTTGTCCAAATGCATTCTGAATGGAAAAGGATCTGTTCAGAATGCATCAGTTTTGTTTCAGTTCAGTCAGCATTCCGTTTTGGAGATGGACACTAAAACGCTGCTTGCTGCGTTTTGGTGTCCTCATGAAGAAACTGATCCAAACTGGCTATTTAAAATATAATACAACTGGATCCATTCAGAACGGATGCAGACGGTTGTGTTATCATGACGGAAGCGTTTTTGCTGATCCATGACAGATCCAGCAAAAACGCTGATGTGAAAGTAGCCTTATTTACATTATCAGTGCTGGGGTCACTGTAGGGTGCAGTGTTACTAATGAGGGAATTACTACTGGTAGGACTATTACTATGGGGGGCACTATTATTTCTCCAGGATAGTATTTGGAGGTTTTCGGGGGCACAGCGAGCAGCAGGATAAGGCTGTGGGGACTCCAGGTTGGGGGATGATGATAGAAATGTGATAAAGCTAAGATGTCTGTGAGTCACACTCTGCAGAGAAGTTGTCCGGGCTGAATGGAGAAGATGACAGAGAAGATCTACATCACAGAAGAGGGAGGCACTGGATGTGAGGTATGTTTTCCTGTTGGGACGAGGGTCGACATAGAGAACTGGGCCATATTCATTGGGGCTTGGGCCCTGGATCTTTTGAGACCCTAGCAACGCCGCTGCCATATCTGGTGCTCTTGCGGCGGCAGGGCAGCTGGAGATATTCTCTTCCATTGCTTCGCGCACCGCTAATAGTTAGCTCCATAGTTGGGTGGTATGTGTGTATATCTCTTAATAATATAAAAATGAATTTCTGTCTGTCTGTCTGTCTGTTCTCTATGCGCGACCAAAGTACTGGACCGATTTTCACCAAATTCGGCACACAGGTACATCAGGTGTCCGGGAAGGTTTTAGACCAGGTCTCATCTCTCTAGGACGTACCGTTCCCGAGATATTCCCAAAATATGATCTCCATTAGCCAACATTACAACTGGGAGCTTTGGATTTAAACTCCAACTGCCATTCTCTGCAAAGCCACACAGGGAGGGCAGGTTTCCATAACAACCAGGTAATTATCAGCAGCTGAGGATCTCAACCATTTCTATTTACTGACACTGTTAAAGGTATTCCGGTTACCATAAATATAACTTATGTTTTTTTCTATTACTACAGTTCAGTAGTAATAAAAGATGTTTTCCTCCACTGCTGCCTATTGCGTGGGCTCATAAATAAGCATGGTATTGACCTTTAATTCAGGCCACCCTAAAAGAAGTACTTAAAACCCCCGCCCCAGGTCTCACTAAGCCACACCCCCAACTCTGTCAGGCCACACCCCCTTTCACTCCGCAGCCAACAGAGATTGAAAAAATAAAGGTAAAAATCAACTTCTGTCAGCTGCAGGGATGGGTGGGAGGTTGACTTTCTTTCTGCAACAACACACACAAACATTAAATAAAATAGATTAAATCCACCCATGCGAAGCGTTTTGCTAATTCACGCCCCCGACTCTGTCAGGTCACGCCCCCTCCCACTCCGCAGCCAACGGGAATTGAAAAAATGAAGATAAAAATAAACTTCTGTTTGCTGCAGGGGTGGGAGGGTGAATTTCTCTCTGCAACGACACACAAAAATTTTAGATGAAATAGACTAATTATAGACTACAACCGTTCGAAGCCTTTTGCTAAGCCACGCCCCGTCTATGTCAGGCCACGCCCCCTCTCACTCCGCAGCCATTCTGCAACGACACACAGAAACATTAAATGAAATAGATTAAATGCACCTATGCGAAGCGCTTTGCTAAGCCACGCCCCGACTCTGTAAGGCCACGCCCCCTCCCACTCCGCAGCCAACAGGGATTGAAAAAATAAAGGTAAAAATCAACTTCTGTCAGCTGCAGGGATGGGTGGGAGGTTGACTTTCTTTCTGCAACGACACACAGAAACATTAAATGAAATAGATTAAATACACCCATGTGAAGCGTTTTGTTAAGCCACGCCCCCAACTGTGTCAGGTCACGCCCCCTCCTACTCCGCAGCCAACAGGGATTGAAAAAATGAAGGGAAAAATAAACTTCTGTCAGCTGCAGGGGTGGGAGGGTGAATTTCTCTCTGCAATGACACACAAAATTTTAGATGAAATAGACTAATTTTAGACTACAACCGTTCGAAGCATCTTGATAATCCACACCCCCAACTCTGCCAGGCCATGCCCCCTCCCACTCCGTAGGCAACGGGGATTGAAAAAAATCAGCTGCAGGGGTGGGAGGGTGAATTTCTCTCTGCAATGACAGACAAAAATCATAGATGAAATTGACTAATTTTAGACTACGACCATTCAGTACTAATAAAAGATGTTTTTTTCCACTGCTACCCATTGCGGGTCCCCATAACTTACCATGTCATCGACCTGTAATTCATGCCACTCTGACCCCCGCCCCAGATCTCGCGAAACCACGCTCCGACTCTGTCAGGCCACGCCCCCTCCCACTCCGCAGCCAACGGGGATTGAAAAAATGAAGGTAAAAATCAACTTCTGTCAGCTGCAGGGGCGGGAGGGAGGTTGGATTTCTTTCTGCAACAACATACAGAAACATGAAATGAAATAGATTAAATATACCCGTGCAAAGCAATGTTTTCTTCCATGGCGTGTCCTCATAAATTACCATGGCATCGAACTGTAATTCTGGCCACCATCAAAAGAAGGACTTAAAACCCTGCCCTAGGTCTTTCAATGTCACGCGCCCGACTCAGTCAGGCCATGACCCCTCCCACTCCGCAGCCAATGGAGATTGAACAATTGAAGGTAAAAATCAACATCTGTCAGCTGCAGGGATGGGAGGGAGGATGACTTTCTCTCTGCAACGACACACAGAAACATTAAATGAAATAGATTAAATATACCCGCGCAAAGCAATGTTTTCTTCCACTGCTACCCATTGTGTTTCTTCAAATTACCATGGCATTAACCTATAATTCAGGCCACCCTGAAATGAAGGACTTAACCCCCCCCCCCCCGTGTCCCATTAAACCACACCCCCTCCCACTCCGCAGCCAATAGGGATTGAAAAAATGAAGGTAAAAATCACCTCCTGTCAGCTGCATTGACTTTCTCTCTGCAACGACACACAGAAACATTAAATGAAATATACCCAGGCGAAGCCGGGTCTTTCTGCTAGTTATGTATATATGGTGTATTTATGTAAGTGTACCATGTATATGTTTTATGTATGTGTGTTGCATATATATGGTGTATGTGTATGTAAACATGTGCAGTGACACTGCGTGTCCACCGTAGGGGAACCTGTTGTTACAAATTTGAATCCCACCCCTGGGTATATTGACTCTGGAAGTAGATCAGACTGCTGTTAAGGGGCTCACGGTGAGACGGACTTAGTGCTATAGTCCTTAAATCTATAGCATTTTCCTGAAGCTAGCAAAATAAATTTGTATGGTGTCTACTGAGTTCAATGGTAACAGTATGGTGCACACATGGAATTTCATCAGGTAATGTGTGAATGAAAGCAGAATTTTTCGAACAGTACGGGGAAGTGACTTTCTTCCGCTGTATATATGTACAGTGCCTTGCGAAAGTATTCGGCCCCCTGGAACTTTTCAACCTTTTGCCACATTTCAGGCTTCAAACAAAAAGATATAACATTTTACATTTTTGGTGAAGAATCAACAACAAGTGGGTCACAATTGTGAAGTGGAACGAAATTTATTGGATCATTTGAACTTTTTTTGTAATAATAAAAATGAAAAGTAGGGCGTGCAAAATTATTCGGCCCCCTTGCATTAATACTTTGTTGCGCTACCTTTTGCTGCGATTACAGCTGCAAGTCACTTGGGGTATGTCTCTATCAGTTTTGCACATCTAGAGACTGAAATTCTTGCCCATTCTTCCTTGCAAAACAGCTCGAGCTCTTTGAGGTTGGATGGAGTGCGTTTGTGAACAGCAGTTTTCAGCTCTTTCCACATATTCTCAATTGGATTCAGGTCTGGACTTTGACTTGGCCATTCTAAGACCTGGATACGTTTATTTTTGAACCATTTCATTGTACATTTTGCTTTATGTTTGGGATAATTGTCTTGTTGGAAGATAAATCTCCGTCCTAGTCTCTGGTCTTTTGCAGACTCCAACAGGTTTTCATCCAGAATGGTCCTGTATTTGGCTCCATCCATCTTCCCATCAATTTTAACCACCTACCCTGTCCCTGCTGATGAAAAGCAGGCCCAAACCATGATGCTGCCACCACCATGTTTGACAGTGGGGATGGTGTGTTCAGGGTGATGAGCTGTGTTGCTTTTACTCTAAACATATCGTTTTGCATTGTTTCCAAAAAGTTTGATTTTGGTTTCATCTGACCTTAGCACCTTCTTCCACGTGTTTGGTGTGTCTCCCAGGTGGCTTGTGGCAAACTGTAAACAAGACTTTTTATGGATATCTTTGAGAAATGGCTTTCTTCTTGCCACTCTTCCATAAAGGCCAGATTTGTGAAGTAACATAGTAACATAGTAACATAGTTTATAAGGCCGAAAAAAGACATCTGTCCATCCAGTTTGATCTGTTTTCCTACAAGTTGATCCAGAGGAAGGCAAAAAACCCCTGTGCGGTAGAAGCCAATTTTCCTCACTTTAGGGGAAAAAATTCCTTCCCGACTCCAATCAGGCAATCAGAATTACTCCCTGGATCAACAACAACCCATATCTAGTAACTATAACCTGTAATATTATTACCCTCCAGAAATACATCCAGGCCCCTCTTGAACTCTTTTAGTGAACTTACCATCACCACCTCCTCAGGCAGAGAGTTCCATAGTCTCACTGCTCTTACCGTAAAGAATCCTATTCTATTTTTGTGAACAAACCTTCTTTCCTCCAGGCGCAGAGGATGTCCCCTCGTCATGGTCACTGTCCTTGGGATAAAGAGATCATGGGAGAGATCTCTGTACTGACCCCTGATATATTTATACATAGTTATTAGATCTCCCCTCAGTCGTCTTTTTTCTAAAGTGAATAACCCTAATTTTGATAATCTTTCTGGGTACTGTAGTCTACCCATTCCAGCTATGAGTTGCCCTCCTCTGAACCCTCTCCAGCTCTGCTATGTCTGCCTTGTTCACAGGAGCCCAGAACTGTACACAGTACTCCATCTGTGGTCTGACTAGTGATTTGTAAAGTGGCAGGACTATGTTCTCATCACAGGCATCTATGCCCCTTTTGATGCAACCCATTATCTTATTGGCCTTGGCAGCAGCTGTCTGACACTGGTTTCTGCAGCTTAGTTTTCTGTTCACTAAAATTCCTAGGTCCTTTTCCATGTCAGAGTTACCCAATATTTTACCATTTAGTATGTACTGGTGACTTGCATTATTCCTTCCCATATGCATAACCTTACATTTGTCAGTGTTAAACCTCATCTGCCACTTCTCTGCCCAAGCCTCCAGTCTATCCAGATCCATCTGTAGCAGTGTACTGTCCTCTTCTGTGTTAATTACTTTACACAGTTTAGTGCATCTGCAAAAATTTATATTTTACTGTGCAAGCCTTCCTACAAGATCATTAATAAATATATTGACGAGAATAGGGCCCAATACTGACCCCTGTGGTACCCCACTAGTTACAGTGACCCAATCTGAGTATGTACCATTAATAACCACCCTCTGTTTTCTATCACTGAGCCATTTACTTACCCACATCCAGACATTTTCTCCAAGGCCAAGCATTCTCATTTTATATACTAACATTTTATGTGGTACAGTGTCAAATGCTTTGGAGAAGTCCAGATATACGACATCCATTGATTCCCCGCGGTCAAGTCTAGAACTTACCTCCTCATAGAAACTGATTAAATTGGTTTGACACGACCGATCCCTCATGAAGCCATGCTGATATGGAGTTATTTGCTTATTTTCATTGAGGTACTCCAAGATAGCATCTCTTAGAAAACCTTCAAACAGTTTACCCACTACAGATGTTAAACTTACCGGCCTATAGTTCCCGGGCTCTGTTTTTGGACCCTTTTTGAATATTGGCACCACATTTGCTATGTGCCAATCCTGTGGAACACTCCCTGTCAGTATAGAGTCCTTAAATATCAAGTATAAGGGTCTGGCAATGACATTACTTAAGTCTCTTAGGATACGTGGGTGTATGCCATCCGGTCCTGGCGATTTGTCTATTTTAATCTTTTTAAGACGCCCCAGTACTTCTTCCTGGGTCAGACAGGACACTTTTAAAGGGGAATTCACTTTTATATTCTGCATTTCATCTGACAGTTTATTTTCCTCAGTGTTCGACTGATTGTTGTCCTACGGACAGACTCTCCCACCTCAGCTGTAGATCTCTGCAGTTCATCCAGAGTGATCATGGGCCTCTTGGCTGCATCTCTGATCAGTCTTCTCCTTGTTTGAGATGAAAGTTTAGAGGGACAGCCGGGTCTTGGTAGATTTGCAGTGGTCTGATACTCCTTCCATTTCAATATGATCGCTTGCACAGTGCTCCAAGGGATGTTTAAAGCTTCGGAAATCTTTTGGTATCCATATCCGGCTTTAAAGGGAACCTGTCATCTCCGAAACACCCCCGGAACTAGAGTAAGCGGTGTATAGTGTAAGTGATGCTGAATCCGAATATGTAAGTTTTATCTTCATACTCACTTCCATTCCGATGCTGTGCTCCCACAAACCTGCAGTAAAATGCATTGAAAGGACTCTTCTTTGAGTCCTCTCCATTATGTGAGTGAGCACTGGAGTCCACTGATTGCATTTTACTGCAGGTTTGTGGGAGCACAACATCAGAATGGAAGTGAGTATGAAGATAAAAATTACATAACCGGACTCGACGTCACTTACACTATACACCGCTTACTCTAGTTCAGGGGGTGTTTCGGAGATGACAGGTTCCCTTTAAACTTCTCCACGACAGTATCACGGACCTGCCTGGTGTGTTCCTTGGTCTTCATGATGCAGAACCCTGAGACTATCACAGAGCAGGTACATTTATACGGAGACTTGATTACACACAGGTGGATTCTATTTATCTTCATCAGTCATTTACGACAACATTGGATCATTCAAAGATCCTCAATGAACTTCTGGAGTGAGTTTTCTGAACTGAAAGTAAATGGGCCGAATAATTATGCACGCCCAACTTTTCAGTTTAATTATTACAAAAAAAGTTTAAATGATCCAATAAATTTTGTTCCACTTTACAATTGTGACCCACTTGTTGATTCTTCACCAAAATTTTTAAATGTTATATCTTTTTGTTTGAAGCCTGAATTGTGGCAAAAGGTTGAAAAGTTTCAGGGGGCCGAATACTTTCGCAAGGCACTGTATGTGCCCAATAACCCATCATACAGCATAATCACAGTATGTATTATAGCATTATTCTCTGCCTTGTATAACCTGTAGAATTTCATTTCCCAACACAGAAAATACATTTTCACTTTCTCAAACTGGTTTAAAAAAAAATACAAGTGGCAATGTAAGAGAATATTTCAAAATCAAACATTAATTGGAATAAGCTTTTAAGTTAAAAAGCCTTAAAAAATTCAATGTGTGGCTCGCAACACTATTTTTGTTTGCTGAGAAAAAAAGTTCCATATTAATAAAAAGAAGTACATCGTTACCATGGTAACCTGAATCAGCTTGAACAAGGACGTCTTGTTTCCTTTTAAATTGCAGAATCATGAAAAAAGGCTTGATGTGACTAAATGAGGGATACAAAAGGGGACATGGTGACTTAAAGGGTCACTGGGTTTTCAAAAAACTTTTCATTAGAGACATCTCAAATATTTTGATTGGTGGGGGTCTGAGTGCTGAGACCCCCACCGATCACAAGAATAAGAAGAGATAAGCGTTTGCATATCATGCTTTCTCTTCTGACTGCAGGAGACTGGCTCAATAGAAGTGTATGGGCCAACTCAAGGCATGTCTCTATGACATATGAAAAGTTTTTTGAAAACTCAGCGACCCTTTAAAGAGGCTCTGTCACTAGGTTGTAACCTATGTATTTAAATACATAGCTTACAAGACCTAGTGACAAACTTTAAAATCATACCTGTCATGCAGAGTTCTGCGCAGCGGTTGCGTAGATATTTAACTTAGAAAACATATGCAAATGAGCCATCGGAGCACCGGGGGGCGGCCTCTTTCCTCTGAAGCACCGCTCCATCACCGCCCCCCGGGCCTGAAGCACGTCCCCTCGCTATAGGCACGCCCAGTACCCTATTTGATAGACAGCGCTAGACTTACGAGTCTAGCGCTGAAATCCCGCGCATGCGTCTTAAAATGTCCACTGGAGCATGCGCAGTAGCAAACACTGTAAACACTGCAAGCGCTACTGCGCATGCTCCAGTGGATATTTTAAGACACATGCGCGGGATTTCAGCGCTAGACTCGTAAGTCTAGCGCTGTCTATCAAATAGGGTACTGGGCGTGCCTATAGCGAGGGGACGTGCTTCAGGCCCGGGGGGCGGTGATGGAGCGGTGCTTCAGAGGAAAGAGGCCGCCCCCCGGTGCTCCGATGGCTCATTTGCATATGTTTTCTAAGTTAAATATCTACGCAACCGCTGCGCAGAACTCTGCATGACAGGTATGATTTTAAAGTTTGTCACTAGGTCTTGTAACCTATGTATTTAAATACATAGGTTACAACCTAGTGACAGAACCTCTTTAAAGTTTACATTAGGTTCCTTTAATGCTATGTTTGGGAGAATTTCTCTCATAGGTATCTTTTAGATCCATATTAATATATTTTTTTGGTGTACTGTATGTCTACCTGCTCCTTTATGCAGCAATATTGTCCTCTTTTTGATATAAAAAGACATATAGAGAGCAGATCTCCTGAATTAAATATTAAAGGTTGCCACTTTTTGGGCAACACCAGCATTGAAATGTTCTGGTAGGCTGTTCTAGCAAAGGAACGGCCTGCCTAAATTCATCATATTGAAGCTCTGACAGTTGCAGGGAGAGAACTACAGAGGAAAGGGCATTGTCATGAATAAGTAGGAAACAGTGCAGCCCTGTACTTCAGCCCCACCACTGTCCCTACCTACTTACACGGTCCATTCTAAATGACGGTGCAAAACTGGATGGCGGTCCCTAATTTAACATAAGTGCAGGGCCTTAAAGGGAAGGGGACGATGGGAGACAAACAACCAACGAAAAACAGAACACAGAAGTGTAACATTACCAAGCCGAGTCCAAATCCAAATTAGAGACTAAAACTAGAACCAGGGGAAGCCAAAAGTCAAAACCAAGAGGTAGCATAAGTCACAAGAGGGTCAAACAATGTCAAAGTCAAGGTAACAAGCCAAGGTCTTAATCCAGATGATAAATATACAACGAGAGCTAGTGTGGCAAATTCCAAACTGGGAAACTAATCAAAGGCAACCTGTGGCCAGCAGATTGCCTGTTTAAATAGGCCATACAGATGGGTCACATGACATGGCCAGTGTCTCGTGACCAGCACCAGCCACAGCACCACAACTGAGCGGCAACTACTCAATGTCGGCGCTCACCCCTGCCCCCTGTTCCTGCTCATTGCCTAGGGGATGGGGACACCGAAGGAAGTGCGTGCCGCCGGATCCTCCCCGCCCCCGATCACCATGGAGATGAGGACGCCGACTCCTTTCTCCATTCTGTCACAGGGATACCGTCCGTGCTGCAGAGAGGGAGCGCACTGCCGGCTCCCTGTTACAGGCATGCCCCCTGAGAAAGAACACATATATGTCTTTGTCATTTCAAGAGTTTTCAGTGGTCTCAGCATGTCAGAGTCATATATTGACTTCCCTTTGCGCGATCTCCGCAAAGCGACCTTGAGTCTCTTCCCTTTTATTTATTTCTAGCTCTGTCTCCTCTTACTTTTCTTCTTCATTGTTTCAAAATAATATACAACAAATCTTTTACATATATTTCCCTTTATTATTCAGTTTCTTGTGGTACATCGTACTTTCACTTCACTGTGACATTGCAAGTATTATGTCTTTCATATTGACAAGATGTACTTTATTCTCTGATGTGTACCTTTTGTTGTACAAAAAGATTTTCCTACTGTATATAAATAAAATATACAAGTATAAAAAAAAAAAAAAAGAAAAGAAAAAAAAGGAGCTTCCAGCCTGAATACAATCTAGCAGAGCAACTGGAGCAATGAGTGGAATATCTCTGGTCCATGTGAGGTACAGGGCTGGATCTAGATTTATTGCATGTACCATAGGATGATGGCCATAGGCAAGTTGCAGTTCCAAGTAGGGAAGTTATCAAAAAAATCAATTTGACTATTTCACCAAAGTTCACAAAGAAATTTGATTTGTTACGAATTACTTTGTCACAAATCATACTCCATTGTATGTAGTGGGTGCAATGACGGAAAAGGGCGATTGTGCCGCCTTCGTCATTGAACCCCTCAGAAGCCGACATCTGAAAGTCACATTTAGGCATACAGTTGTCATGTGCAAGTTCCCAAAGCTGTGTATGGGCTGTAGTGGTCACAAAAGGTTCCATCCAAGTCTCTCTCTTATGTTCTGCAAAATCTTCATAAATCGACCAAAGAATTCAATTTGTCTCTCTCACCCTCACTATGTTGGTATCTCCTCAGCACTCTCAGTGAAATACAGTCCCTCAACAGATGGCCTGTCTGTTTAGTATCTTTTAGTATGATGGGGACTTGAAATTTATGCTCCCACTAACATTCAGAGAAGTCTGTAACCTCAATGGAGGTGTTACCTTTTCTGATAGATGTTTTGCACTTTCCTTAATATGGCCACTGAATGTTCTGCTGAATACAGTATCTCTTTCCCTCAATTGCTGACATACAGTATATGTCACTTTGCTGCGAGAGATTTCCTTGTATAGCTCTGCTCCGTGTTGTTGCTTTATCCACTGCAACTCACACTCAACTCACAACTCACTTACTGAAGGGATGGTGGCAGCCCATGACTTACAACAGTAACCAGGAATCCCCCACTCTCTCCATACACAGCCTTTGGGACATACAGTCCAAAAAATACATTGACATTAAGAACTTTCAGTGGAACAAGGCACATGCACCTCCCATACTCTCACCTGCTTTACTGAACAAAAGTGTACAAACATACATGGAAGCATTTGCCCTCTCAACAACATTTAACAGCATAGACTTTACCTAAACAGTTTACTTATCTATACTTAATTGCCTGTAAGTGTAAAACTGGTGGGCAACCTAATAGGCAGATGCATTTGGCAGATCTAATGGCGTTTTTCACAGCCCTCTGGCTGTCATGAAGTACCAGCAATACCTTGCAATAGTGTCAAACACTCTCGAGTTTAAGGGGTTGATTGGAGAAAACTACAATCCTAAATGCTGCATCTAGATGTTAGCTATCAGAACCCACAAGTAGTACATAATGTGTTAATCTACAGCAAAGGTTAAAAGCTCCGCAGAACAGACACACTTGTATTGCCCCATGATACATCTGATGTTTGCAGTCAAACTATGTTTTATAGTAATGTTCTTATACTGATGATTAGACTGGATCATTCACTTCCTTTAAGCTTCAGAACTCCAGTTGCCATGACAACATGGTCTGGATTTTTAAAAAAACTTGCCGCATTCGGTGTGCAATTTACCTACCTAAGAGTCATACAAGTGCAGAAAGGGCCTGTGATACACTGTTGTCTTCTCTCATTACGTACAGTAGTTTCCTAATACAAGTGAATGATCAAGGTTTATTTGCAAAAGGGCTAATAACACAGACTAGGTTTCCTCTGAGTTGCTATATTCTGGTTTCCATGTATCTGAGGTATTTAAGGGTGTCAGCTAGAGAAACAAGAATTTATTTGTTTTGGGTACAAACGGCTGAATCCGCAGTCAGATTCAATTCTATCCAAATAAATTCAGCCCGAATCAAAAGTGCCCTGATTGCCCTGAAAGTCATATATAACATTCTGAGTCTCCTAGGAAGGTATCCAACTACTTTCAAGCTCTTTAAAGCCAAGAAAGCATTAGCAATGTCAAAGTGCATTACAGTATATAGCTAGGGGTAAAAAAAAAGGGGTTAAAAAATTATCCCTTTTTGGTGGCAGATGCTTTCTCTGTCTTTTGATCTGTAAAACGCTGGCTGCCATTTTGACCGATTTGTGTGGGACAAATCACGAAAAGTTTTAAATTTTACAAAAAAATTGAATCTTTTGGGAAATTTGTAACTAATTCAGTTTTCCCAAAAATTCTATTACCAAGCAAAGCCAAAGTTTTGGCAATTTCATTGGGGTGCATTGCGCACATTTCAAATTCAGTACACCAGTGATGGAAATAGGGCAGGAAAGATAAAGACTGAAGACCACATGACTCTGGGCAGGATCCTGGACGAAGGAATTGTCCATAATTCCTTGCAGTCAGCCTCACAGCAAATCAGGCAGGAAGATATTGGCTTGGGTATTTGGCACTATGTAACATCACCCACCATTTTACATATCAAATTTAGTAGAGTAGTGAGAGAAGCAAAGCAGGGAAGATAATGACAGTGAGTCCTTGGCTGGTGGGCTTGCCCATAATGCATTGTAGTCAGCCTCACAGCCGATCAGGAGGGAAAATAATAGCTTGATTCTACCCATTATACATGAAAGCCATCTTGACATTCAAAAAATGTAAACGAAGAGCAAAAGAATCTGATTTGGCCATCTATGAATAAGGAGATTAGGAGCACATCAGGATGATGGTAGTGGTTCTGGGGCACATCCTTGGGTATAGTGCAGAGATGAGGCAGGAGACAGAATCTTAATTCTTTAGCAGCAGTACTTCTATAATGTACAAGTATTTACATACTGTATAATTGTTTCACACAAGGCCACAGTACTTAACAACAGTGCATTACCTCAATATTCACATATTTAGTTTTTCTACACAAAATCATGGTGGTTACAGTCTATTAAAGGGCACATTACCAGTTTTCATGGGAAGACACAGGTCCCAGGTTTCCAACTTGGAGTCTCTCCTCACTTGCAATTACAGCACCTTCCTGAGCCTAGCACTCCCTCCTGGCATATCGCATTGGAGTGGTAGCGCCATCACTGATTTAGAACAGTTCTACTTTTAAGGTCGGTGTGCTCTGAAACCACCTTACAGGGATATAGAGCAAATTGTATCAACTTGGACAAGTGTTCAAACTTTAGCTCTAGCATTGCCAAAACTTTTCTAACTTGGTCCCACCCTTAGCACTAACTATAGAGCAAATGCCCAAAGCCAAAATATGGTCATATGTAGAAGCCATAAGACTGATTAATGGTCTAGTCATATCCGTCCCAGTTTAATGCCCTCTTTCAAGTATAGTGATGATGAAATATACATCTTGGCTTTATGTCAAAAGCAAACCAAATTTGGAATTAATAAAAAAAATTCAGATACAGCCTGCTACATTGTGCAATAAGCAATGCCGTAATACTGGAATTATTTAATCAGCCGTAAACAATATATTTCTATTGGACCAGTTAATTTAAATAAATATTCACACAAGTCTGAGAAGGTCAAAGTTTCCATCTTGCCATGTAATGCCTATTGGAACATCTATTTCAATTGAATGTTAAAATAGCACCAGAGGCATTTGAGAATCTGTGTTCCAGTCTTAATCAGTGCAGTTTTTTTTTCTATTAATCAAATGTAAATGTGTTGTGGTTTAGTGAAAAGAACAACTAATCCATTGTATAGCTTTATGAGAATATAGTGCAAAACCTCTTGAGACAAGTACCCAAAATTGCATTTAAAATAGTCTTCTACATGATGGCTTTCATAACGAAAATGGCATAATACAGATAGTACAGTACAGTGAATGTCTTTGAGACCACCACAAAAATTGCATTGAAAAGCGGTTTACTATGGTAATGATCTTCTGCAAGAAGATGGCCATTATACATAATACATCATGGAACTGAAAATCTGTGGGTCTACATACTGTCAAAGGATGGTCATTTGAAAGAGGTTTCCTTCTGGAGAGTTTTCACTGTGTAGGATTGGCAAATAATTTAATTTACTTATAAATGTGTGCCATTTTGGGGGCTACACATCATGCGGCACTATATTTACATGCTGACATACCAAATAACATGGCACCAGTGTTAATATCAGCCCAATGAACAGGGCATACGTGGGTGGGCTGGAAGGGCATTTGGCTGGGTGCTGAACTGGTTTGTCCTAACTATAAAACCTCTGTCCATATGCCTTACTGGGTTATGGACTTAAAATTAGTGTTGATCGAGCACCGCGATGCTCGGGTGCTCTGGCCAAACACTAGGTGGTGCTCGAGTGCTCGGCCGTGCACCCGAGTATAATGGAAATCAATGGGAGAACCCGAGCACTAAACCAGGCACCCCCTGCTCTGCAAAGGGGAGGTTGTCTGGTTCATAGGGAAAGGTGAGAAAATGGTGGAAACACCACTGAAATGGTTTGGGAACAGCATGGGGAGGATGTCTGGATGCATCTTGGACTCCAAAGTCGCTACTGTTAACAATGTTGTCCGAGTATTACGCCACTTATACGGAATGACAAGAATACCCCCAAAACCAAAAATATCATTGATTTTAGAGGAAATATTGTTAGGAAACATATATTTACTTGTACGTAAAGCGCAAGTGCTGCCAAAAATTAGAAGGAAGAGGCACTCCGATACAACCGGTATATCACATAAAGGAGGGCCTCATTCACATTGTGGTACAATTGTTCATGTTGTGGGACTCCTACACTCATAAAGCCTATGCACAAAGGGAAAGGGTTGACAAAAATTACAAGGAACAGGCACTCCAATACACCCTTTATTACACATAAAGGAGGGCATCAGAAACACCCTTGAAAAATTATGATGCTGCTGACACTCAAAAACAATAGGGGTGACGTGCTTCTGCTGAGCTGACCATCTAAAACATTATGGTTGAGGGCCTGCTGGTGAGCTGGTCAGGTATATAGACTGCAGACACGTCATAATGCACGCACCGTGCAGGTGGTGTTAGCGTCAGGCAAACTTGCGTTCTTTTTGCCCCAAGAGAAAAAAATAAATTGCAGCCAGATATAACAATAGACTTTTGTGTCTTTTTAACACAACAACTAGCCCTACCTAGCCAAATACTATCCCTACACTATCTGGCCTCCTTGCGCAAACGTTATACAGCAGATGCAGATGAGGTACTGTCAGCTTGATTAGCTGCAGAAAAAATAGCAACGGATGTCAGGCATATAGGATACAGAAAGTATCAGAATGCACCAGCTGCGCAGGTGGCGTTAAGGTCAGGCCACCTTGCGCAATTTTTAACTCCCCCCCAAAAAATATATATATTGTAGCCAGATATCACAATAGCCCTTAAAACAGCTTTTGGGTCTTTTCAACTGAAAATCTAGCCCCGCCTAGCCAATTTCTCTCTCTACACTATCTGTCCCTCCTTGCAGCAGCTCTCCCTGACTCGGTTTGAGCCGGTCACATGTCACCGGGTGCTATATAGCACCCGATGACGCTTTCCCGGCCAGCCAATCACTGTAATGCCAGTAGCCAAGATGGCTACGGCATTACAGTGAATGCCAGTACCTCCCCGCATGCTAATTGCTAATTAGCATTCAGGGACGGTACTCAAGTATTGTGCTCGAGCACACGCGGTGTTGGGCCGAACACCGCGTGGTCCCGAGCACCGCAATGCTCAACCGAATAGCATATTCGGCCGAGCATGCTCGCTCATCACTACTTAAAATCCTTGTTTACTAGCCATAATGTGACGTATTGCCAGGGTGATAAGGCAGGAGTGAGCTAGAACGTTTGTGCCACTGAGAATGAAAGAAATCCAGTAGGTGTCACAGAGGTTGAAGATAAAGCAAAACTTTACTCCACTTGGACCACAATTTTAAAGGAAGTCTTTCACCTGTTTTTCACCTACTGTATATAACTAACAGAAGTGTCTCACAGAAGATTGCAGAAATATCCCAGACATACCTGGGTGCAACTGTGTGTCTGTATAACATGTAGAGATGAGCAAATCTATTCACTGATTAGCATCGAATCTTGGAAATTTTTAGCTGCGAAGCGAATCCGAATATTAGGTGATTTGCTTTGGCTTTGTACGCATTCGCTACATAGTTTGTCCTAAAAATTATACGCTATTGCTACGTATAAGTTACTGTTGTGTACGAATTCAATTCATTAGCAAAATGTTACTGTTAGTTCATTTATCGTGTGCAAAA
This sequence comes from Rhinella marina, assembly GCA_900303285.1. NCBI lineage: Eukaryota > Metazoa > Chordata > Amphibia > Anura > Bufonidae > Rhinella > Rhinella marina. The sequence continues at coordinate 25,246 of ONZH01008784.1, forward strand.
GCCCGGGAAGAAAGCTGTCACCTGACCTAGTGGGCAGGGCTTGCTCTGATTGGCTCAGGCTCGGTAAGCCAGTGACGCATCACTTCTGCTGCGACTGCTGAGACTGCTGAGACGACTGCTGTGAAGTTCTGAGACTCTGAGACCTGTTTTGTGAAAATTGTAGTGTAATTGCTCTGGGAATCCATATTACACATATCAGGGATACTGCAGGGCAAGTGCAGGGCCAGTTCAGGGCTAGTAATTAATCAGGCAGGGACAGAGAGACCAGGAGAGATAGGGAGAGACAGGAAGATATAGGGACAAAGACCAGCTACAGGGCAACAGAGTGAATTGAAAAATGTCTGGAATGGATAAGCAAAAGGGGTCCAGTTCCAGCCAGAACTCTAAAGGAGAAGGTGGCACAGGGCAGCACTGCCAAAGGACCTGTAGCCGGAGCATCTACTAGTAGTATTCGCAATACTTGGCCGTTGTTCCACCAGGCTAACCCACCAAGGCTCAAAATTGTAGTGGAAGAGAAAGTGGATGAGGTAGTGGAATGGATGGCATGCTCATCTCAGTCTCAGCCGGATGATCTGCTGTCATCTGCTGATACAGTATCCATATGAAGCCAGACTCGGAGCATTCCTCCTGCTCCACCACTCCTCTCCAGCACTTTGTAAACTTATACGTATATGTTCAAAGAGGTTGCGTACCTTTTTACCTGAACATTCGTTATTAGTGCGCGAATGTTCGCTAAAAGCCATATAATTACGTATACTTTGTACTCAAATTCAATTAATCTATTCTTCGAATATACGAATCTTAGGAAAAGTTCTGCGAATGTTCGACGAATAAAATTTTGCATGATTCGCTCATCTCTAATAACATGTCCAGGAAAAGCACTTTTATTTTGCTGGAAAACAGCTCCCAAGTGCCCAGCTGAAAGTGAAACTAAAAACAGCTTTCTCTCCCGACTCAATTTCTAACAGCTACAGTACAGACCAAATGTTTGGACACACCTTCTCATTCAAAGAGTTTTCTGTATTTTCATGACTATTTAAATTGTAGATTCACACTGAAGGCATCAAAACTATGAATTAACACATGTGGAATTATATACTTAACAAAAAAGTGTTAAACAACTGAAAATATGTCTTATATTCTAGGTTCTTCAAAGTAGCCAACTTTTGCTTTGATTACTGCTTTGCACAGTCTTGGCATTCTCTTGATGAGCTTCAAGAGGTAGTCATCCTGAAATGGTATTCCAACAGTCTTGAAGGAGTTCCCAGAGATGCTTAGCATTTGTTGGCCCTTTTGCCTTCACTCTGCAGTCCAGCTCACCCCAAACCATCTCGATTGGGTTCAGGTCTGGTGACTATGTAAGCCAGGTCATCTGGCGTAGCACCCCATCACTCCCCTTCTTGGTCAAATAGCCCTTACACGGCCTGGAGGTGTGTTTGTGTGAGTCATTGTCCTGTTGATAAATACATGATGGTCCAACTAAACGCAAACTGGATGGAATAGCATGCCGCGGCAAGATGCTGTGGTAGCCATGCTGGTTCAGTATGCCTTCAATTTTGAATAAATCTCCAACAGTGTCACCAGCAAAGCACCCCCACACCATCACACCACCTCCTCCATGGTTCACGGTGGGAACCAGGCATGTAGAGTCCATCCGTTCACCTTTTCTGCGTCACACAAAGACACGGTGGTTGGAACCAAAGATCTCAAATTTTGACTCATCAGACCAAAGCACAGATTTCCACTGGTCTAATGTCCATTCCTTGTGTTCTTTAGCCCAAACAAGTCTCTTCTGCTTGTTGCCTGTCCTTAGCAGTGGTTTCCTAGCAGCTATTTTACCATGAAGGCTTGCTGCACACAGTCTCCTCTTAACAGTTGTTGTAGAGATGTGTCTGCTGCTAGAACTCTGTGTGGCATTGACCTGGTCTCTATTCTGAGCTGCTGTTAACTTGCGATTTCTGAGGCTGGTGACTCGGATGAACGTATCCTCCGCAGCAGAGGTGACTCTTGGTCTTCCTTTCCTGGGGCAGTCCTCATGTGACCCAGTTTCTTTGTAGCGCTTGATGGTTTTTGAGACTGCACTTGGGGACACTTTCAAAGTTTTCCCAATTTTTTGGACTGATTGACCTTCAGTTCTTAAAGTAATGATGGCCACTCGTTTTTCTTTACTTAGCTGCTTTTTTCTTGCCATAATACAAATTCTAACAGTCTATTCAGTAGGACTATCAACTGTGTATCCACCTGACTTCTGCCCAATACAACTCATGGTCCCAACCCCATTTATAAGGCAAGAAATATATATAACTAAGTTCAGCAAGTTTTAGGCAAACAAATCAATATTTCCTCATTTCCCTGGTTCTCTTCTGGCCTTTGTTTACATGCAGTAATAACAATCTCTGCCCCTCCCCCCTTCTCTGCAAAGGCAGTGAATATAAGTGCTGTGAGTACATGTCTGCCTGCTGGGATACTCAGCAGCATGTTGTTTGTGTAGGACTACAAGTCCCAGCTGTACAATGACACTGCTGATACACACAGGAAATTCTCCCTACCTGTTCTTGTACAATACAATTCCTCTATAGCTCCTTGCCCAGCATTTGTCTCCTCTCACTGCTGCAGCTACTATTTGTTGTAAAGCCTTGAGCCCTCAGTGTGTTCTGGCTGAAGGGGTTAATGTTTTATCTGAAGGAATCCAGGGAGAGAGCAGATAGCAGGAGCCTGGCAAAGAAAGGGGGCGTGGCCAGTGACATCTCGTGTACAGACTGTTATCTGAACTTTGAGGCTTGCACACGAAACATCACAGACCAGGGAGATAAGGTGACATCATAGGTCATGTGACCCTCAGTCAACTCTGAGAAACCAGCAGCTTTAGAAACACAAAGTATATGGGAAAGTTGTTATACCTGACAAGTTAGAAACATATAAAGAACAAAAAAATAACTCGGACAACCCCTTTAATGGTTTGAGTGAGTTTAGGCACAGTGATTGGCCATTTCTTTGAAATCTATTGAATACTATTCTTGGCAGTTGCAAATATACTGCAAGGAACATGGGATATTATGATGGTGGAGGTCAGTCTGTTTTCAAGCACTGGAGATGTTCGCAGTCAGAAATAACATTGAACTCACCACTCATTCAAAGTCTCAGATGGTATTTAACACTATGTCACTATTCACGCTATTCAGGAAAGCACTACGGCACTTTGTGTCCTGCCCATCCTACTAACAGTTGACCGCTTTTGCTCAGTACTTTCAGCAGATTTAGCCCTGCTTCACAGGCATGAGGTACTGAGTATGTGGTAAACCACTGCAGTCTATGTCATAAGCAATCTATGTTCACATGTTAAATATCCGTAGGAAGGCTAAACTTAAAGTTAAACAATCACTAGTAAAGGTGCACTGCGGCGGTAATGCAATTGACAATATATGGCTGAGCCCTCACACTGATGTTAAAATGAGACTTTCACCAATATATTGTTATATCAAGAACATACCGGAGCCCGAGCACCGCGTCAAGGTATCTCAGAGTGGCTCGGGACCTAACGCTAACCTACCTTGCCGTATGGGCAATTGCGGAAGGAGCATATAGGCCGACACACAGCAACCTACTCCTAGTTACCTCCAGCGTGAAATCACACATACATGGGAGGAGGGAGGAGACTATGAGCCCCACCTACCAATGACTCATGTGACTTAGGCTACACAGGTGCACCAGAATGGTATCATAAGATATAAGTAATGGTACATTCAGACCTGGAGTGTCGGCCTATATGCTCCTTCCGCAATTGCCCATACGGCAAGGTAGGTTAGCGTTAGGTCCCGAGCCACTCTGAGATACCTTGACGCGGTGCTCGGGCTCCGGTATGTTCTTGATATAAGAATGTATTGGCGAAAGTCTCATTTTAACATCAGTGTGAGGGCTCAGCCATATATTTTCAATTGCATTACCGCCGCAGTGCACCTTTACTAGTGATTGTTTGATTATATATTTCTCCACATCCACACAATTTGTTACCTTGTGTAGGATGGTTTTGTGGTACATGTGGTCCGCTGCAGGCATCCTCCATTGTATGCATTTTTGCTGGGGATTGCTGTTAGCAATGGATCACATGTGCAGGAATTGCTCCTCCGGTTTGATATGCGCAACAGCATATGGGGTCTGAGCAATTTTCTGCCATTTTAGACCACGTTTTTTCTGTGATTGTATTTAAACTTAAAGATAAAAAAAGGGTTTTTAAAAAATATCAAAAAACAAAACCTCCTAAAAATTTGAATATAACGTGAACAAAATCATGCACCCCCAATATGATATCAATAAAAATTACAGATCACACTGAAATAAATGAGCCCTTATACAATTCTGTAGACATGGATGTCAGAATATGGTGATGCAAAGCAAATTGTTCTTCAAAGTTTTTTATCAGAAGTAAGTCAGAGCAACTGGTCTTGATTTTTTTTTTCTTAAAGACATTTCGCTAGTCATCTGACTGCCATTGTAAATTATAAATGAGAAAGCCAGTTAGATGACTAGCAAGACATACTCAAGAAAAATAAATGCAAGTCCAGCTGCTCTGACATTACTTCTGTAAACATAGTTTATTGGTATTCAAAGTTTAAGGTTTTTTTTTAAAGAATTTAAACATAACAAAAAATTATATACATTTGGTATCCCTGTAATTATACTGAACCACAGAATAAATGTAATATGCCATTTGTACCATACAGTGAACACAGTAAATGTAGCCCTTAAAATAACTTTTTTCCAATGCCACCACATTTAGAATTTGCATCCAGCATCCCAATACATAGTCTGGAACAGTAAATGGGGGCCTTAGGGGAAAAAAATAAAAAGAAAGAAAGAAAACAAGCCCTCATACAGCTATGTCAATAGGAAAATAAATACTTCCTTATCAATGAGCATGATCAGTTCTCTTACATTTCAAGGGCTTGTCCCCTTATTTATATTGGTGACCTCAGGATAGGTAATCAATATCAGGTTAATGGGGGGCCGCTTCTCAGCATCCCTAACAATCAGCTGCTTGAAGAGAACACATGCCTTCTCTCCCTTGCTTGTTGTCGACATTGCAGCAGAGAGCAGTGTAATACTGCTCGGCCATCCCCATTCACTTCAATAGAACAGCTCCCTCCTGTTCAAGTGAATAGGATGGATCTGTCCCATTGAAGTGAATGGGACATTGGATTTGTACACCTGCTCATCACTGCAGTTGCGATGGAGAGCAGGCAAACAGTAAAGACAACAGTGTTCGTATGAGCAGTGCGTTCTCTTCAAACAGCTGATCATTGGGGGTGCTGGGAGTCGGCCATACGCTGATCTGATATTGATGACCTATCCTGAGGACAGGTCACAATATTAAAAAGCTGACAACCTCTTTAAAGCTTACAGAACAAAGTATGAAACAAAATTTTCTTCACTAGTCAATAGAAAGTAAACATGTTTTTCAAGGGCATTAGTCATATTATGCAGAACCTTATATTTTTGCATAAATAGCGTTACAAACCTCTCTTTTTTTGGCAATGGGTGATGGGAACTCATGTGGTGTGTGATTACAATAGTAAATTACTTCACGTGCTTGTGAAATAATCAAAGGGAAATAATAATTCCGCTTTCTCATTTCAACGTAGAGTACTTGAATGACAAAAGAAGGGCAACGCTACTGCTCTCAATTATACTGTTTGCATTAAACAAGAAGAAATGTAGATTCTGTGGGCTGAAAAATCTGCTCGCTGGAGCTTTTTATAGACAAGAGAAACATGGAGCAAATTACTGTCCATGCGTAACGGGTCATCACGTGTTAAATCTCAACGCTACTCATGTTTCTCTGCTGTTTTTATTTTTGGAATAAATATTTCAACAGTGTTCCGTAGAAGTCAGACCTTTATGTTGTGGTTAACAAATTACTTATGCCGGAGCTTCATTTGGATATTCTGTGCAGGAGCATGACATTGGAATGGCTGTTGTGTTATTGGCAGGCAACGTTTAGCAAATGCCCATGAGGTCCATCTTTCAGGCATATTCCAGGGCAGTATTTAACAACAGATTGTAACTAACATGAGAAATCAAGAAAAAGAGAAGTGAGGATATACGTTACAAGTATTATTATTCTAGGTATAAAATTACAATTTGAATGACAAACCTATATTCTAGCATGACATGTCAAGGGACACTGTGCTTTGGAATGCGCTTACAGTGCTTATTTTTGTTGGTATGAAACATTTTTTCAATTGGTCGTTATTAAAAATATTGAATCGTTCTGTCACAAAGGGTTACCTGTCTAGCTACGTGACTGATACTTTCAACCTTTATCTGTAAATTCTGTAATTTTTATCTGTAAAATTTATCTGTAAATAAAGGTCATAAACACTTATTTAAGTCACATTCTTATTAGTAAGATAAGAACTGAGTTATAAATAGTGTTTATTAGTAGAGATGAGCGAGTAGTGTTCGATCGAGCCGGTATTCGATCGAATACTACGATATTCGGCATACTCGATTTCAATCGAGTATAACGGCGATGGCGCACTTAGAATTCGTTTCCCCTCCCACCTTCCCTGGCGCTCTTTTTCCACCAATCAACATGCAGGGGGGGTATGACAGGCACGCTGAGCACGCTGGCAGCGCGAAAACAGCGTCTACATGGATTGGCTGGAAAAACCATGTGACCTCGAATCATAAAAACTCAGCTCTTCCTGCTCGTACGCATATGCTGCGTGAACTTAGTCAGGGACAGAGGCTGGAGAAGGGAGAGACAGATTTTAGCTGTTGGACAGGCAGGAGCGTGATTAAAAGCCCTTATCAGGGCTACTACAGTGGACTTCAGTGATAGCTTTACTACAATATAGACTTTACAGAGAACGGCTGCTGTATTCAGGGATAGCTGCTGGAGTAGGGACAGAGAGAGGCATTAGTGGTGTATTAGGTGCTCTGCTACATACCAAACTATATTTGGCACTACTGTTCAGCGTTCTTTTAGGCTGAAAAACCCTGTTATATAACTAGTGTGTATATGCACCATCTGATCTGGCAGTATACGGCTGTGAATTTTATTTTATTTTTTTAAATACAGTTTATTTGGCTCTAGTGTTCTGGGTTCTGTGTGCCTGCAATACCCTTTTTGTATACCAGGTGTAAATACCCACCGTCTGTTCAGTTAGTACACGGCTGTGTACCTTGAAATATACAATATCTAGGCCATTTAATTGGCCACTGTACTGTGCGTTCTCTTGCTAAATTATCTCACATACCTGGTGTAAATACCCACCGTCTGTTCTGTTACTACATGGCTGTGTACTTTGAAATATACAATATCTAGGCATTTTAATAGGCCACTGTACTGTGCGTTCTCTTGCTAAATTATCTCACATACCTGGTGTAAATACCCACCGTCTGTTCTGTTACTACACGGCTGTGTACTTTGAAATATACAATATCTAGGCATTTTAATAGGCCACTGTACTGTGCGTTCTCTTGTTAAATTATCTCACATACCTGGTGTAAATACCCACCGTCTGTTCAGTTACTACACGGCTGTGTACTTTGAAATATACAATATCTAGGCATTTTAATAGGCCACTGTACTGTGCGTTCTCTTGCTAAATTATCTCACATACCTGGTGTAAATACCCACCGTCTGTTCAGTTACTACACGGCTGTGTACTTTGAAATATACAATATCTAGGCCATTTAATAGGCCACTGTACTGTGCGTTCTCTTGTTAAATTATCTCACATACCTGGTGTAAATACCCACCGTCTGTTCAGTTACTACACGGCTGTGTACTTTGAAATATACAATATCTAGGCATTTTAATAGGCCACTGTACTGTGCGTTCTCTTGTTAAATTATCTCACATACCTGGTGTAAATACCCACCGTCTGTTCAGTTACTACACGGCTGTGTACTTTGAAATATACAATATCTAGGCATTTTAATAGGCCACTGTACTGTGCGTTCTCTTGCTAAATTATCTCACATACCTGGTGTAAATACCCACCGTCTGTTCTGTTACTACACGGCTGTGTACTTTGAAATATACAATATCTAGGCATTTTAATAGGCCACTGTACTGTGCGTTCTCTTGCTAAATTATCTCACATACCTGGTGTAAATACCCACCGTCTGTTCAGTTACTACACGGCTGTGTACTTTGAAATATACAATATCTAGGCATTTTAATAGGCCACTGTACTGTGCGTTCTCTTGTTAAATTATCTCACATACCTGGTGTAAATACCCACCGTCTGTTCTGTTACTACACGGCTGTGTACTTTGAAATATACAATATCTAGGCCATTTAATAGGCCACTGTACTGTGCGTTCTCTTGTTAAATTATCTCACATACCTGGTGTAAATACCCACCGTCTGTTCAGTTACTACACGGCTGTGTACTTTGAAATATACAATATCTAGGCATTTTAATAGGCCACTGTACTGTGCGTTCTCTTGCTAAATTATCTCACATACCTGGTGTAAATACCCACCGTCTGTTCTGTTACTACACGGCTGTGTACTTTGAAATATACAATATCTAGGCATTTTAATAGGCCACTGTACTGTGCGTTCTCTTGTTAAATTATCTCACATACCTGGTGTAAATACCCACCGTCTGTTCAGTTACTACACGGCTGTGTACTTTGAAATATACAATATCTAGGCATTTTAATAGGCCACTGTACTGTGCGTTCTCTTGTTAAATTATCTCACATACCTGGTGTAAATACCCACCGTCTGTTCAGTTACTACACGGCTGTGTACTTTGAAATATACAATATCTAGGCATTTTAATAGGCCACTGTACTGTGCGTTCTCTTGCTAAATTATCTCACATACCTGGTGTAAATACCCACCGTCTGTTCTGTTACTACACGGCTGTGTACTTTGAAATATACAATATCTAGGCATTTTAATAGGCCACTGTACTGTGCGTTCTCTTGTTAAATTATCTCACATACCTGGTGTAAATACCCACCGTCTGTTCAGTTACTACACGGCTGTGTACTTTGAAATATACAATATCTAGGCATTTTAATAGGCCACTGTACTGTGCGTTCTCTTGTTAAATTATCTCACATACCTGGTGTAAATACCCACCGTCTGTTCTGTTACTACACGGCTGTGTACTTTGAAATATACAATATCTAGGCCATTTAATAGGCCACTGTACTGTGCGTTTTCTTGTTAAATTATCTCACATACCTGGTGTAAATACCCACCGTCTGTTCAGTTACTACACGGCTGTGTACTTTGAAATATACAATATCTAGGCCATTTAATAGGCCACTGTACTGTGCGTTTTCTTGTTAAATTATCTCACATACCTGGTGTAAATACCCACCGTCTGTTCAGTTACTACACGGCTGTGTACTTTGAAATATACAATATCTAGGCATTTTAATAGGCCACTGTACTGTGCGTTCTCTTGCTAAATTATCTCACATACCTGGTGTAAATACCCACCGTCTGTTCTGTTACTACACGGCTGTGTACTTTGAAATATACAATATCTAGGCATTTTAATAGGCCACTGTACTGTGCGTTCTCTTGCTAAATTATCTCACATACCTGGTGTAAATACCCACCGTCTGTTCAGTTACTACACGGCTGTGTACTTTGAAATATACAATATCTAGGCATTTTAATAGGCCACTGTACTGTGCGTTCTCTTGTTAAATTATCTCACATACCTGGTGTAAATACCCACCGTCTGTTCTGTTACTACACGGCTGTGTACTTTGAAATATACAATATCTAGGCCATTTAATAGGCCACTGTACTGTGCGTTCTCTTGTTAAATTATCTCACATACCTGGTGTAAATACCCACCGTCTGTTCAGTTACTACACGGCTGTGTACTTTGAAATATACAATATCTAGGCCTTTTAATAGGCCACTGTACTGTGCGTTCTCTTGCTAAATTATTTCACATACCTAATTATATACCCAAATATTGTATTTGCAACAAAAAAAAAATAAAATGCGGAGGGGGGCTAGCGGAATAGGACGTGGACGTGGACGAGGACGGGGGCGCGGAAATGCTGTTGGGGGCCTTGTTGAAGCCAGTGGGGATACAATGTGTGCTGGTGAGGATCAGCCAGGATCCCGCTCATCCAGAATCCCTGCCTTTATGGGACAGTTAAGCAGGGGGCGGGTTACACCGCTGTTGAGGCCTGAGCAGGTTGAACAGGTGGTGCAATGGATAGCCGATAGCGCTTCCACACAGTTGTCCACCAGCCAGTCATCCACACAGTCTCACTCTGACCCTCCTTCCTCCACACCTGGCCAACAGAGTCATCCCACCCTTGACCCCTCCCAGGAGCTCTTTTCGGGTCCTTTTTCAGATGTGCCGGAAGAATCCCAGGAGCTAGCAGAGGAATTTGTTTGTAGTGATGCCCAAACACTGGAGTTTTCGCCATCTCCTGCTGATGTGGACCCTGAGCCAGCATCTGTTATCATGAGCGATGATGATGATGAGACGCAGTTGCCATCAAGGGAGGCTGTTGGAATGTCCAGTGGGCAGGAGGAGGAGCAGAGTGAGGAAGTGGAAGAGGAGCTGGTGGATGACGAAATGACCGACCCCACTTGGCCAGGGGTGATGTCCAGCGAGGAAAGCAGTGGAGAGGTGGTGGTCTGCGCAGCACCGAAAAAGGCAGCAAGAGGCAGAGGGATGTCCACAGGCAGAGGGATGTCCACAGGCAGAGGGATGTCCACAGGCAGAGGCATGTCCACAGGCAGAGGCATGTCCACAGGCAGAGGGATGTCCACAGGCAGAGGGATGGCCACAGGCAGAGGGATGGCCACAGGCAGAGGACAGTTCAGACAGAGAAGTGAGGCCACAGCCAGCAGGGCCGAAGCTGTTCCCGCCAGCGGCCAGTCGCGCGAAGCTCCCCCATCGAGGCCTCGTACTTCTGTGGTGTGGAGATATTTTAATGTTTGTGCGGATGACAAACTGAGCGCGGTTTGCACACTCTGCCACTCAAAACTGAGTAGGGGCTCTGAGAAGAGCAATCTGACCACCTCAGGCATGCGGCGTCACTTGGAATTCAAGCACTGGGCTGAGTGGGAGAGAGCAAACGCAATACAAACTGCGCCCGGTCTTGCTGCCACTGCCTCTTCCCCTTTGTTGTGTGCTGCCACTGCGGTCCAGACCTCCAGCCAGGACACCTCCACATCTGCCTCTGCCTCTGCCTCTGCTACTTTGGGGCCTTCTCCTTCAGCCTCCCCTTCCCCCGCCTCTTCGCCTGCACCCTCACACTCCTCGTCCCAACAACTGTCCATCTCGCAGGCGTTCGACCGCAGGCGGAAGTACGCCTCGAGTCACCCCCAAGCCCAAGCCTTAAACTGCCACATCTCCAAACTGCTGGCCCTGGAGATGTTGCCGTTTAGGCTTGTGGAGACGCAGGCCTTCCGCGACCTGATGGCGGCTGCCGCACCTCGCTATTCCGTCCCTAGCCGCCACTACTTTTCCCGGAGTGCCGTCCCCGCCCTGCACCAGCACGTGTCGCGTAACATCAGGCGGGCCCTGAGGTACGCAGTCAGCGCAAAGGTCCACTTGACCACCGACTCATGGACAAGCGCTTGCGGCCAGGGACGATACATTTCTCTGACGGCACACTGGGTGAATGTAGTGGAGGCGGGGACGGGGTCGCAAACAGAGACGGCCTACCTACCACCCCCGCCCAAGATTGCCAGCATGGGTTCTGATAAACCCCCCTCCTCCTCCTCCTCCTCCTCCTCCTCCTGTGCCTTAACATCTCCCTCAGCCGCTAGCTGGAAGCGTTGCAGCACTGGCGCGGGGAGACGTCAGCAGGCGGTGCTAAAGCTCATCAGCTTGGGCGACAGGAAGCACAGCGCCCCAGAGGTGAGGGACGCCATATTGCAGCAGACGGAGATGTGGCTGTCGCCGCTGCAGCTAGGACCAGGCATGGTCGTGTGCGATAACGGCCGTAACCTGGTGGCGGCTCTGGAGCTTGCCGAACTCAATCACGTACCATGCCTGGCCCACGTTTTTAATCTGGTAGTCCAAAAATTTCTGAAGACTTACCCCAACCTGGCAGAGCTACTGGTGAAAGTGCGGCGCTTGTGCGCTCACTTTCGTAAGTCAACTGTAGCTGCTGCTAGCTTAAAAAAACTCCAGCAACGCCTCCATTTGCCTGAACATCGGCTGTTGTGCGACCTGCCCACTCGCTGGAATTCCACCTATTCCATGTTGGCCAGGGTGTGTGAGCAGCAGAGAGCATTGATGGAGTACCAGATAATGAATCCACGCGTGCCTCCAACTCAGCTCCCTCAGTTTGCCAACCACGAGTGGCCATGGATGGCAGACATATGCGATGTACTGCGTATCTTTGAGGAGTCCACCAAGAAGGTCAGCAGCGAGGACGCTATAGTGAGCGTAACCATTCCGCTCCTAGGCGTCCTTAAAGAATCGCTCATCGCAATAAGGGAGAACGCATTGCACGCAGAGGAGACGGGGGTAGGAGGAGACGCAACGGAGCTACACAGTCAGACCACACTTTTGTCTGCTTCACGGTGGCAGTTGCAGGAGGAGGAGGATGAGGAGGAGGACGACGTGGAGGTGGCTGTGGAAGAGGAGGAGGATGCTGGCGGCGAGGGTAGCAGTCAGGCTGTGTACGTCCCATTGGTTCAGCGCGGATGGGGCGGAGAGGAGGCGGAAGAGGAAGAGGAGGAAATGGCAAGTGATCCTTCTGGTGGGGGCAGTGAGGTCATGCCTATTCAGAGTCTGGCACACATGGCTGACTTCATGCTGGGCTGCTTTTCCCGGGACACACGTGTTGTCCGGATAGTGGAGAACAAACTGTACTGGGTCTTCGCACTCCTGGACCCCCGGTATAAAGATAACGTCTCCTCTTTTATTCCGGTAGAGGAGAGGACAAATCGATTGCTGGAATACCAGAGGGAACTCGTGCAGAACATGATGGAGATTTTCCCACCCACCATCGCTGGCGGCAGAGAGGAGAGGGTCTCCCAGAGTCCCACAACATCCATCAGGCCCACAGCCACCAGGGGAACACTCTCCAAGGTGTGGGACACGTTCATGGCACCCCCTCGTGCAACTTCCATCACTGCGGGGCCCGCTATCAGCAGGAGGGACAAGTATCGGCGGATGTTGCGGGAGTACCTGGCAGACCGTACCCCTGTCCTCCCCGATCCCTCGGCGTCCTACACTTACTGGGTCTCCAAGTTGGACACGTGGCTGGAACTGTCCCTGTACGCCTTGGAGGTGCTTGCCTGCCCTGCCGCCAGCGTGCTATCAGAAAGGGTGTTCAGCGCTGCCGGGGGCATTATCACCGATAAGCGCAGCCGCCTGTCAACCGACAGTGCCGACAGGCTGACGCTAATCAAAATGAACAGCAAGTGGATTGACCCGGACTTTGCTTCTCCAACCGTGGAAAGCAGCCAAAAGTGAAGTGCCATCTGTATGAAGTGCCATTTCCTCCTCCACCTCCTCCTCCTCCTCCTTAACCGCCGTAGAATTGGTCCGTAAATCAGAAAAATTTTTATATTTATGGCTCACCTCTTGGGCCTCCACAAAATGTTTAAGAGGTCTCACCTCTTGGGCCTCCACATAATTTTTAAGAGGTCTCACCTCTTGGGCCTGCGCAAAATGTTTACGAGGTCTCACCTCTTGGGCCTCCACATAATTTTTAAGAGGTCTCCCCTCTTGGGCCTCCACAAAATTTTTAAGAGGTCTCACCTCTTGGGCCTCCACAAAATGTTTAAGAGGTCTCACCTCTTGGGCCTCCACATAATTTTTAAGAGGTCTCACCTCTTGGGCCTCCACATAATTTTTAATACGTCTCACCTCTTGGGCCTCCACAAAATGTTTAACAGGTCTCACCTCTTGGGCCTCCACATAATTTTTAATACGTCTCACCTCTTGGGCCTCCACAAAATGTTTAACAGGTCTCACCTCTTGGGCCTCCACATAATTTTTAATACGTCTCACCTCTTGGGCCTCCACAAAATGTTTAACAGGTCTCACCTCTTGGGCCTCCACATAATTTTTAATACGTCTCACCTCTTGGGCCTCCACAAAATCTTTAACAGGTCTCCCCTCTTGGGCCTCCACATAATTTTTAATACGTCTCACCTCTTGGGCCTCCACAAAATCTTTAACAGGTCTCACCTCTTGGGCCTCCACATAATTTTAAGAGGTCTCACCTCTTGGGCCTCCACAAAATGTTTAAGAGGTCTCACCTCTTGGGCCTCCACAAAATGTTTAAGAGGTCTCACCTCTTGGGCCTCCACATAATTTTTAAGAGGTCTCACCTCTTGGGCCTCCACATAATTTTTAAGAGGTGTCACCTCTTGGGCCTCCACATAATTTTTAACGGGTCTCCCCTCTTGGGCCTCCACATAATTTTTAATACGTCTCACCTCTTGGGCCTCTACAAAATGTTTAACAGGTCTCACCTCTTGGGCCTCCACATAATTTTTAATACGTCTCACCTCTTGGGCCTCCACAAAATGTTTAACAGGTCTCACCTCTTGGGCCTCCACATAATTTTTAATACGTCTCACCTCTTGGGCCTCCACAAAATGTTTAACAGGTCTCACCTCTTGGGCCTCCACATAATTTTTAATACGTCTCACCTCTTGGGCCTCCACAAAATCTTTAACAGGTCTCCCCTCTTGGGCCTCCACATAATTTTTAATACGTCTCACCTCTTGGGCCTCCACAAAATCTTTAACAGGTCTCACCTCTTGGGCCTCCACATAATTTTTAAGAGGTCTCACCTCTTGGGCCTCCACAAAATGTTTAAGAGGTCTCACCTCTTGGGCCTCCACAAAATGTTTAAGAGGTCTCACCTCTTGGGCCTCCACATAATTTTTAAGAGGTCTCACCTCTTGGGCCTCCACATAATTTTTAAGAGGTGTCACCTCTTGGGCCTCCACATAATTTTTAACGGGTCTCCCCTCTTGGGCCTCCACATAATTTTTAATACGTCTCACCTCTTGGGCCTCCACAAAATCTTTAACAGGTCTCACCTCTTGGGCCTCCACATAATTTTTAAGAGGTCTCACCTCTTGGGCCTCCACAAAATGTTTAAGAGGTCTCACCTCTTGGGCCTCCACAAAATGTTTAAGAGGTCTCACCTCTTGGGCCTCCACATAATTTTTAAGAGGTCTCACCTCTTGGGCCTCCACATAATTTTTAAGAGGTGTCACCTCTTGGGCCTCCACATAATTTTTAACGGGTCTCCCCTCTTGGGCCTCCACATAATTTTTAATACGTCTCACCTCTTGGGCCTCCACAAAATCTTTAACAGGTCTCACCTCTTGGGCCTCCACATAATTTTTAAGAGGTCTCACCTCTTGGGCCTCCACAAAATGTTTAAGAGGTCTCACCTCTTGGGCCTCCACATAATTTTTAAGAGGTCTCACCTCTTGGGCCTCCACATAATTTTTAAGAGGTGTCACCTCTTGGGCCTCCACATAATTTTTAACGGGTCTCCCCTCTTGGGCCTCCACATAATTTTTAATACGTCTCACCTCTTGGGCCTCCACAAAATCTTTAACAGGTCTCACCTCTTGGGCCTCCACAAAATGTTTAAGAGGTCTCACCTCTTTAGCCTCCACACAATTTTTAAGACGTGTCACCTCTTGGGCCTCCACAAAATTTTCCATGAGCCTCTGGCCAGCCCACGGCCTCTTCCTGCCTTTTGCGGTCCTACGCATCCCTCAACATCCCCACTGCTTTACCTGCTAGACATGACACTGGGCCAGGTCGGGTGACTGACATCTCAAGCGCCAACAATTTGGGCATTTTAAGGCTTCTGCATGTGTTTGAGTTGTTTTTACATTTTAAAGAAGACATGTCTGACCACATCTCACACACACAATGACAATTAGGGGTGGGGTCTATTTGCTTTTCCCTTTGCTTATGCCATCTGTGGTTGTCATAGGCAACGTGATTTTAAGGGGTTTAGAATTTTATCTTCTTTTTTGTCTAGTTTGGCTTGGGGTCTATGGTAATGTAGAGGAAAGAAGGTTTCCTTGTATGGTCTCACTTTACAGAGAGGTTACATTGTCTTTGGAGTGTATTGTTGAGAGGCTGTGATAGTGGCGTAATAGTGCGACTTGGGCGCGTTATATGCACCCAGACATGCTTCCCCTGCTGTCCCAGTTGCATTCCAGCAGTGTTGGCATCCTTTTCTGAGGTTCCAGGGTGGACTTGGTGACCTCCAAGTGGTCGAATTGAGATTTCCAAGTGGCGAGCATTTTTTTCCCATAGACTATAATGGGATTCGATATCCGGTCGAATAGTCGAATTTCGCAGTCTATTCGAATCGAATTTCGAACTTTCGAATATTTCACTACTCGCTCATCTCTATTTATTAGGTCAGAGATAAGGAGCCCATTAGCTCCCTGCTTGATGGAGCTGAGAGAAAATTCTGAACCTGCTACTAGAGAAACTCAAAGCTGTGCTGGGAAGACGACTCAACATTTTTAATAAAGACCAATTGAAAAAATGATTTTTTCCTCAAAAGGGGTATTATGTAATAATAACATGGTCACAAAAGGTATACATAGCGTATACTGTGAAAGAAATTAACTAGTTGATGAACAGAATTTTGCTAAATTGTATGTGATTATCAAATAGTCTCCATCTTCTGTATTAATGTCCATTTTGTGCAGCTTTGAGCTGATTGATTTGTTACAGGAAGTTAGCTAGGCACTGCAAAATGAGGCATTGAATTTTCCAGATAGATGAGTAAAGCATGTGCGTCTACATGTCATTTTCCATATCATTATGTTTTCTGATTAGTTGCTTTGATAGATACTTGTTTTCTTGCGATTCGATATATTAAAGTTGATGGCTAAAAAGGGGTGGCTAGATCCACCATGTACAGTACAGACCAAAAGTTTAGACACACCTTCTCATTCAAAGAGTTTTCTGTATTTTCATGACTATGAAAATTGTAGATTCACACTGAAGGCATCAAAACTTTGAATTAACACATGTGGAATTATATACTTAACAAAAAAGTGTGAAACAAATGAAAATATGTTTCTTTGTAGCGCTTGATGGTTTTTGCGACTGCACTTGGGGACACTTTCAAAGTTTTTCCAATTTTTCGGACTGACTGACCTTCATTTCTTAAAGTAATGATGGCCACTCGTTTTTCTTTACTTAGCTGCTTTTTTCTTGCCATAATACAAATTCTAACAGTCTATTCAGTAGGACTATCAGCTGTGTATCCACCTGACTTCTGCCCAACACAACTCATGGTCCCAACCCCATTTATAAGGCAAGAAATCCCACTTATTAAACCTGACAGGGCACACCTGTGAAGTGAAAACCATTTCAGGTGACTACCTCTTGAAGCTCATCAAAAGAATGCCAAGAGTGTGCAAAGCAGTAATCAAAGCAAAAGGTGGCTACTTTGAAGAACCTAGAATATAAGACATATTTACAGTTGTTTCACACTTTTTTGTTAAGTATATAATTCCACATGTGTTAATTCATAGTTTTGATGCCTTCAGTGTGAATCTTTAATTTTCATAGTCATGAAAATACAGAAAACTCTTTGAATGAGCAGGTGTGTCTAAACTTTTGGTCTGTACTGTTCATCTAATAAAATCGGCTCTATGGGCATGGCTCAGGAGAGAATCATTTGACCAGCAAGCTGTCTAGGTGTCTGATTCTTTAGGTCAACTGCATCCCCTGGCACCTGGGGAAAACTTATTAACTAATTTGAATCCCACAGACAAGCGAGTGTAGTCTCCTAGTTTGGGACTTAAATTGCAGTGACAATACAAAAAAAATTTCTTTGTGACAAATTACTTCTTACTTTTGGCTGAGATGGCGGTGGCCGGCCCATCGTGAGCAAATGGCCTGATTTCTGTTTTTTACATTATTTCAGGTTAAATTGATTTGCTACCAGTAATTACGAGGAAATTTGGCTTCACAGTAGGTGGACTTCAATTTGCTCAACATTGATCTACACTTTCGGAGGTAATTTTTTTTATAACTGCATTTTACTCATTTTGGGCTAAAAATCATTTTTTCAATTAGTCTTTTTTTTTTGAATATTGAGCTGTTCTGTCACAAAGGATTAACTGTTTGTCTAGCTGTGTGACTAGTACTTTTTACTTTTTACTTTCACTTTGTGCTGGTCTAATGAACCTTAGCTGGTAGATGAAAACGAGACAAAATTTAGATGACCAATTAAAAAAATTATTTTAACTTAAAATGAGTACAATGCATTTATTTAAAAAAATCCCCCCAAAGATATACGTAGCCTTTAAAAAAGTTATTCAAAATTTAAAAACACATGACTCCCTTTTTTTTCCCCAAAACAGCACCACCCCTGTCCATGAGCTGTGCCTGGTATTACAGCTTATATCCATTGGAGTCAATGGTGCAGAGTTTCAATACCATACACAATGGCTGGTGCTGTTTTTGGAAGAAAAAACTCATGTTTTTCTAATCCTGGACAATTTAATTAACCCCCTAACGCATTTTTTACGTACATGTACATTGGGGAATATGGTGTCTTGCCACATCCCCGCATGCATGTATGTAATCTGATTGGGTGGGTGCAGGAGCTGAGCCCACTCAATCAGCGGCACAGGCCCGGCGGTTGCTGACAGCTGGGGCACCTGCTTTATCTGATAGCATTGCTGAAAACGCAAATGCTCTGACCCCATCGGCCCCCTACATTATGGTGTACATTATGGTGACAGGGGGGCGATGGTTGCTATGGCAGTCTCGATACTTTACACAGGCATTGGAGACTGCTAGCTATGGATGCCTACGAGATCCAGCCCCCAGAGTGGGTCTGCTGGGCAACAGTCAATGTCTTACACTGTATTATGCTGACAGTCAATTCACCACAATACATCATGTATTGTACTTAATTGGAATAGGGATAAAAACCCTGAAAAGCTGAAGTCCCACGATGGGACAAAAAAAAATATCATATTTAAAAATTAAAGTTGCAAGTAAAAATAAAAATAAAAACTGTGCCAAAATGGCCTTTTTGTGATTACCCTGCCCTGAAAAAGTGTAATAATGAATTATCAAAAAATTATGTACCCAAACGTCAGCTATTCCTGCAAAAAACAGCCCTTACACAAGATGATCGGCAGAAAAATAAAAGAAATATAGCTTTCAGAATATGGAGACATAAAAAAACTTCATTTTTTTCAAAAAAAAATTTATTGTATAAAACTGAAATAAATAAATATAAAAATATCTCATGATCTACCCAATCAGGTGAATGCTGTTCAAAATAAAAACTGTGTCAAAATAGACATTTTTTTGTCACTGAGCCTCAGAAGCTGTGCTTATCAGATAAGGGAAAGGAACCAGACTGTTACAGATAGTCAGGCCCCTGTTGTATCTGCTGGCATCACTGAAAATTCAAATGCTGGTGTCTTAACCACATAGGCAGCACGGTGGCTCAGTTGCAAGCACTGGTGCCTTGCAGCACTTGGATCCTCGGTTTGAATCGAATACAAATCTGCATGGAGTTTTCATGTTCTCCCATGATTGAGTATCCTTCATGTACTGCACTCTGGAAGAAAATTAAAAAAAGTGTTTTATAACTGTTTTACATATAAAAAAGCCCCCTTCCCCTTATCAAGACATATACTATTAAAAATACATATTGGGTATCACCACATCCGTAAAAACTGGCTGTATAAAAATATCACAAGTTATACCCTGTCAGATTAATGCTGTAAGAAAATAAATAAAAACTATGCCAGAACAGCCATTTTTTGGTCACCTCAACCTACAAAAATCATAATATCAAAAGATAAAAAAATTGTATGTACTCTAAAATAGTACCAATAAAAATGTCATCTCATCCCACAAAAAGAGCCCTCACACAAGATGATATCAGAAAAAAATAGATGGCTATTAGAAAATGGCGACATAAATTTTTTTTTTCAAAAATGCTTTTCTCAAGTAAAACTAAAAACATAAAAAATACACATATTTGGTATTGCCACAAAATTCTACCAAAGAAAATGTGTCTTTGTAATTGTACTGACCAGCAGAGTAAAGTTAATATGTCATCTTTTCCACACTGTGTGCCCCACAGTTACAAACTCAAAAATTAATGGCAGAATTGCTGCCTTTTCATTATTCTGCAAAAAGTAAAATAAAAAAATATCAAAATTCTATATGTAAAGCAAAATAGAACCAATGATTATGGTTACTCATCCCCCCAAAATAAGCTCTCACACAACTCAGTCGAGAAAAAAAATGTATGGATGTCAGGAAATAGTTCTACTGGTACCCCAGACACTGTTCAAAAAAATATGCACTGCAAAAGCCAAAATGGGTCTTTCCTTTCTGAACACTGATATATATATATAAACAAAAGAAAAACAAAAGCGTACAGCGCCTCATGTGCAATATCACCTTGAAAGATGTGCAGATATAGTAAGGTATATGCGCTTACCAGATACTGTTGTGAGTAGTCACAACAGCTATGACAGCTTCACTGGTTTTTGATCCTTATCAGCATAAGGTGATGCTGTGCTGCTGCCCAGGTTCCCTCCTGGCTCGAATTAACAAAGATGATTTTGTAGATAATGTGAAGAAAAGAGTGGAATCCATTGGTCGGCGCTGCCAGCAATATGGATGGAGAAAGGAGAAGCAGTGTTCTTTAAATGTTCTTTCTTTTTTTTAAAATATAATAAACGATAAAAATATAATAAACAACGTTTCTGGGACGGAGCATCCCCTTCATCAGGACAATGAAGGACAACATTGTCCTGATGAAGGGGACGCACCCCTTCAAAACTTTTCATTTTCACAGCTAAGTTCTTCTAAATTCTAGAAACATTTGTGGGGTCAAAACACTCATTTCATCCCATGATAAATTCCTTGAGCATTGTAGTTTCCAAAATGGGGTAACTTTTTAGGAGTTTCCACTATAGGGGTACCTCAAGATATCTTCAAATGTGACATGGGGCCCAAAAACCATACCAGCATTGTCGGCCATCCAAAGCCCAGTTGGTGCTCCTTCCCTTCTGAGCCCTGTCGTGTGCCTATTCAATAGTTTATTGTAGGATGATGTATTTTGGTCATTGTATGCTACAATTACTTGGAGGCTGTAAAGAAATATTATTTTCATTTTATGAAGCGTTATTTGATCTGTTTGTATGGCAGTGTCATTTTCTCTGTATGAAGGCATCTTTAAAAAATGCTGTCATACTGTGTAAAAAATGGGAGTTGTATGGCAGCATATTAAAGGTCGACTCATCTCATACAATGCAAGCGTATCACTAAGAAATGCCCCCGATGTCTGATCGAGGTGTGGGCTCCACTTCTGGGACCTATTTCTACAATGGGGCCTGCAAAGTGAAGGAGAGTGCACCACTCATGCATAGCCACACTTCATTAATTTCAATTGGACTACTGAAAGAGCTCCCATAGAAATAACTAGGAAGTGCAATGCGTAAGAGTGGTCACCACTCCATTCACTTCTATGTGACTTTCGCCTATCAGACATTGGGGGCATATCTTAGTGATATTCCCCCAATGTATGAGATGGGCCAAGCACATCAGTCGTAAAACATAGTATAGTTATCAACACTTTATGTAGAGCTTAAAGGGTCACAGATTTTTAAGAAAATTTTTGTCATTCTGAGACCCTTACTAATCCCTAGAATGAGGAGAGAGAAACACTTGCATAGTGCACTCTCATCCATCACTGCAGGAGACTGAATAAAGACGGACCCATAATATTTCTATTCAGTCCGTCTAGCTTCCTCTCATGCAGCTAGAAGAGAGCGTATGCTATGTGAGCATTTCTTTGTCCTCGTTCTAGCAAGCGGTGGAGGTCTCATCACTCAGACCCCACCAATCAAAACATTTGATATGTCCCTATGACATATCAAATGTTTTCTGAAAACTAAGTGGCCCTTTAGCTGTGCGTTACTCATTACTTTTTTAACATTTCAAGTTGATATTTGTAGATCTGCACAGAATTCTTTTACAAAATACCATCTACAGAAAAAAATAATGAATCCATCACCTGCGTTTTTCCACAGAGACATAGATCTGCTTCCAGAAAGTATCCAACTGCTGCTGTGTTAGCACTTTTTATGTGAAAATCCTCTCTTTTTCTGCTTTATGTACAGACTTGAAATAGAAATAAAATAATGACAAAAATAATAGATTACCAATGTAATCAATGAAAAATATTCAATATTAAATAAAAAACAAATGCAAATTCTAAAAGGTAAATTATTGAAAATAAGACATTATTTAATAAAAATAAAATTCAAACTAGATGTGCATTTCCAGGAAAAAATACATAGTGCTTGAAAATGGCGCACCTTTAACAGTGACTTCCAGAGTACACCTATAAAGGAGAACACTGACCATAGTTTAAATGTGACTCAGGAAAAGCCTCTTTAAGTGTGACTTGGGAAAAGTCCCTTTAAGTGTAACTAAAAAAAAAGCCCCTTTCAGTATGACTCAGAAAAAGCCCCTTTAAGTGTGACTGCCCCTTTAAGAGTGACTACCCTTTTAAGAGTGGCTGCCCCTTTAAGAGTGTCTGCCCCTTTAAGAGTGACTGCGCCTTTAAGAGTGTCTGCCCCTTTAAGAGTAACTGTCCCTTTAAGAGTGCTGCCCATTTAAGAGTGGCTGTTCCTTTAACAGTTACTGCCCCTTTAAGAGTGATTGTCCCTTTAAAAGTGGCTGTCCCTTTAAGAGTGGCTACCCCCTTAATAGTGCCTGCCCCTTTAAGAGGGACTGTCCCTTTAAGAGTTGCCATCCCTCTAAGAGTGGCTGTCCCTTTAAGAGTGGCTACTTCTTTAAGAGTGCCTGTCCCTTTAAGAGTGGTTGCCCCTTTAAGAGTCACTCTGAAAAGCCCCTTTAAGATTGACTCTGCGCTCAGCTGAGGGGGCCAAACGGCCATGCTGTCTGTTAACACATGGGGACTCGGCGGCCATTTTGTGACTCTCACAGGTGCAAGTCTATTTCAGCATAAATAGACACAGTTTAACAGAATCCAAAATGGCAGTTTAACCCCTCTACTGCCAGTGCGCGTCCCCGAGGCCCGTGATCACGGCTCCTTACAACGGACATGTGAATGCCCCCTTAGCCTCAGGTCTGGGGGATCTCCCCTCCATATTATCTCTATATATCTCTAAGCCTTCTCCACTGTGTGTATGCTGTGCCATATATGGTGCTGCCTATTTGCATATTGAGCTGTGATTGGCTGATTGGCCTCCACTCTAGCCTCTCCATTGATTCCTATGGAGAATTTTTGGTCTTTAACCTGTAATATCTTAAAAACGACAAATCCTATCGACTCCAAAAATACATAGCACACCAGTCACCATTGAGGGCTTCGAAATGCCACTTTGAACTGAGTCTGTACGCCAAGCGGTTCGGACTGTATTAATTGCAGAAATTTAGGGAGAAGAACAAGAAGGAGAAGGAGAAGGAGAAGGAGAAGAAGAAGAAGAAGAAGAAAAAGAAGAAGAAACGGAGGAATAACAATATAGTGCTTTTCAAGCACTATAATAAAGAATTCGGATTACAATATATGTGCTTTTCAAGCACTATAATTATAAAACATAAAGCAGTAGCAATGGAACGCTAATAAAATCCAAATGGAAAGGAACCAAATGATATGGAATGCTCATAAACCCAAAGGAGTGAAGTGTCATAGTGATTTTATATGTAGAGGATGTATCGAGGATATATAATGTTATTTATACAGCATGCTATATACTGCATGGCCATAAAGCTGTAAGAAAAATGACCACCATCAAGAGTCAAAAAATATGAGCCCCATGGCCAGGGGTGGGATTCAAATTTTTAACAACAGGTTCCCTACTGAATGGCGGACACGCGGCGTCATGACACATGTTTACATATACATATCACATATATGCAACACACACATAAATACACCACATATACACTACACACACATACCACCCAAGTTTTAAAAAACCTAAAGGAGCTAAACTATGAAATGGAAGGGCTCATCTCCAGCTGCCAGCCGGATATGTAATTTTAACAACCGGATCTGGAAAACCTGAGGAACCTGGCTGAATCTCATGCCTATACAGAGGAATGACATATTGCAATAATTTTAAAAAGTTGTCCTAAGATTTAAAATTATCCCCACGTAGGATAGAGGATTGGGGATGAACGTTTGATTTGGGGTATACAATGACAGACTATATCTGGCACTCCCATGAAGAATGGCAGTGTGTATACTCAACTGCATCTTTATTAGAGATGAGCGAGCATACTCGTCCGAGCTTGGTGCTCGTTCGAGTATTAGGGTACTCGTAAGTACTCGCTGCTCGGACGAGTATCTCGCCATACTCGAGGAAATGGCAACTTCCGCATCGTGCTTTTTTGGCGCCTATAAACACAGCCAATCACAAGCCAGGAGACTCTACAGTACACCCAGCATCACGTGGGGCCCTTACATGTCGATAGCAGGGGTTGGCTGGCCTGATCAGGTGACCCTGGAATATACTAGTGACTGGCCGCGGCGCTCGGCTCAGATGCTGTCTGAATGTCGTTAAGGATAGAGCTGCTGCCTTTCAGGGACAGTGTTAGGGCCTGAATTTAGTTCTCAGTTAGGCAGGAATCACCCACAAAGAACCCAACAGCCCTTCTAAGGGCTAGAAGAATTTTTTTTTTGTCTCCTGGCTTGGCTGGCTGGCTGGCACTAGTAGTGCAGCTATTGCCATATCTAACCCTGTTTTTTTTATTGTTCTATCTCAGTGATACAAATCCATTGCACACAGCAGTGTGGAACCATTCTGTGTGTCACAGTTCAGCACTGACTCACTCCAATCCGTATATACTGTCCAGGTGACACTTTCTGTACGTTACAGAATACAACCAAGTCATTTGCTACCAATATCATCTACAGCTTGATCCAGAAAACTCTCTGTGCGACATTTGTTTGGGTTGCAGACTAAATAGCCACCGTTAACAGGGTGTCAGTCAGTCCTACCATAGTTCCTGCACGTCACGTTCCCAAAAAAACAAAATATAAAAAAAAAATTATTTTTTCAGTTGTTTTAGCTCAGTGATACAAATCCATTTTACTCAGCTGCGTGTAACCTTTCTGTGTGTCACAGTTCAGTACACTAGCTCCCATCCGTATATACTGTCCAGGTGACACTTTCTGTACGTCACACAATACAACCAAGTCATTTGCTACCAATATAATCTACAGCTTGCTCCAGAAA
>ONZH01008785.1:0-36203 GCA_900303285.1 Rhinella marina
GTCCGCAAATTGCTGATCGGATGCGGACGTTTTTTGCGGACGTGTGAATGAGGCCTGAGGCTGATGCTGCAGGTCCCTACCTTATGTAAATTTAGGTCACATGTCACTGCCAGCCAATCACTGCTGGAGAGGTATAGGGGCTGTTACATCACAGCAGGCGTTCCCACAGGCTTCCCTTTGATGCTGATTGGCTGAAAAAACCGGGCATTTCAAATTGGCAGTGACTCACGAATCTTCACGAATCCGCTCTGCCTCGGGATGCCGAGCCGAGCCAAGCCGAAGCGGGCAAGATTCGTGTGAATCCCGAATCTTGCCGCTCCGGCTTGCTCATCACTATTCCTAACCTAACTCCTAACTAACTGCTTGCTGCACACACTACACTAGCTAACACTGTCTGTCTCTTCTCCTTCCCAAAGCACAATGAGGCTGATGCTGCAGGTCCCTACCTTATGTAAATTTAGGTCACATGTCACTGCCAGCCAATCACTGCTGGGGAGTTATAGGGGCTGTTACATCACAGCAGGCGTTCCCACAGGCTTCCCTTTGATGCTGATTGGCGAATCACGAATATTGCCGCTTCGATTCGCTCATCACAAGTGGCCATACATACATACATTGGCACTACCCATTTCACTCCATTGGAGATACAGAAATAGCCAAGTGAGAAGCTGGGCTTGTGCCATGCAAAATGAAGGATTGTGATGCTCCTCCAAGTGAAGTTGTCTGACCTGGAGATCTTCAAAACTCCAAGTCTATCAATGGAAGTATCAATCTGAGTGATATATCCTTAACCCCTTAAAGAAGCACTTCCAAAAAAAAGTTTATTCTCTGACCTGTTAGAAAGGCAGAAATTGTAGTGATTTTAATCTTCTTACTGATGGCCAGTGGCGTACCGCCTATGTAGGCAGACCACGCAGCTGCTATGGGGCCCGTTGCACGAGGGGGCCCGGAGCACATGGAAGGTTCCGCCCCCTACATCTGCAGACTCTGCAAAGTTATCCTTAAGCATTGAGGCGGCCAGTCCACTTGCCTTCCGTTCCATCCCAGCCGGGCCCTGCTTGCTTATGCTCAGTCAGGACCGCCTCTCCTCCGTCCCCCCCACTGTGTGCACATGGGCAGCACACGCTGCCGATGTCCCGACCCTCCCTGTCTGACCAGTCTATCCGGCTCCCAGGCACAGGCAGCATAGCGATTAGTAATCTCTCTTCTTGGCTTGGGCACTGCTGCGCTGCACACTGACCAATCAGCATTTAGCAGTGTAAAGCGCCTGCTTCTGAGTGGCCAGTGTGTCGCTGGTAGAAGGCTCAAGCAGACAGAACTTTGAGGGTGCAGTATACTGCGCTCCGCTTATACGCTGCCCACCTGCCTCATCTTAGCCACCCACTGGCACCAGACTGGAGAAGTTGGACAACAGTCGGGTCAGTCACTAACTAATCACAGCCAATGAGGCTGCCCCCAGCATCACCGACAGCCCAGAAACACTACTTGCTGGCTGCCCCTGTTGTGTGTCACACTTGCCCACAGCCAAGCCACCCACAGTAAGAGCAGTGCCAGACTTAAGTTATAAAAAAGTTGATGAGGGGATTCTTGATGGGAGCGGGGGGAGGGGGGGGGGCTGGGGTTGGGGGGGGGTGTAAGCAGCAGAAAGCAGGGTTACTGCCTGTAGGGTTGGGGGGGACTGTAGGCTCATAGAGGACTCAGGATAGTGTGCCCCCCTTCCCCATAAACTGCACAGCAGCACATACCAACTCAGTCGCCTTGCAGTGTAGGGGGGTGGGGTTTGAGTGGGGGTTATGCACACTAAGCATCAACAACAAGTAGTTAAAGGGGTTATCCAACCAGAATGCCCCCCAATAGGCCCGGGCACCTTATACAGGTAATACTAAGCCTGCTCTTTGGCACTCGTGTTGATGATGCCCGCGCGGCCGCCCCTACATTCCCCTGTCGCATGAATGAAAACATCCGGCAATGTGGGTGGAAGTCAATAGCAGGCCACGATAGGGACAAGCCTCCCTAGCATCGTGGGTGACGATAGGGAGGCTCATTTCCGTCTCGGCCTGATTTCGGCTGCACCTGCCACCCCCCGCCCCACACTGAGGCATAAGTATTACCTGTATGCAGTGCCCGAGCATTTTGGGCAGCATAATATGATAACCCATTTAACCTTTAGGATACCAGAGGTTTTTTTATTTTTGCATTTTCATTTTTCTTCCCTATCTTCCTTGAGCCATAACTTTTTTATTTTTCCATTCACATATCCAAATGAGGGCTTATTTTTTGCGGGACAAGTTGTACTTTAATATGGCGTACAATGTAGTGGGAAGGGGACAAAAAAATCAAAATGGGGTGGAATTGGGGGGACGCAATTTCTCCACTCTTTTATGGGTTTTGTTTCTACAGAGTTCCCTTTGTGGCAAAATTGACCTGTGCCCTTCATTCTCTGGGTCAGTAGGAATACAACGGAGGTGTGGCAGGGTAGGAGCTAGGGAAGGTGGTGGGATGGGCCAAGGTGGGTAGTGGGCGGAATTAGGAGGGCCCAATTCAGATTCTTGCTATGGGGCCCGATAATTTCTATGTACGCCCCTGCTGATGGCTATAGTTATGAATGATCCACTTTGTTCTTTTCCTCAACTGTGTCATGTGACCAAGACCCTGACCCAGTAACTTATGTTTAGACAGGAAGTCAGTTTCTCTATTCATTACTATGGGAGCCTTGAGGAATGAGTAGAGAAACAGACTTCCTGTGGACACAAGATGCTGGGTCAGTTGGAGAGCTAGACTGCATTTACATACAGCAATCACCTCTGCTATATGAGGATAAGCAATCGATACAGCGATTACTCGTCATCATAGGAAATCATTGTTCCTGGTTAGCAGATCCTTGTTTAAACAGTATGATCTCCTGCATAGGTGTCGGCAGAACAACGCAATGTAAAATATTCTAAAAAATTAAAAAATTGGATATCCTCTCCAAATGTAGTGTATTCATTATATGGATTGAGGAATATACCTCAGGATTTTTTTTTCTAAAAAATAATTTATTATTAGATTTATCTTCATTCTTCATAAATGTTGATTGATTACAGGAATAATATAGTAAGGTTCATAAATATATAGTCCATTTCAGTGTAAATGTCCTGAAGGTTTCATGTTCTTCCAGTAGCAACTCAAAACAGCCCCCCCCTCCAAAAAAACAAACAAACCTCTCTGTCCTTCTGTCACCCCTAATAATGTATCTGTTGTGTGTCTCAGTGCCTCTAAAAGGTTTTGGTTTGAAACTGCAACACCCATCATTTCCTAACAGTAAAGTTTCCCTGGGGATGCAGAGGTTACAGTCAAATCCATGTTCTGGTGTCTGAGGGGTTCCAAAAAACTGGCTATTGGCTTTGCTAAGAAATGTCTATGGGGGCAGTACAGTACATGTATTTTAAATAGGGATGCTAATCAGTTTCTGGAAAAGCTGGGTAAATGAAAATGGGGCTGTCACTTCCTACAGTGGGGGTCACTCAGTTTTCCCAGGATATCAAATTTGTCTAGTTACACAGCAGTAATGGTGTTATTGTTGCAGGTTTGTCATTCATAAGCTAGTAAATACAAATGTGCCAGAGTGAGGAAACAGAGAAAATTATTACTCTAAACCTCAGTAACTGGCAAAAATAGCAACAATTAATAGAAAGGGGGCAGTACTAATTTATAAAATATAACTTTTATTCATAACCTTGATAAAAGGGAATGACTATTCCCACACAAAACACCTCAAACAAATAGTCCATGGAAAAAATTATACACAAAATAGATAAAAAGCTGAGAATGCGTTCTTACCAGGTTCTAGGCGCTCATTTGCACACTCTCTGCCATGGAAGGCAAATTCCAATGTACACTGTAAGAATTTAAACCTTCATTAATATATCTCAAGATAGGAAGCATTAGGAATAAGGGGCTGTACTGACCCTAAATATTGGGCTAACACTGGCTCAGCCCGGAGATACGACCTGATGGTAGCCTTACTCCGTCCCCGTTCCTAAACCTAAGCTTCCCTGATCTGAGACCCTAATAAATCTCAATCCCAATAGTTCTAACGCGTTTCATCCAGAATAAGTACAATTGCCCAAGAATCATCAGGGGACCAGGGCAATGTAAGTGTTTGGGACAGAGTCCCATATAGAATCACAGATGAATGCACCAAGTCATTGAAGTGCACCATCCAGAAATAAATAACAGTGCAATAATACAGAACCACCCGTGGGCGGCGTATATACCAGTCGCCCCACAGTGGTGCCACAATTGTGTAATCCTTCACTGCTAACAGAGCGTATGGCCCATCCCTCGCAGCGAACGGTTAATGATGTCCATACGACTAAGTTTTCATATAGTACACCATGTACAGAGATTCCGTCCTGGTGTGGACGATATCTCCTCCTGGAGATAGGCAGTCAGCAACACTTACCCTTCGCTGGCCGCCTTTTGAGGGTTCGTAGATTCGCGCCGCCGGCCACACATCTCACGTCACCTCCGGTGACGTCAACAATAGTACTACATACGCCGGACATGCGCATTGCTGAACATAGAAACCGGGCATGCCCTTCTCAGTTGCCCATAGTCCATGACATGCCGGGCATGCGCAATGCTATTCCCAAATATCAACGCTCATCATACCTGCTTGCCTATAACCAAAAGCAAGAGGGCATTTGTAGAGGGGAAATTTAAGGTGCCAAAATATATTAGCTACCTTACCTGTGCAGTACTTTGGCAAGATTGATATATTAATACATAATTAAATTTGATAGAAGAGACATGAGAGTAACTGTACGTTATTAGCACAAATGTACCCACAGCACTAGTACGTAGGTTCATATTGGCTGACCATTTACACCCGGAGTAGGATACAAAAATACAGTAAAAAAGCATCAAAAAACATACAAAAGCATAAAAGGGTATGACTGAAATAAACAAACAAACATAGAGGCAGACAACAATCTAAGCAAAATATCCAAAATTAAGTTGTTAATTTAAACCTCGAGGGTTTGGTGTGTCTAAATTAAAGATCCACCAACATTCTCTTTGTAGGATTAGTTTATCCCAATCCCCACCTCGGGGTGATTTTCTTACCAATTCAATTCCTGTAAATGATAGAGAATCTAGATTGCCCCCATGTAACTCATTAACATGACGTGCTACAGGGGTATCCTTTTTGTTTCTTACATCGCCTAGATGTTCTTCAATGCGGCAGCGTAGTTCCCTACGGGTTTTACCCACATAGCATAGGCCACAAACACAGGTAATCATATAGATCACCCCCACCGATTGGCAATTGATGAAATCCCGAATCTGGTGTGTTACACTGGGTGTTTTGCCTGTAAAGTTTTTACCCGGCTGGATGTATTTGCAAAAGCTACATCTACCGCATTTAAAACAACCCACTAAAGGTTTATCAAGCCAGGTTTTAGGTTTTTCAGGTGGTATAAAATGACTGTGTACAAAATGATCCCTTAAATTGCGTCCCCTTCTGTACGTGATACTGGGTCTAAGTGTCAGAGCATCAGCTAAATCAGGATCCATCCGAAGAGTGTCCCAATGATGGTCAATCACCTCTTTCACTCTGCTTGCTACTACATCAAAAGTACCAAACAATCTGATCGGATTACTCGGTGAAGTAGGTGTATCCTGTTCAGTTGGTTGTAACAGGTCAAGACGCTTTTTCTTCAAAGCCTTTTGATAGGACGAACGTAGGACCCTATCCGAGTATCCCCGTTCTTGAAACCTTTTCCTGATGTCCCTGGACATAATCCCTTTCCTCAGAACAATTTCGTCTGAGTCTAAGGCAGTGGTTCTCAACTCCAGTCCTCGGGACCCACCTGCCAGTCAGGATTTAGGAATATCCCACAGAATGAATATGTCACGCGAGGTCGGCGTCGCGCTCCCTCTGCACGACGTCGCCGGACCTCTACGCCCCCCTAGAGACGAGCAATAGGGAATTGAAGTGCTGGTCTTGTCAGCCAGCACTTCATGAGTTAATTCTCTGTTTGGGTTTAGCCATGTGGTGCTGATCACACCACATGGCTACTTTACATATTGTTTGGACAGCTTGCTCCGCCTCAGGTCATGTGATGCTGGCCACATCACATGATCCTGGGCGGGCTATTTAAAGATGGCAACTGCCTCACTCAGATGCCTGTGATTAGTCTTCTGAGATCAGTGCTGTGTGTTGGACCTTGCTGTTGGATTATTGGTATATTGGATTTTGGCTTTGGACTTAGACTACGCTTTTGCGATTCCCCTCGGTATTTGACGTGACCTCCTGTTCTTGACTTGGCTTGCTGACGATTCTGCTATTGTGTTTGTTCTGTCTGTGTTCGTCTTACCCTGTGTTCCCTTCCCTACCCTGTGCACGTACTCAGCATAGGGACCGTCTCCAAGTTACGGTTTTGTCGCCTAGGGCATCTACTGTAAGTAGGCAGGGAAAGAGGTGGGGTTCAGACAGGGCACACTATCCCTTGTTTCCCTGTCGTGACAGAATCACAGGCCGTACCTAATGGAGCCGTTGAGAGTACTCACGGACCAGATGAGTAACATGGCTCAGATGATCCAGGATTTGGCCGAGAGACTCCAACATCAGGAGCAGCTGCGGACTGCACCCGCAGTCGTTCCCTCCATGCCAAACCCCAATATTGAACCCCATGTAAAATTGCCCGATCGGTTTTCTGGGGACCGAAGGACTTTCCGTTCCTTTAAGGAAAGTTGTAAATTATATTTCCGTTTACGCTCACACTCCTTGGGTTCTGAGCAGCAGCGGGTAGGAATCATTATTTCCTTGCTGCAAGGTGATCCGCAGGAGTGGGCTTTCTCATTGCCACCTGACTCCCCTTGTCTATTGTCTGTGGAGGCTTTTTTCCAGGCCCTAGGTCTTTTATATGAAGAACCTGACTTGGCCGCTGTAGCTGAAACTCAGCTCAGAGACATTCGGCAGGGTAATCGTCCAGTTGAGGATTACTGTGCTGAGTTCAGAAAATGGTGTGTGTCCTCTAAATGGAATGACCCTGCTTTGAGAAGCCATTTTAGGGTGGGACTGTCTGACCATCTGAAGGATTTACTAGTTAGTTATCCTACTCCTGACACCTTAGAGGCGACTATGACCTTAGTTATCAAACTTAACCGACGGTTTAGGGAGAGACAAAAGGAACGTTCTGTTGCCCCTCAAGTTGCCGTGTTGTCCGAAGTTCCTCTTCAGAGCCTGTCTCCTATCAAGGTCCAGGAGGAGCCTATGCAGTTGGGAGTTACTATGAGGGATCAGAGACGCCTGAGAGGGGCCTGTTTTTACTGCGGTGAGATGAACCACTGGCTCCAGCAGTGTCCGAGACTTCTGCTCTCAAAAAGGTCTGTTCCTGGAAGTAAGGTACCCCCTGCGGTGGTAAGAAAGAAAATCTTGTTACCTATTTCCATTTCTTATAACCAATTCAAGAGGTCCGGTGAAGCATTTGTGGATTCAGGTTCTGCTGCTAATTTTATTGATATTGATTTTGTGCAATCTGTGGGTGTGCCTATAATTCCTTTAAGGGAGGTAATTCAAATTATCGCACTGGATTCCACTCCATTGAAAAATGGGAGAGTGGAGTTTTGTACTCCTGAGGTTGTATTAACTGTAGGAATTACCCATACTGAGACTTGTTCCTTCCTTGTATTAAAGGATTTACCTGCCGACCTTGTTTTAGGTCTGCCTTGGTTACAGGACCACAACCCTGTGATCAGCTGGTCGGTAGGTGAATTGGAAAAATGGGGAATGAATTGTGACAATTGTTGTAGATCAGTATTGCAGTTGGGAGGTACCACTGAGTCTCTTTCCTTGACCAAGTATATTGGCGATTTTTCGGACGTGTTTTCCATGTCCGAGACTGAGTTCCTCCCTCCTCACCGGCAATATGATTGCGCCATCGACCTTATTGAGGGATCCAAATATCCCAAAGGTCGCATTTTATAATCTCTCTACTCCTGAACGTCAGTCCATGAGGGATTATCTCAAAGAGAGTCTGGCCAAGGGTCACATCCGGCCTTCAGTTTCTCCCATGGGGGCAGGTTTTTTCTTTGTTGGTAAAAAGGATGGAGGATTGAGGCCCTGCATCGATTACAGGGAGCTCAATAAAATCACTGTTAAAAACAGAAACCCGTTGCCCCTTATTCCTGACTTGCTGAATCAGGTCCAGGGGGCCTGTTGGTTCACCAAGCTGGATTTGAAGGGGGCATACAACCTAATCAGGATTCGTGAGGGGGACGAATGGAAAACTGTGTTTAATACCCCGGAGGGTCATTATGAGTACTTGGTAATGCCTTTTGGGTTAAGTAACGC
The DNA here is from genome assembly GCA_900303285.1 of Rhinella marina. Taxonomy (NCBI): domain Eukaryota; kingdom Metazoa; phylum Chordata; class Amphibia; order Anura; family Bufonidae; genus Rhinella; species Rhinella marina. The sequence continues at coordinate 8,342 of ONZH01008785.1, forward strand.
TCCGGCAATTTTCCAAAACTTTGTCAATGACATTTTTAGACCATTTATTGGGAAATTTGTAATTGTCTATATTGATGACATCCTGATTTTTTCTGCAGACTGGGAGAGTCACGTATCTCACACCAGGCAAGTGCTGGAGGTGTTGCGTGAAAACAAGTTGTTTGTTAAAGGGGAAAAGTGTACCTTTGGTGTTCAGGAAGTAGCCTTTTTGGGATACATTCTCACCCCTTTTTCTTTCAAAATGGACCCAGTTAAAGTACAGGCCATTGTGGATTGGGTGCGACCTTCCTCTTTGAAGGCGCTCCAGCGATTTCTGGGGTTTGCTAATTTTTATCGTAAATTTGTCAAAAAGTTTTCAGTGGTAGCCAAACCCATTACGGATTTGACTCGCAAGGGGGCTGATCTGGTCAATTGGCCCCCTGCAGCAATTGAGGCCTTTGAAAGGTTAAAGCAGTGTTTTATTAATGCTCCTGTGTTGGTCCAGCCTGATCAAAGTAAGCCTTTTGTAGTGGAGGTGGATGCGTCTGAGGATGGTGTGCGGGCTGTACTGTCCCAGGGGTCTTCCACCTTAACTAATCTTATGCCATGCGCCTTCTTCTCCCGCAAGTTCTCTCCTGCCGAGAGGAATTATGATATTGGGAATAGGGAGTTACTTGCAATCAAGTGGGCATTTGAGGAATGGCGTCATTTTTTAGAAGGGGCATTTCACCGCATTACGGTCCTCACGGATCATAAGAATTTAATGTTTCTAGAATCGGCTAAGCGATTGAATCCTAGACAGGCGAGGTGGGCTTTGTTCTTTACTCGTTTTGATTTTTGTGTTACCTTCAGACCCGGGAGCAAGAACGTTAAGGCCGATGCCTTATCCCGAAGTTTCCAGGCGTATCAGCCTCCTGACGTCCCTCCTGAGCCCATCCTGCCAGCTGATATCATCGTGGCCGCTACCTCATCTGACCTCGCTTCTGAAATCTCGGCAGGACAACATCTTGCTCCCATTGGTACCCCCAATGACAAATTGTTTGTGCCGGCTCATTTGCGGTTGCGACTGCTGGGTGAGTGCCATAATTCTGTTTTGTGTGGACATCCTGGCATCATGGCCACCAAGGAGTTGGTCTCTAGGCAGTATTGGTGGCGGTCAATCTCCAGAGATGTTCAGGCTTTTGTAACTGCGTGTAACACTTGTGCCAGGTCCAAGAATACCAAGACACGACCTATGGGTGAGTTACATCCTTTACCCATACCTAGTAGACCTTGGTCACATCTGTCCATGGACTTTATCACGGACTTGCCGTGCTCTGAGGGTAAAACCGTGATATTTGTGGTGGTTGACAGATTCAGCAAAATGTGTCATTTTATTCCTTTGTGTAAATTACCCTCTGCAAAGGTCTTGGCGTCCATGTTCATTGATAATATTGTCAAACTACATGGTGTTCCTGAGAATATCGTTTCTGATAGGGGAGTACAGTTTGTGTCTAGGTTCTGGAGGGCGTTCTGTAATAAGATTGGTATCTCTTTGTCCTTTTCATCAGCCTTTCATCCGGAGACCAATGGTCAGACTGAACGTCTTAACCAATCCGTTGAGCAATATCTCAGATGTTATGTTTCTGATAACCAACATGTGTGGGCCAGATTCCTGTCTCTGGCTGAATTTGCAATTAATAATCGTGTTAATTTATCCTCTGGGATGTCGCCGTTTTTCTGCAATATGGGTTTTCATCCACGCTTTAGCTCCTTTTCCCCATCTGCGTCGGTTGTCCCAGATGTCAATGATTTTTCTCAAGAACTGTGCACAGTTTGGGCACAGGTTCAGTCGAACCTGGAAAAGGCCCAAGGAGTTCAAAAAGCTAAGGCTGATAGAAAACGTTCTAAGGGTGTGAATTTTAAGGTTGGGGATAAGGTATGGTTATCGACTAAAATCTCAACATGAGGGTACCATCCTACAAGTTTACACCCTCGCTTCATTGGTCCTTACAGGATCACCAAGGTGATCAATCCGGTTTCTTTTAGGTTATGTTTACCCGACTCCCTTCGTGTTCATAATGTTTTTCATGTGTCTTTGCTCAAACGTTATGTTGCTCCCGTTGGTCCTGAGGAACAGTCTCCGCCTCCGGTTGAGGTAGCAGGACAAATGGAGCATGAGATTGCCAGAATTGTGGATGTGAGAAGGGTCCGGAATTCCTTCCAGTACCTCGTACATTGGAAGGGGTTCGGTCCTGAGGACAGGTCTTGGGTACCGTTGACCAGGATGCATGCAGACTCGCTCATCCGAAAGTTCCATCTGCAGCATCCCGATAAGCCTGCTCCCGCTGGTAAGGGTCCGGTGGCCCCTCGTGAAGGGGGGGGTACTGTCACGCGAGGTCGGCGTCACGCTCCCTCTGCACGACGTCGCCGGACCTCTACGCCCCCTAGAGACGAGCAATAGGGAATTGAAGTGCTGGTCTTGTCAGCCAGCACTTCATGAGTTAATTCTCTGTTTGGGTTTAGCCATGTGGTGCTGATCACACCACATGGCTACTTTACATATTGTTTGGACAGCTTTGCTCCGCCTCAGGTCATGTGATGCTGGCCACATCACATGATCCTGGGCGGGCTATTTAAAGATGGCAACTGCCTCACTCAGATGCCTGTGATTAGTCTTCTGAGATCAGTGCTGTGTGTTGGACCTTGCTGTTGGATTATTGGTATATTGGATTTTGGCTTTGGACTTAGACTACGCTTTTGCGATTCCCCTCGGTATTTGACGTGACCTCCTGTTCTTGACTTGGCTTGCTGACGATTCTGCTATTGTGTTTGTTCTGTCTGTGTTCGTCTTTCCCTGTGTTCCCTTCCCTACCCTGTGCACGTACTCAGCATAGGGACCGTCTCCAAGTTACGGTTTTGTCGCCTAGGGCATCTACTGTAAGTAGGCAGGGAAAGAGGTGGGGTTCAGACAGGGCACACTATCCCTTGTTTCCCTGTCGTGACAGAATACCTGTGGTAAGTCCTGATGGATGGACGCTAATTATATCAGCTGGTCTAAACTAAGGAAATCCTGAAAACCTGACTGGCAGGTGGGTCCCGAGGACTGGAGTTGAGAACCACTGGTCTAAGGTATTGTCCAATGGGAATCCCTCGTTTAAGAGGGGTTGGATGGTTACTTAACCATCTCAATAAGGAATTGGTTGAGGTAGGTTTCCGGTAGACTGTTGTCTCCAGGTGTCCATCTATGCCCTTTATTATCAAGATGTCTAGAAAGGGCAGGCACTTTGGCTCGATCACCGAGGTAAATCTAAGGTTTACCGTGTTGACATTAAGTCTGTCCACAAAGACATCAAACTCAACCTGGGGCCCACTCCAAATGACAAAAATATTGTCTATGAAGCGGGACCACAGCTCCACTTTTTCGAGTCCCTCTATGTGTGCCTCCCCAAAAACCACCGTCTCCTCCCACCAGCCCAGGAGCAGATTTGTGTACGATGGTGCACAGGAACTGCCCATCGCAGTGCCCCTGAGCTGGTGGTAGAGACGGCCGTCTAATAAAAAAAAGTTCCTAGACAAAACATAGCGAAGTAAAGTCGATACAAAAGAATTATGCGGGAGATACTGTTGACCTCTAGCTTTCAAAAAGTGAGCCACTGCATGGAGGCCTGCTTCTTGTGGTATAGAGGAGTATAATGATTCAACGTCAATCGACGCCAAACACCAATTACTCTCTACCTCTATACCCTCTAATTTTGTGAGGAGGTCTCCAGTATCCCGGATATAAGAGGGTAAGCACTCAACAAAGGATCTTAGAATATAATCCACATAGATCCCTATGTTTTGGGATAGACAGCCCACCCCTGATACAATGGGGGGCCCCTTTTAACGGGGCAACCCCCTTGTGTATCTTGGGCAGGCAATAGAAGGTGGCTATAACGGGATGCAGTGGATATAGGAAATCAAATTCCTTTTTATCAATCAGACCCTCAACCAGTGCTTCTTTCAGGATATTGAGAAGTTCACTCTGATATTTCGCTGTTGGATCACCCGGCAGGGCTTCATATCCCATTTTATCTTTCAAAATATCCAGACAGATTTCTCTGTAATTATTATAATCCAATATCACAACATTGCCTCCTTTATCAGAAGGTTTTACTGTTATGGATTTATCGTTTTCAAGATCCCTGATCGCTAAACGCTCATCCTTATTGCTTCATATCCCATTTTATCTTTCAAAATATCCAGACAGATTTCTCTGTAATTATTAAAATCCAATATCACAACATTGCCTCCTTTATCAGAAGGTTTTACTGTGATGGATTTATCGTTTTCAAGATCCCTGATCGCTAAACGCTCATCCTTGTTGCAATTAAATCTGAAAGGGTTAGGATCTAATTCAGTAAGCTCAGAAATGGTGTGTTTCAAGAAAACATCAATGCATGAAATGTCCCCTATAGTGGGCATTCTGGTGCTTTTGTTCTTAAGGTCAGTGAATGGCCCTTTACCATCCAAGGCATATGGTGTGTTTTCTAAGCTGAATAGCAGTTTCACATCGTCTAGGATCTCCATTGGTATGCCCAAATCGCGACTTTCCTTTCTTTCTTGTTGTTTGAAGTGTTTATGCCACCTTAGTTTACATGCAAACAAATGGAGATCCCTAACCCAGTGGAACAGATTGAAATTAGAGGTCGGGACAAAGGATAAACCACGATTTAAACTCCTTTTTCAGTCGCGGTTAGTTCTCGTGAAGACAAGTTTACTATTTGCGACCCTCTATCTGTTGTTGAGTCAGGGGATATTGTGGGTTGCGGTTGCGCAGGGTGTAGGGGGCCCCTTGTTCTAAAAAACTGGTATTAGATTGGTTACTCTGATTATACCCAGGCCGGCCACCTCTTCCCCCTCTCTTATTGAGTGCACCTCTACCTCTACCCCTATTACTGGGAGGATATTCCTTCTCGTTATCTGAAGCCTCCGTTTCAGTGGATGATAAATCTGAACCCCTATCTTTTTGGTTTCAGGATTGTTCAGAAACAGATAAGCCCTGTTCTCTTTAAAATCCTGAAAATCTCTTGCAAATTGGCGGTGCTTACATTCTTTGGTGGTATTGATACCGCTCAATGGTATTTTGTAGGTGGTTTTCCTTTGTACCGAAATCTGATTCCTGACTGAATTTTTTAGTGATCTCAATCTGTTCCTGTAACCTCTTTTCAATCTGTTCCAAAGATACCCTTTCCTCATCCAAAAGGATCTGCATGAAACGAAGAGAGCTATTAGTGGCCTCTCTTTCCCACCTTTGCATCAAGCTCGGATTTCTACAGCGGCTAGCCGGGGTTAATGTAATCCGTAACCCCCTTGGCACAATTCCCTGTTTGATATAATGTTCCAGGCCTTGTACCTCCCACCAAGAAGAAATATGTTCTTTGTATAATTTAGTTAATTCATTAAATGCTCCCTTGAATGTTGGAGTATATTTTTTCTGGACAAAATTATGTTCAGAAAAAACGTCTTTGGCTTCAGTCAACCAAAGGTTTTTATCTACACCGGTAGTCAAAAAGCCAGCCATACCTACATAGATCAAAAGATAGTAAATACAAATGTGCCAGAGTGAGGAAACAGAGAAAATGATTACTCTAAACCTCAGTGACCGCCAAAAATAGCAACAATTAATAGAAAGGGGGCAGTACTAATTTATAAAATATAACTTTTATTCATAACCTTGATAAAAGGGAATGACTATTCCCACACAAAACACCTCAAACAAATAGTGCATAGAAAAAATTATACACAAAATAGATAAAAAGCTGAGAATGCGTTCTTACCAGGTTCTAGGCGCTCATTTGCACACTCTCTGCCATGGAAGGCAAATTCCAATGTACACTGTAAGAATTTAAACCTTCATTAATATATCTCAGGATAGGAAGCATTAGGAATAAGGGGCTGTACTGACCCTAAATATTGGGCTAACACTGGCTCAGCCCGGAGATACGACCTGATGGTAGCCGTACTCCGTCCCGTTCCTAAACCTAAGCTTCCCTGATCTGAGACCCTAATAAATCTCAATCCCAATAGTTCTAACGCGTTTCATCCAGAATAAGTACAATTGCCCAAGAATCATCAGGAGACCAGGGCAATGTAAGTGTTTGGGATAGAGTCCCATATAGAATCACAGATGAATGCACCAAGTCATTGAAGTGCTCCATCAAGAAATAAATAACAGTGCAATAATACAGAACCACCCGTGGGCGGCGTATATACCAGTCGCCCCACAGTGGTGCCACAATTGTGTAATCCTTCCCTGCTAACAGAGCGTATGGCCCATCCCTCGCAGCGAACGGTTAATGTTGTCCATACGACTAAGTTTTCATATAGTACACCATGTACAGAGATTCCGTCCTGGTGTGGACGACATCTCCTGGAGATAGGCAGTCAGCAACACTTACCCTTCGCTGGCTGCCTTATGAGGGTTCGTAGCGCTACATACGCCGGACATGCGCATTGCTGAACATAGAAACCGGGCATGCCCTTCTCAGTTGCCCATAGTCCATGACATGCCGGGCTTGCGCAATTCTATTCCCAAATATCAACGCTCATCATACCTGCTTGCCTATAACCAAAAGCAAGAGGGCATTTGTAGAGGGGAAATTTAAGGTGCCAAAATATATTAGCTACCTTACCTGTGCAGTACTTTGGCAAGATAGATATATTAATACATAACTAAATTTGATAGAAGAGACATGAGAGTAACTGTATGTTATTAGCACAAATGTACCCACAGCACTAGTACATAGGTTCATATTGGCTGACCATTTACACCAGGTTATGAATAAAAGTTATATTTTATAAATTAGTACTGCCCCCTTTCTATTAATTGTTGTCATTCAAAAGCATAAGAAAGCTGGGTATCTGCAATATAAGGCATAGTAGTTACCCATCTTTCCCGGAAATATGTTTTGAAGTTTTCTACTTATCCTTTTTCTAATTACATACTGGAAAGCTAGGTGACCTCTATATGTACAGACCAAAAGTTTGGACACACCTTCTCATTCAAAGAGTTTTCTGTGTTTTCATGACTATGAAAATTGTAGATTCACACTGAAGGCATCAAAACTATGAATTAACACATGTGGAATTATATACTTAACAAAAAAGTGTGAAACAACTGAAAATATGTCTTATATTCTAGGTTCTTCAAAGTAGCCACCTTTTGCTTTGATTACTGCTTTGCACATTCTTGGCATTTTCTTGATGAGCTTCAAGAGGCAGTCACTAGAGATGAGCGAATCCTAAAAGATTCGGGGATTCGGTATTCGGCCCAAATCCCACAGCGGGATTCGTGTATTCGGGCCGAATCACGAATCCCATTAAAGTCTATGGGAGACCCGAATCTTTTTGCAGGGGCCAAAGGTTCTGCACAGTCAAGTTTGCCCCAACATGTGAAAACCTCAGAAAATGATGGAAACACCTTGGAAATGCATAGGAAACACCAGGGGCAGCATGTAGGGATGCCTCTGAGGCTCCCTAAGGGCTCATTCAGACGTCCGTTTGGTGTTGTCCGTGTTTTGCGGATCCGCAATTTGCGGATCCGCAAAACACGGACAGCGGCCCATGTGCAGTCCGCAATTTGCGGAACGCACATGATAGAGATGCCTTTTCCTGTCCATGGATCCGGACAAGAATAGGACATGTTCTATTTTTTTCCGGACCCATGGAACCGAAGTGCGGATGTGGACGGCACACAGTGTGCCGTCCGCATCCTTTGCGGCCCCATTGACTGTGAATGGGTCCGCACCTGGTCCGCACCCGGTCCGCACATCCGAGTCACCAGCCTCAGAAATCACAGGTTAACAGCAGCTCAGATTAGAGACCAGGTCAATGCCACACAGAGTTCTAGCAGCAGACACATCTCTACAACAACTGTTAAGAGGAGACTGTGTGCATCAGGCCTTCATGGTCATGCTGGTCAAGTTACACCTCTGGCATGGGGGGGTTGCTGTTTCAATTTTTGCCTTAGGCAGCATGACTGTACTGTGACATCACTGTGTTTATTATGCCTGTACTCTGACATCACTTTGTTTATTATCTCTATACTGTGACATCACTGTGTTTATTATCCCTGTACAGTGACATAACTGTGTTTATTATCCCTGTACTGTGACGTCACTGTGTTTATTATCCCTGTACTGTGACATCACTGTGTTTATTATCCCTGTATTGTGCCATCACTGGTTTATTATGTCTGTATTGTGACATCACTGGGTTTATTATCTCTGTACTGTGACATTCACAGTGTTTATTAGTTCTGTAAAGTAACAAAACGATAGCTGATCTTAGGGAGACCTACTACAAAAAGCACCATGGAGCCTCATTTAAGTGGAGTCTCAACACAGCAATCCAAAGTGCAGATATAGAAAAGACAAGCAAAGGGGTGTCCCCATTATAGAGATCACCAGATCCACCATATTAAGTGGCCCCTAAGTCAAGATCCATCTCTTTTACAAGCCTTAAGGATGTGACAGAGAAAGACCTATCCATCCACCGACAGCTGTTTCAGGGTGTTGCCCCTCATCAAAGGGGAGTAGGATTCTAGCCACCCGGGAGCAATGTCTTGGAGACAACTCAAACAAAACAATAGCTCAGCTTAATGAGACCAATTTTTTATTTCACATATTATCTCTATACTGTGACATCACTGTGTTTATTATCCTTGTACGGTGACCAGTGGTGTAGCTATGGGGGTGCAGAGGTTGCAGTCTCTACCGGGCCCTGGAGCCTGAGGGGGCCCAAAAACCCTTGTGCCACATAAGAAGACACCGGTATTATAGGAAGTGCATGCTGGTGAAGTTACACTTCTGGCTGGAGGGAAGGGGTTAGGTCAAGAATTTTGCATGGGGGGGTTGCTGTTTCAATTTTTGCCTTAGGCAGCATGTGCTTCCCAGCCCCTGGCCACAAAACACTGAGAGAAGGGGGGCCCAGGCTGAACCCTTGCACCAGGGCCCAAGAAAAATATGGCTCTCAGAAAATGACGACACAAAAAACATGAGTTCTTTTTCCAAAATACTTTTATTGTGCAAGACTGAAAAAAATAAAAACAATACACATATTTGGTATCACTGTGTCAAGACTGGGGTCAAGACTACAAAAAATATCACATAACCTACCCAATCAAGTGAACATCCTAAAAAAAAAATAAAAAATAATGCCATTTTTTGTCACCTCCTACTTTGTAGCCTACCGAAAATGAAAAAGTATTTTGTACCCCAAAATTATATAAATGAAAAAGTCATCTCATCTCACCAAACAGGTCCCCCACACCATATTAGTCACTGAAATGCCATCTCTGTGCAAAACTAACAATTTTCACTTTGAGATTCAGCTGCGCATTCATTTTTGCAAAATACCTGTGGAATCAATGGATGCCATATATCTGGACTTCTCCAAAGCCTTTGACACTGTACCACATAGAAGGTTAGTATATAAAATGAGAATGCTTGGACTGGGAGAAAATGTCTGTAAGTGGGTAAGTAACGAGCTCAGTGATAGAAAACAGAGAGTGGTTTTTATTATTACACACTTTAAGGTTATTTGGTTTCGAAAAAAGACGACTGATGGGAGATCTAATAACCATGTATAAATATATCAGGGGTCAGTACAGAGATCTCTCCCATGATCTATTTATACCCAGGACTGTGACTGTGACGAGGGGACATCCTCTGTGTCTGGAGGAAAGAAGTTCCTACACTAACATGTACTAACATAGCTCTCAGCCTGAAGAGCTGGTGATGGTAAATTCACTAAAAGAGTTCAAGAGGGGCCTGGATGTATTTCTGGAGTGTAATAATATTACAGGTTATAGTTACTAGAGAGGGGTCATTGATCCAGGGAGTTATTCTGTGGTGCTATGTGTGTGTTCAGAGAGGGAGGTAGACAAGCTATGGTCGTTCTCTAAAGTTCAGAGAAGAGTTGTTAGTTGTTCACACCTTGTAACAATGGGGGTCATTTTTTACATAAAAATGTCACACAACCCAACTTTTTAAAATGCCTGTGAGATAATATTTTGTCAAACAGGCATTTTGGTGTATCGTTCAACATATAGGAGTGTGTTTGGGTGCTTGCCGAGTCTTTTGCCCTGACAAATTTATCAACTTTTAAGCCTGGAAACAGACGTAAATGTTCGTGAAAAACTACTGCAGTCAGGGCCTGGTCTAGTTTTTCAGCCTGATTTGCAGACTGCTGAAGGTGCAAATAATTTATGATGAGGCACATGCATCCTCCAGCAAAGCTAGTGCAAAAGGGGAAACAAAGACTGGTCTTTGTAAATGACCCCAGTAAGTAGCAGCTGCATACAGCAATGTTGATGGATAGGTACCTTGAACTTTCCATGTTGGTCTTCTGCTCCGAGTTTGGACAATAAGCTCTTCTTGCTCCCTACTCCTGATCCTGTCACATGGGTCTCGTGGAGTTACCGGCCCTGTTTTTATTTTTTTTGCTTTTTGTTAGACAAGTTTTAGTTTTCATTGGTGCCATGTTGACATACATAAGGCTTTTTACATGCCATTGACTGCAGTTTTTGTGAGGTACTGCAATTTTGGCTTTTTTTGTTTTTCACGCTGTTCATCTTACATAATAGAAAAATGTGATAATTTTATTATTTTTTTCAAAAATAAATGTGTTTGCAAGAAAAAAAGGCAATATAATACACTGGAATGAGTGATGATTGATAATCTGAAAATTCGAATCTGGTCCAATTTGTCCGAATTGAAAGTGCTTCAATTTCCCTGAACAGTTGTGAATCTCCCCCCCCCCCCCCTCATGAAATTCTAGTTCTATAGAACCTGAAATTTGAGTTGAATTTTGATTATATAAAACTGAATTGCTCATCTCTAACTGGAATACTTCTGTATTCCAGTGCATTATATCAGTTATCAGTCATACCTCCCAACTTTTGAAAATCGCAAAGAGGGAAAATACATAGCAAATATTTTAATACTAAGCCACACCTCTAATGTCAAATGCATATCTAGAAACACACCCAATCCTGCCCAGTCCCCTTAATGTCCACATTGTTCCTGCTCACAGTAGTTAATGCCCGCCTTTCAATAATGCCACATCCGTTAATAAAATAAAAAAATAATTAAAAAAAACACTAAATCTAGACATTCCACCAATGATCAGAGCACATCCTGTGCTCCCCGTCAGGCACAATGCAGTCACACATTGTGCTGCTGGGCTGTGTAGGAGCACACAGGCTTATTTATGGGCCTGCATGCTCCTCTTACACCTCTTACATGAAGTACAGTGACCGCATCATGTCTACTGAGGAGCGCTGGCAGGTTAGTGGAATGGTGAAGCAGGGAGCGGACAGGCTTAAACTGCTGGGAACAGATTCAGCAAGATCCTGGAAACATTTCTCAGAGATTCTCTTGCTGAAATATTAGCATCATGTAGTTGCAGAAGCATTCTCGGCTGTACATTGCTGCCATAAATGTTGTGTTCCTCAAGTTTCTAAATGTTTCTAAAGGCACACAGCCTTATTACATCTCCATTTTGTATGGTGCCTTTATAGAAAAATATCCGTACAGCTCCAAACTAAGGCTACTTTCACACTAGCGTTTTTGCTGATAATACAACCATCTGAATCCGTTATGAATGGATCTTTAACATACCAAAGACGGATCCTTCATGAACACCATTGAAAGACAATGGGGGACGGATCAGTTTTCTATTGTGTCAGAGAAAACGGATATGTCCCCATTGACTTGCATTGTGGCGCATCCCATGACGGAGAGAAAACCGGTTTGCTCTCCGATATAAGAACGCAACCAAATGGAAATGGAATGCTTTTTGGAGCATTCCGTTCTGTTCAGTTACGTTTTGTCCCGATTGACAATGAATGGGGAAGAAAACCGAAGCGTTTTTCTCCGGTATTGAGATCCTATTAACATTTTATTGAGCCCTAGAAAAGAGGCAAATTCAAGTGATGTGTGACCCTGATGTCTGACTCCACTGACTAGTCAGGCGTTAGCGTTGCAATGACTTTTAGGTTCATTGTACTTTAGATATGCTAAATCACATAAACCACTGAACTTTAGGTTTAGACAGTAACCTGAAAGATTTTCTTCATCTATGTGAATCAGACTACAGGGTCACACATCACTTAAATTTGTCTCTTATCTAATGTTTGAAATTATTAACATTTTGTTTTATGGTTTCAATTGGGTCTTGGACCCAAGAACTCCAGAGTACAAGCCAGCAACCTAACCACTGAGCTATGCAGGCATATAATACTGCAATATGTGAGCTTATAGCATTTCAAACACAGAGCTATAAGCTCAGCTATAGACTTTCTTTGGTTGTGTGAGTTAGCATACAAATACACAGTTTATCTATAACTCATTCTCACTTTGACCCTGACCTATGAAGAGCATAAGTCAGACTCAGATGTCAGAGTCGATTATCAAAGTCCAGGGTTAGGTGTCAGGGGTCAGGTGTCAGGGGTCAGGAGTCAGGGGACAGGAGTCAGGGGTAAGGAGTCAGGGGTCGGGGATCATACTGACATTATTCTGATAGTTGACTATGATATCTGACCATGTCCTAAAATGAACACTGTACACAATAATTCCCTCCCTCATTCAGTTCTACTGATTATCAACAGCAAATCTTTGATTAGACAGGGACATCTTTCATCCTGATGCCCATCAGCTGACAAACGAGTAATTGCTCGTTTATTGGCTGATCGGCAGATGATTATAGTCAGTTTATGCAGACTGGTCTCCCTCTCTCATTCTCATGAACATTTGTTCCCAGTAATTAGCCCAAAATCGTGTATTGTGTTAGTGGCTTAAGTGGAGACATCTCTTTCCATCCTCTCTCCTATTCATAAATGAGCACTTTCCTTCACCGCAGAGGATGGCTACTGCCTCCCGTCCCTCAGTTATAGGTTATATCTGTGTGTAACTGATGCCCTGCAATAACCAGTAAGCACTTTCCCTTACTAGCAGGGAAAGAACTCATTGGTTAAACTTTAATGACCAGTCCTTAAAGGGGTATTCTCATCTTAGACAATGGGGGGGCATATCGCTAAGATATGCCCCCATTGTCTTATAGGTGCCGGTCCCACCGCTGGGACCCGCACCTATATCCAGAACGGAGCGGGGAGTGCTGCGTCTGGAGGACCCCGGGTTTCCGGGGGTCCGGCCACCACCAGGCGCAGCTCCCCGCTGCACTCATAGAAACGAATGGGAGCACAGCGCGCAAGCGCGGCCACCGCTCCCATTCATTTCAAGGGAGCCGACGGAAGTAGCCGAGCCAGCGCTCGGCTATTTTTGGCGGCCCCATAGAAATGAATGGAGGGCGGCTGCGCATGCGCAGTGCGCCCTCATTCAGTTTGGGGGCTCCGTTCTGGATATAGGTGCGGGTCCCAGGGGTGGGACCCGCACCTATAAGACAATGGGGGCATATCCTAGCGATATGCCCCCATTGTCTAAGATGAGAATACCCCTTTAATTAAATAGACACTTTTTCGTGATTTACCGCGCATGGTTGTTTAACGTTTGCAACTTTATTTGGACTGCAAAAATAATTTTTATGACCCTTTTTTTCTACATGATACATAAGATTTTTTAATATAACACTTTTATGTTTTTGTTTCATGTTGGGAAAACTAAAAAACAGTTTTCAAAAGTCATTTTTTTAAACTATAGCTCCTCATTCTTTAAATATGCAGATGGACACTAACATAAATCATTCAAATTAGTTCCCTATTCCATGTAAGTCATTTTGATGTATAATATGCATAGTTTCACAAGGATATGGCAATAATGGCAACAGTTTTGGTTAGCACTTATTTTTTTTATTATTTTATTTTTATTTTATTTTTGACAGCTAATTTTTAATATATGTTTGACAGATAATATCCCGCAAAAGGTCATTAAAAGACTTCAGGGGGACACTAACACTTTTTTAAATTATTTTGCACTTTTCCTTATCTGTTTTATTTTATTTATTTTTTTCATTATTACTTTTTTTTATATAGATTTTTGCCACATAATGTCACGGAAAATAATGCAAACATAGATGTAAACATTATATGTGGACTAAGCCCTTATTCTGATATGATAAAATCTGAGACTCTCAGTCAATATATTTTGATCAAAACACATCTGTGCCCGCCTACCAGCAGCAAGGTGATCTCTGTCAGACAGGTCCTACTCTAAACCTACCTATGCCGTATTGGCATTTACATTAAGGAAAGCACACAGACGGCCTTGATTAGGTGGTACATATAGCTGTGCGTGCTCCTCCTCTCATTGGTTGCTTGAAGCACACAGAGGTAATTAGGAGCAGCACACTATATGTGCAGAGTCTGCTCTCTTTAATGATCAGGGTCTGCTAAGAACCCCCAGCTCTGCTCTGACCCCAAGACACCTGGAGATTACCACATAGCCACTTCCTCTATTCACTGCAGAATGGTCATTGAGTGTGAAGGCAGAAGCGATAATAAACTGCTTCTGTCTTTTCCTCGGGTCCCCTGCTGTCAGACCTGAATTGCCCCTGTTAGAGTACAGGAGCAGAAGCTTTAATCTAGCACTGTGATGCTCTGGTCAGAAACATAGTTGATCGCATCAGCTCTGTTTCTGTTCAGTAGGTTGGGGGACGCAAACCGTAGCTCTGTGGATCACTTGTGGCCTGTGTACCCCTGGTCTGTCTATTTGCTTTTAAGTTTCTGAAGTTTATTTAAACTTACAACTAGTTACTACTATAGGGGAATTCTTTGCATTGCCATGATTTTGCAGCTTGTAGAGAAACCTAATTAAAATTTAAAAGACAGCTCCATCCTACTGCTGATTTAATTGCATGAATTTTATACCACTTGACAGCATAATCCTTATTCTCCTAACTTGTCACTTTCTTCCTCATGCTAGTAAACAGTCTTAATTGCAGTCATTTTCTTTTTGCATTTACCCCCCAAACTTTCCAACGTTTTCAATGCCCTATTCTCAGCAACCCATTATAGTATAGAAGTTTTTGTCATTTTGTTGTAAAATTAAGAAAAAATAAGCTTAACGCATGGTATGCTGGAATTAAAAAAAAAAGAGCAGAAGTTCCAGAGATGGGTTAGAGATGTATCATGCTCCAAAAATAAGGATAGTAAAGATTTTATCAAGAAAAATAATGAACTGGTTGTCAAGTCTAGTATGGAAATGAATAATGCATGTATGATAAAATAATAATAATAATAATAATAATAATAATAATAATACTAATAATAATAATAATAATAATAATAATTAGAAGAAGAAATTAAAAAAATTGAATTATAAAACAAACTGAAAACTACTGTATATGCTTTTATAGTGAGATGAAGAGATGTGATAGGAAACCATGGGACACATTTATATAGAAACAAGTTTGCAGCACTTACTAGATGTACCATAAATATCTAGTTGGCAACTCTATCTGCACTGCTTCTAACTAGTAGCTAAAAAGAAATATCATTAGAGATGAACACATAAGGAGAGATTTATCAAGACTGGTGTTTCATATGCCTCCAATGATCTTCTGAGTGCTGAAATACAAAGAGTAAAAAATGATGGTGCAAATATAGCATAATGCCATGTTGTGGTGTAAAAGCATTCATAAATTTCCCTCATTGTTCACTGATTCACTGATGTGGGGCTTGATAGGTATTTCAATATGCATCCACCAAGCATTACTGATGGTATGTTGAGAAGAATCTGTCATTCATCTACCCCTAAAATACAAGTTCCTGGTTGATCCATCAGGGTATGGAAGACATTGAATGTACAGTAGCTAGCACCAAAGTCCAAGAAGCATTCTACTACATTTGAGTGCTGTGTGACAACATACTAGGCTATTAACATAGTTTCCTGTTTTAATGGAACTAGTTTTAGAATGCTGCTGTATGCAAATAGTGTAGCACACTGTGGCAAGATACCTAAATAGCAAAAACAGTTCTGCGACCAACACAAAATAACAAATGACACCGTTTGGGCCAAATGCACATAGATACCCTTTCCTTCAAGCCTAATCAATTTCATAAGAAACTGCATAACTCACACAAAACAACTGCTTTTTGGTTTTATCAAAAATTATGCAGACATAATTAGCTGTTTGCAAATTTGGCTGGATCTAGTCCAAACTATATGGGCTCATATCCAAAGATTTAAAATTTAAATAAAAAATTGGATTTGGTTGATTTGCATGACTTAGACAAGAAATTTGATTTGTTACAAATTAAATCTTCGTTAGTCGGCATAAATCAGGTATACCTGTACTGTGCTGCATTGAGCCCGCTCCACACGCGGTGGGTGCCATACAGCAAACACCAAGCTGGAATGATTATTAGGGTGAATAGATCCCAGGTGTCACTGTAAAAGTAAAACAAATTAACATAGTAACATAGTAACATAGTAACATAGTTTATAAGGCCGAAAAAAGACATCTGTCCATCCAGTTCGGCCTGTTTTCCTACAAGTTGATCCAGAGGAAGGCAAAAAAACCCTGTGAGGTAGAAGCCAGTTTTCCCCACTTTAGGGAAAAAAATTCCTTCCCGACTCCAATCAGAATTACTCCCTGGATCAACGACCCATCTCTAGTAACTATAACCTGTAATATTATTACCCTCCAAAAATACATCCAGGCCCCTCTTGAACTCTTTTAGTGAACTTACCATCACCACCTCCTCAGGCAGAGAGTTCTATAGTCTCACTGCTCTTACCGTAAAGAATCCTCTTCTATGTTTGTGTACAAACCTTCTTTCCTCCAGACGCAGAGGATGGCCCCTCGTCACAGTCACAGTCCTGGGGATAAATAGATCGTGGGAGAGATCTCTGTACTGACCTCTGATATATTTATACATAGTTATTAGATCTCCCCTCAGTCATCTTTTTTCTAAAGTGAATAAGCCTAATTTTGATAATCTTTCTGGGTACTGTAGTCCACCCATTCCAGTTATGACTTTAGTTGCCCTCCTCTGAACCCTCTCCAGCTCTGCTATGTCTGCCTTAAATTAAAAGTTTAATTTACCCCCCCCCCGTCACAATTTTACATATAAAAATATATAAACAAAAAAAAACATATCAGGTATGGCCGCTTTCGAAAATGTCTGAGCTATTAAAATGTTAATAAAAATTTTATGTGTGCTGATCGCCATAATGGGAAAAGAACAAAACCACACAATTTATTGTTTTTGTTTCAATTCAACCACCTACCTCCCTCCCCCACCCACCCAAAAAAAATCCAAACTTCGTCCCTCATAAAACAAGCTCTCATACAGAGCTCTGTAAACATATGGGACATGTAGTAAATTAAAAAGTAAATTTATTCTTATAAGTGTTTCAATTACATAAATTACAAGTAAATATAGCTAAAATGTGTCGGCGCCGACTCTATACAAGCAGAAAGTACATTGTGCGGCTGTATAAACAATATAAAGAGAAAATAAATAAAAATAATTCAAATCCAATAAATGTGGATATATATATATATATATATATATATATATATATCACCAGATCTGGTGAGTATTGAACACTACTAGTTGAGCGTACCTCCAAGTCAGGTAGACGTTAGTATAGATATATATATATATAGATATCTCAAGTGGCGTAACTACTTCGTGGCCCGTGTTGACAAGGGGCTCAGCGCCCGGGAGTATGTCTCAGTCAGACAACCAGTAACAAATAAAATCATGAATATAGTACAGTTTTTCAAGCAAGGCCGGGCCCTTCACATACAGTGTGGTCACATTGGGGGCCCACGCCTGGCCTGTTGTCCATCATCATCCTTTTCGTCACCCCAACCACCCCTCTTCCCACGCGCCATGATTTGTCTCACTGTCCAGCACCGCTGGAGTAAAGAGCAAGCCAGCAGTGCGATGTTCTAATTAGGCCCACCCACCAAGTTCATTTCCTGACCGAAAGAGGAGGGAGCGACAGGCTGGAGAAACAGTGCAGCAGGCAAGAGAAGTAGCACGGCAGCGGCACAGCAGTCACTGGGCGTTTCAGGTAAGTCTGTGCCAGCTGCCTGTGCCCCCATTGCCCTTGTCAGTGCAGCCCCTGGCCCTAATCTACACCTCTCTGGGCCTTGACTGTGCCCCCCCTGACCATTTTAGCATAGCCCCTGGCCCTTCTCTGTGCCCCCTTGCCCCTGTCCGCACCTCCCTGTCTTCTGTCTGTGCCCCTAGGCCCTGACTCTTATCTGTGCCCCCTTGGCCCTTGTCTGCGCCCCTGGCCCTTATCTATGCTCTCCTCTGGCCCTTGTCTGCGCCCCTGGCCCTTATCTGTTCCCCCCTGGCCTTTTTGCTGTGCTCCTGGCTCTTATCTGTGCCCCCCCAGCCCTTGTCTGCACCCCTGGCCCCTATCTATGCCCCCCCGGCCTTTGTCTGCACCCCTGGCTCTTATCTGTAACCCCTGACCCAGCGCTTGTATTCGCCTCTGGCCCTTATGTGTGCCCCCTCTGCCTTTGTCTGCGCCCCTTTCCCTTATCTGTGCCTCCCCTGGCCCTTATCTGTGCCCCCTGGCCTTTTTCTGTGCTCCTGGCTCTTATCTGTGCCGCCCTCAGCCCTTGTCTGTACCCCTGGCCCTTATCTGTGCCCCCCTGGTCTTTTTCTGTGCTCCTGGCTCTTATCTGTGCCCCCCTCAGCCCTTGTCTGCGCCTCTGGCCGTTATCTGTGCCCCCTCTGCCTTTGTCTGTGCCCCTCTCGATTATCTGTGCCTCCCCTAGCCTTTATCTGCACCCCTTTCCCTTATTTGTGCCTCCCCTGGCCCTTGTCTGTGGCCCCTGTGTGCACCACCCTGGCCCTTTCAGTGCAGCCCCTGGTCCTTATCTGTGCCCCCCGGCCCTTGTCTGCGACCCCCCGAGCCCTTGTCTGAGTAGGGTTTACACAGAAGGTGGGAGTTGCGTAGTGCAGGAGGTGGGTGTGTCGGGGGGTCTCGTACAAAAATTTGCTGTGGGGCCCAGTGACTTCTAGCTACGCCCCTGGATATCTCTATATCTTCATAGAGGCATAAATCATATATCATAAATCATATTGGAAGGCATAAAAGGACTTCTCATTCCTGTTAATTGTGGTAGGTATTAGTAAATGAGTACCCTATTGCCTTGTGGGTATAGTTCATATGGTACCCTATTGCCTTGTGGGTACAGTTCATACAGTCCTATACTCAAAGGTGGCTTTTGAATATAATGTCCTTAATATAAAATGCCTTTTTGCTGACATATGGACTTGTTGATATATGGACTTTGTCCCGTTATATACACAATAAAGCGCTTGTTTGATGTGGTTATTCAGTGTACATTACCCTCCTGTAGTCTTGGAATCGTTCCCTCAGTGCTGCAGGTTGCGTCCTCCAGCTGTGTACAGGGCGCGCGGCCAAACAGCAGGCCTTTTCACAGCGTCCCACGTGGCGTCCCACGTGGTCGCTGCAGTCCGCTCTGTCAGTGAGGCGGCTATGAGTCAGAACTGTTTGATTCAATTGATGATAGGGTGTAATTTCAGCGCTGTATGGCTTATTTAGTGCTTGCTTCTAATAGGATTGATAGTTTGTTCTTTATACTTTATCAATCCCAAAAGAAGATGTGTATATAAATCCAAATAGAGATGAGCGAGCACTAAAATGCTTGGGTGCTCGTTATTCGAGTCAAACTTTTCCCGATGCTCGGGTGCTCGTTTCGAATAACGAACCCCATTGAAGTCAATGGGAGACTCGAGCATTTTTGCGGGGGACCAAGGCTCTGCCTAGGGAAGGCTGGGTGAAAACCTGGAAACCTCAGAAAATGATGGAAACACCACGGAAATGGACAGGAAACAGCAGGGGCAGCATGCATGGATGCCTCTGAGGCTGCCTAATCCCACCATTACCCCAAATTCTCAGGCAACAGCCTGGTGGTTACCCTCATGGCAATTGTGCTCACCCTGACCAAGAAAGGCGAGGCAAATACCCTTCACATGTTAGGGAAGCACCAAAATAGGTGCAACGAAGGTCCATCACCGCCTGCAGGTGACACCACTGCTCATGCTGGCACTGCAGCTGAAATCAAGTTTAGTATCTGTTCTTATCAGTTGCTGTGGCTGCTGGTGGTATAGTGGTGAGCATAGCTACTTCCCAAGCAGTTGATCCGGGTTCGATTCCCATCTATCGCAGGAGGCAATTAAAAATCAGTACAATATCTGATACGTCCCCCTACCCGGGTAAATTGTTAGGAGAGAGGGCCTGGTGGGAGGGAAGGAGGTTTTGCTGGAAGAGCCAGAGGAGTGCCCCCTGGGCTAGCGTGTGTGGTGGTGACAACAGCCGGAATGCATTTGGAAAAACTCTAGCATCAGCCGGTGCGGTATCGATTCTTCTCAGTTTAATACCGTATACGTCCCCTATCTTGGGACCCTATATTTAATGGATTTTTCGAACACGGAAAACGGAAAAAGAGCTTGCTCTGGCCAGGGGAGTGTCTTTCCCACTGCAGCTAAGGGGACGTGTCCATGCTCTGCCTATCACAGGTCAGGAGGCAATTAAAAGAAGAAAAACAAAAAACATCAGTACAATATCTAATACGTCCCCTATCCGGGTAAATAGTTTGGAGAGAGGGCCTGTAGGTGGGGGGAAGGAGGTTTCGCTGGAAGAGCCAGAAGAGTGCCCCCTGGGCTAGCGTGTGTGGTGGTGATAACAGCCGGATGGATTTAGAATGAAGACGCAGGACCCCAACTTAAAAATTTAGCATCAACCGATACAGTCGTAAATTATGAGATTGATCAAGTGTGGTATGTATACTACTCAGTTTAAAACCGTATATGGCAGCTATCCGTAAAAATGGTTTGGAGAGAGAGAAAGATAGGACAAAGACGTAAATTGTTTGGAGAGAGGGCCTGTAGGTGGGGGGGGGGCAGGTTGGGGGGAAGGAGGTTTCGCTGGAAGAGCCAGAGGAGTGCCCCCTGGGCTAGCGTGTGTGGTGGTGACAACAGCCGGATGGAGTTCGAATGACGACGCAGGACCCCAACTTAAAAATTTAGCATCAACCGATACAGTCGTAAATTATGAGATTGATCAAGTGTGGCATGACTTTTTAGATGGAGATTGCATGTGGTCACGTACTCCCTGGAACCCCATAGTCACCCCTTCTCTGATGTGCTAGCCCAGAACATTCTCTGCCCCAATTCGCAAGACCTTTTGCTGTTTCCGTGTGCTGACAGTGGGGATTTACCAGTGTTGTCTGAGGAGGTGGTGGACAATGGCGAGACACAGGTGTCGAGGGGTGAGGTAGTTGTATGGGAAGCAAGTTACATTGGGGACTCCTTGGGGGGGAATTTCTCATGATGGGACAGATTCAACTTGGGTGGATCAGGCACAGGAACAGATGAATTTTTGGGGGGGTTTATTTAACTTTTATTTAGCAAAAATAACCACAGAGATATTTATTCGTTATCTTCTCTGCGCAGTCTGGCGTTGGGGTTTGTCACTTTGATGGCGAGCTGTGCCGCTCTCTCCACAATGGTCTGTAGGTTCTTAGATGGAGACTTTGTCGGCGATTTCAGTACAGAAGGACTTGTTGCTCATCCACAGAACCTCGACCTCCTTGAAATTGTGGACAAGGAATTTGCGGGTGGACCAGGAATTTGAGGAACCCTGTGGGCACCATGTGTTTGGTCTTCTACTTGCTACCGTATCCAATGTTGGGCAATATAGATTCGCAAGTAATATTTTTCACACCTATCCCAAAAATAAAAATGTATGCAGTTTGCGCAAATAAAACTGGAAACTGGAATTGGGGAGAGGGCCTGTAGGTGGGGAGGGCAGGCTGGGGGGAAGGAGGTTGAGCTGGAAGAGCCAGGGGAGTGCCCCCTGGGGCTAGCGTGTGTGGTGGTGACAACAGCCGGATGTAGTTAGAATGACGACGCAGGACCCCAACTTAAAAATTTAGCATCAACCGGTACAATTGTCAATTATGAGCTACATCAAGTGTGGCATGACTTTTAAATGGATATTGCATGTGGTCACGTACTCCCTGGAACCCCATAGTCACCCCTTCCCTGATGTGCTAGCCCAGAACATTCTCTGCCCCAATTCGCAAGACCTTTTGCTGTTTCCGTGTGCTGACAGTGTGGATTTACCAGTGTTGTCTGAGGAGGTGGTGGACAATGGCGAGACACAGGTGTCGGGGGGTGAGGTAGTTGTATGGGAAGCAAGTTACAATGGGGAATCCTTGGGAGGGAATTTCTCATGATGGGACAGATTCAACTTGGGTGGATCAGGCACAGGAACAGATGGATTTTTTGGGGGGTTTATTTAACTTTTATTTAGCAAAAATAACCACAGAGATATTTATTCGTTATCTTTTCTGCGCAGTCTGGCGTTGGGGTTCGTCACTTTGATGGCGAGCTGTGCCGCTCTCTCCACAATGGTCTGTAGGTTCTTAGATGGAGACTTTGTCGGCGATTTCAGTACAGAAGGACTTGTTGCTCATCCACAGAACCTCGACCTCCTTGACAGGACAAGGAATTTGCGGGTGGACCAGGAATTTGCGGAACCCTGTGGGCAGCATGTGTTTGGTCTTCTACTTGCTACCGTATCCAATGTTGGGCAATATAGATTCACAAGTAATATTATTTTTCACACCTATCCCAAAAATAAAAATGTATGCAGTTTGCGCAAATAAAACTGGAAACTGGAATTGGAGAGAGGGCCTGTAGGTGGACCTCCGGAAAAATTGTTTGGAGAGAGGGCCTGTAGGTGGAACTCTGGAAAAATTGTTTGAAGAGAGGGCCTGTAGGTGGACCTCCGGAAAAATTGTTTGGACAGAGGGCCTGTAGGTGGACCTCCGGAAAAATTGTTTGAAGAGAGGGCCTGTAGGTGGACCTCCGGAAAAATTTCTTGGAGAGAGGGCCTGTAGGTGGACCTCTGGAAAAATTGTTTGAATAGAGGGCCTGTAGGGGGCCCTCCTGAAAAATTGTTTGAAGAGAGGGCCTGTAGGTGGACCTCTGGAAAAATTGTTTGAATAGAGGGCCTGTAGGGGGCCCCCCTGAAAAATTGTTTGAAGAGAGGGCCTGTAGGTGGACCTCTGGAAAAATTGTTTGAATAGAGGGACTGTAGGGGGCCCTCCTGAAAAATTGTGCTAAAAGAGTGCCAGTTGGACCTCTAAAAAATGGCGTTTTTTGGGTCAGCGTTAGGCAAAGACGATATGTAGGAGGAGTAGGAGGAGCTGCTTTCCCCCGGAGGAGATTTGAATTCCGGTGAAATCCAGGCTTTGTTCATTTTAATAAGCGTCAGCCTGTCAGCGCTGTCAGTTGACAGGCGTGTACGCTTATCGGTGATGACGCCACCAGCTGCACTGAATACCCGCTCTGACAGCACACTAGCGGCAGGGCAGGCCAGCACCTCCAAGGCGTACAGCGCCAGTTCAGGCCACGTGTCCAGCTTTGAAACCCAGTAGTTGTATGGAGCAGAGTGATCGCTACGGACGTTGGTATGGTCAGCTAGGTACTCCCTCACCATCTTTCTGTACAGCTCCCCCCTACTCTGCCTAGACTGGGGACAGGTGACAGTGTCTTGCTGGGGTGACATAAAAGTGGCAAAGGCCTTGGAGAGCGTTCCCCTGCCAGTGCTGGACAAGCTGCCTGCTCGCCTCCTCTCCCCCGCTACTTGGCCCACAGAACCATGCCCTCTGCCGCTAGCGGCGTCAGATGGGAAGAATTGTTTCAGCTTGTGCACCAGGGCCTGTTGATATCTATTCACTCTCATACTCCTTTCCTCTGCAGGGATGAGAGTGGAAAGGTTCTGCTTGTACCGTGGGTCCAGGAGAGTGAACACCCAGTAATCGGTGTTTGAAAAAATACTTCTAACGCGAGGGTCACGGTATAGGCAGCCTAACAAGAGTCCCAACACGCAAGAATTCCCTCTCCTCACTGGCCTGACTCTCCATTTCCTCCTCCTCCTCCAAGTCCTCCTCTTCAGCCCATACACGCTCAAGAGTTAAGGACTGAGCACTGGTACCCTCTACTGTCTCGCCGACATTCTCCTCCTCTTCCTTCTCATCCTCATCCCCCTCCTCCGATACGCGCTGTGAGTTTTTCAACAGGCAAAGCAGCGGGATGGTGAGGCTGATAATGGCGGCATCGCCGCTGACCATCTGTGTTGACTCCTCAAAGTTGCTCAACACCTGGCAGATATCAGACATCCACGTCCACTCCTCATTGTAGACTTGAGGAATCTGAGAGACCTGACTACCAGTTCTGGTGGAAGATGACATCTGGCAGTCTACAATCGCTCTGTGCTGCTGGTAAACTCTGGATAACATGTTTAATGTGGAATTCCATCTCGTGGGTACGTCGCACAACAGTCGGTGAGCGGGCAGTTGTAGGCGGCGCTGCGCTGCCATGAGAGTGGCAGCATCTGTGGTCGACTTGCGGAAATGCGCACAGATGCGGCGCACCTTGGTGAGCAAATCAGACAGATTGGGGTATGTCTTGAGGAACCGCTGAACTATTAGATTGAACACGTGGGCCAGGCATGGCACATGTGTCAGTCTGCCGAGTTGCAGAGCCGCCACCAGGTTACGCCCGTTGTCACACACAACCATGCCTGGCTTGAGGTTCAGCGGTGCTAGCCACACATCGGTCTGCGCCGTGATGCCCTGTAACAGCTCTTGGGGGGTGTGCCTTTTGTCACCTAAGCTCAGCAGTTTGAGCACCGCCTGCTGGCGCTTACCCACGGCACTGCTGCTGCGCCTAGAGCTACCGACTGAAGGCGCCGTGCCCACGGATGGTAATTCGGTGGAGGAGGAGGAGGAGGGGTCAGAGGAGGAGGAGGCATAGTACGTCTGAGAGACCATGACCGAGGTAGGCCCCGCAATCCTCGGTGTGGGCAGTACATGAGCGGACCCAGGGTCATTCTCGGTCCCAGCCTCCACCAAGTTAACCCAATGTGCCGTCAGTGAGATATAGTGTCCCTGCCCAGCAGCACTTGTCCACGTGTCCGTGGTTAGGTGGACCTTCTCAGAAACAGCGTTGGTCAGGGCACGGATGATGTTCTGTGACACGTGCTGGTGTAGGGCTGGGACGGCACATCGGGAAAAATAGTGGCGGCTGGGGACCGAATACCGAGGGGCAGCCACCGCCATGAGATTTCGAAAGGCCTCGGTCTCTACCAGCCTATAGGGCAGCATCTCCAGGCTAAGCAATTAGGAGATGTGGACATTGAGGGCTTGGGCATGTGGGTGGGTGGAACTGTATTTCCTCTTGCGCTCCAGCGTATGCTGTAAAGAAGCTGAACGCTGCGCTGGGACACGTTGGTGGACACTGTGGAGGATCGTGGAGGTGAAGGTGTGGTTTTCCGGCGGCAGGCGCTCGTGCCGAGGTCCTGGGCAGGGGGTTGACTAGCAGAGGCAGTGAGTGACGCAGGGGGTTGACTAGCAGAGGCAGCGAGTGACACAGGGGAAGGAGCAGTGGTGTGACCCGCAGGAGGTGGTGAACGGCCTTGGTTCCATTGAGTGGGGTGTTTAGCACTCATATGCCTGCGCATGCTGGTGGTGGTTAGGCTAGTAGTGGTGGCACCCCTGCTGATCCTGGTGTGGCACAGGTTGCACACCACAGTCCGTCGGTCATCCTCACTTTCTTTAAAGAACCTCCAGACTTGCGAACATCTAGGCCTCGCCACGGGAGCTTCACTACGTGAAACAGTTGCTGCTGATGCACCAGCTCTGGCCCTGCTTCTCCCTCTGGCCACACCACTGCCTCTTACAACCTGTTCTGGTGCAGCACTCGCCTCCGCCTCAGAAGCACTGTCTTCACTCGACATATCAACCCAGCTTGGGTCAGTCACCTCGTCATCCTCCGATTCCTCAGTCTGCTCCCTCCTCGGAATTCCTCCCCTAACAACAACTTCACCACTGTCTGACAACCGTGTCTCCTCATCGTCCCACACCTCTTTACAAACTTCTTCCACTAAGTCAACATTGTCATCATCATCACCCACAGACTGCGACAGTTGGAAAACTTGGGCATCGGGAACGAGGTCAGCAGCAACCTGAGAAGTAGTTTGTGGAAGAGAGGAAGGGTCCAGAAAACAGTTCCTGAGAGTATGCCGGATCGCATTCCAAATTTTCCTGGGAGGGGGCAGACTGGGGGGAAGGAGGTTGAGGTGGAGGAGCCATAGGAGTGCTCCCTTGGGTAACGTGGGTGGACAGCGTGGAAGACTGACTGGTGGACAAATTACTTGAAGCATTGTCTGCAATCCACGAGATCAGCTGTTCGCACTGTTGTGGTTTCAACAGTCCTCTACCACGTGTTTCTGTAAGTTGAGACATGAAGCTAGGGAGTGTAGCTCTGCGGAATTCCCCTGCTGCCTCATCAGCAGGTACTGTCTCACCCTGCCCAGGACCATGGCCTCTGCCCCCTGCAGTAATTGAATGCCCACGCCCACGCCCTCGTCCTCGACCCTTAGCCCTGGGGTTCAACATTTTTTGTATATAAGTGTATGATATAAAAAAAATAAATAAACGGGCCTGGTGTACTGAAACCCACAAACTTGTTCAGTCTGGTAGAATTAAGTGACGTACAGAAAGTGTCACCTGGACAGATTGTACGGATTGGAGCGAGTGTGCTGAACTGTGACACACAGAAAGGTTACACGCAGCTGAGTAAAATGGATTTGTATCACTGAGCTAAAACAACTGAAAAAATAAATTTTTTTTAATATTTTGTTTTTTATATTTTTTTTTTAAACTTTGTTTTTTTTGGGAATGTGACGTGCAGGAATTATCGTAGAACTGACTGACACCCTGTTAACGGTGGCTATTTAGACTGCGACCCAGACAAATGTTGCACAGAGTTTTCTGGATCAAGCTGTAGATGATATTGGTAGCAAATGACTTGGTTGTATTCTGTGACATACAGAAAGTGTCGCCTTGACTGTATATACGGAGCGAAGCGAGTGTGCTGAACTGTGACACACAGAAAGGTTACACGCAGCTGAGTAAAATGGATTTGTATCACTGAGCTAAAACAACTGAAAAACTAATTTTTTTTTAAATTTTGTTTTTTACATTTTTTTAAAAAATTTAGTTTTTTTGGGAACGTGACGTGCAGGAACTATGGTAGAACTGACTGACACCCTGTTAACGGTGGCTATTTAGACTGCGACCCAGACAAATGTTGCACAGAGAGTTTTCTGGATCAAGCTGTATACGTTATTGGTAGCAAATGACTTGGTTGTATTCTGTGACGTACAGAAAGTGTCACCTGGACATTATATATGGATTGGAGTGAGTGTGCTGAACTGTGACACACAGAATGGTTCCACACTGCTGTGTGCAATGGATTTGTATCACTGAGATAGAACAATAAAAAAAAAAACAGGGTTAGATATGGCGATAGCTGCACTACTAGTTCCAGCCAGCCAGCCAAGCCAGGAGACAAAAAAAATTTTCTTCTATCCAGGGGCGGATTGGGAACTCAAAGTGGCCCTGGAAAAAAAGTTAAAAGTGGCCCCATGTTGTAGGAGGAGCCAAACTGGCAGAGGGCATACCCAAGTCAAGTAGGCAAGGTCAGCAAGCAAACTGTGTTACTCCAGCTACAAATACAGCCTTGTATATTATTGAGTAGCAGACTTTCATACTAAATTCTTACACAGATCCCATATTAGGCTGAGATGAGATCACCGTTTATTTTTCGTTATTCTGATCTGTCAAAACAACAGGAAAATAAAGGAAAAAAAATAAATGGACCCTATAAAAATAAAACTGATCCTGAACATCAGTTATTTGGCATCCATTTGAGCTATTTCCGTCTGAGATCCGTTATTTTAGAAAAAAAAAGTACTGCATCAGAAGAATGGAAAAAAATGGTGATGTTAACTCAGCCTTAGGGCTCACAGACGGATCCATAAAACATGGA
>ONZH01008786.1:0-31224 GCA_900303285.1 Rhinella marina
CAACGGGCGTAACCTGGTGGCGGCTCTGCAACTCGGCAGACTGACACATGTGCCATGCCTGGCCAACGTGTTCAATCTCATAGTTCAGCGGTTCCTCAAGACATACCCCAATCTGTCTGATTTGCTCACCAAGGTGCGCCGCATCTGTACGCATTTCCGCAAGTCCACCACAGATGCTGCCACTCTCAGGGCAGCGCAGCGCCGCCTACAACTGCCTGCTCACCGACTGTTGTGCGACGTGCCCACGAGATGGAATTCGACATTAAACATGTTATCCAGAGTTTACCAGCAGCGCAGAGCGATTGT
This sequence comes from Rhinella marina, assembly GCA_900303285.1. Classification (NCBI taxonomy): domain Eukaryota; kingdom Metazoa; phylum Chordata; class Amphibia; order Anura; family Bufonidae; genus Rhinella; species Rhinella marina. The sequence continues at coordinate 307 of ONZH01008786.1, forward strand.
AGACTGCCAGATGTCAACTTACACCAGAACTGGTAGTCAGGTCAGTCAGATTCCTCAAGTCTACAATGAGGAGTGGACGTGGATGTCTGATATCTGCCAGGTGTTGAGCAACTTTGTGGAGTCAACACAGATGGTCAGCGGCGATGCCGCCATTATCAGCCTCACCATCCCGCTGCTTTGCCTGTTGAAAAACTCACTGCTCAGCATCAAGTCGGATGCTTTGCGCTTGTCACAAGAGACGGTGGAGGAAGATACGTCGCTTGATAGCCAGAGCACCCTCCGGTCTGTTTCTCAGCGCATATCGGAGGAGGGGGATGAGGATGAGGAGGAGAATGTCGGCGAGACAGAAGAGGGTACCAGTGCTCAGTCCTTCTTAACTCTTGAGCGTGTATGGGCTGAAGAGGAGGACTTGGAGGAGGAGGAGGAGGAAATGGAGATTCAGGCCAGTGAGGAGAGGGAATTCTTGCGTGTTGGGACTCTGACGCACATGGCAGACTTCATGTTAGGCTGCCTGTCCCATGACCCTCGCGTTAGAAGCATTTTTTCAAACACCGATTACTGGGTGTTCACTCTCCTGGACCCACTGTACAAGCAGAACCTTTCCACTCTCATCCCTGTAGAGGAAAGGAGTATGAGAGTGAATCAATATCAACAGGCCCTGGTGCACAAGCTGAAACAATCCCTCCCATCTGACGCCGCTAGCGGCAGAGGGCATGGTTTTGTGGGCCAAGTAGCGGGGTAGAGGAGGCGAGCAGGCAGCTTGTCCAGCACTGGCAGGGGAACGCTCTGCAAGGCCTTTGCCAGTTTTATGTCACTCCAGCAAGACACTGTCACCTGTCCCCAGTCTAGGCAGAGTAGGGGTGAGCTTTAAAGAAAGATGGTGAGGGAGTACCTAGCTGACCATACCAACGTCCGTAGCGATCACTCTGCTCCATACAACTACTGGGTTTCAAAGCTGGACACGTGGCCTGAACTGGCGCTGTACGCCTTGGAGGTGCATGCCTGCCCTGCCGCTAGCGTGTTGTCAGAGCAAGTATTCAGTGCAGCTGGTGGCGTCATCACCGATAAGCGTACACGCCTGTCAACTGACAGTGCTGACAGGCTGACGCTTATTAAAATGAACAAAGCCTGGATTTCACCGGAATTCCAATCTCCTCCGGGGGAAAGCAGCTAAAGATTAACATTACTTATGTATCCGATTCCTCTTCTCTACTCCTCCTCCTCCTCCTCCTCCTTGTCGTCTTTGCCTAACGCTGACCCAAAAATGCAATTTTTTAGAGGTCCAATTGGCACTCTTTTACCACAATTTTTCCGGAGGTCCACCTACAGCCCCTCCCTCCAAACAATTTTTCCGGAGGTCCACCTACAGGCCCTCTCTCTAAACAATTTTTCCGGAGGCCCACCTACAGGCCCTCTCTCCAATCAATTTTTCCGCAGGGCCACATGATGCAATAGACGGGAATCGAACCCGGATCAATTGCTTGGGAAGCAGCTATGCTCACCACTTTACCACCAACAGCCACAGCAACTGAAAAGAACAGATACTAAACTTGATGTAAGCCAACATTTCGACAATCGATAACCCGAAAAGGGTCCGCGGTCGAGCCCAGCGTTCGGCCACCCTGAGCGTTTCTCAAGGAGACAGCCTCCAGGCCCTCAACGTCCACATACAGGGCCACGCTAAATTTTTTATGTGCTCTACCTGCTACCGTCATGTAGCTCGGTCACTCTGACCGAGTCTGACGCTGGGGCCGCTCATGTACTGCCCACTTGGAGGATTGCGGGGCCTACCTTGGTCACGGTTTCGTAGACTTACTATGCCTCTTCCTCCAACCCCTCCTCCTCCTCCATCGAATTACCATCTGTGCTTTACCTCCTGCTACCTCAGTCTAACTCGGTCACTCTGTTGTCACCGCCATGCTGTGTCAGGCTTATGCCTGCATCGTGTGGCTGGGGATAGGAGAGCAGTGCCAGCATGGGCATGGGTGATGGACCTTCGTTGCACCTAGCTGGGTGCTTCCCTAACATGTGATGGGCATGTGCCTCGCCTTTCTTGGTCTGGGTGAGCACAATTGCCATGAGGGTAACCACCAGGCTGTTGCAGGAGAATTTGGGGTAATGGTGGGATTAGGCAGCCTCAGAGGCATCCATGCATGCTGCCCCTGCTGTTTCCTGTCCATTTCCATGGTGTTTCCATCATTTTCTGATGTTTCCAGGTTTTCACCCAGCCTTCCCTAGGCAGAGCCTTGTTCCCCGGCAAAAATGCTCGAGTCTCCCATTGACTTCCATGGGGTTCGTTACTCGAAACGAGCACCCGAGCATCGGGAAAAGTTTGTCTCGAATAACGGGCACCCGAGCATTTTAGTGCTCGCTCATCTCTAATTATTATATTAGACCAACTGTAATTTTTTTTTTTTTAACACAAAATGTTGGCCAAATGAAAAGTACGTACAGTAAATGCACTGAATACTTAGTTGGGGCTCCTTTTGCATGAATGACTGCATCAATGTGGCGTGTAATAGAGGTGATCAGCCTGTGGCACTGCAGAGGTGTTATGGAAGCCCAGGTGGATTTGATAGTGCTCTTCAGCTTGTCTGCATTGTTGGTTCTGGTGTCTCTCATAGATTCTCTATGGGGTTAAGGTCAGGCGAGTTTGCTGGCCAATCAAGCACAGTGATACTGTGATTATTACACCAGGTATTGGTACTTTTGGCAGTGTGGACAGGTGCAAAGTCCTGCTGGAAAATAAAAATTCCATCTCCAAAAAGCTTGTTGGCAGAGGGAAGCATGAAGTGCTCTAAAATTTCCTGGTAGATGGCTGCACTGATTTTGGTTTTGATAAAACAAAGTGGGCCTACACCAGTAGATGACATGGCTCCCCAAACCATCACTGATTGCAGAAACTTCACACTAGACCTCAAGCAGCTTGGATTGAGGCCTCTCCACTCTTCGTCCGGACTCTGGGGCCTTGATTTCCAAATGAAATGCTAAATTTACTTTCATCTGAGAACAACACCTTTGACCACTGAGAACAGTCCAGTTCTTTTTCTCCTTGGCCCAGGTAAGACGATTCTGGCGTTGTCTATTGGTCATGAGTGGCTTGACACATGGATTGCAACACTTATAGCCCATGTCCTGGATAGGTCTGTGTGTGGTGGCTCTTGAAGCACCGACTCCAGCAGCAGTCCACTCCTTGTGAATTTCCCACAAATTTAGGAAAGGCTTTTTCTTAACAATCCTATCAAGGCTACGGTTCTACCTGTTGCTTGCGCATCTTTTTCTACCACCCTTTTTCCTTCCACTCAACTTTCCATTAATATGCTTTGATATAACACTTTGAGAACAGCCAGCTTCTTTATCAATGACCTTTTGTGGCTTACCCTCCTTGTGGAGTGTGTCAATGACAGCCTTCTGGACATCTGTTAAGTCAGCAGTCTACCGCATGATTGTGTTGCCTACTGAACCAGAATAAGGGACTATTTTAAAGGCTTAGGAAGCCTTTGCAGGTGTTTGGGGTTAATTATTCTAATTTTCTTAGATAATGAATTTTGGGTTTTCCTTGACTATAGGCCATAATCATCAACATTAACAGAAATGACTCTATGTAATGTATGGGTTTCACTTTTTGAACTGAGTCACTAAAAAAAAAAAACGTTTTGATGGATCGGTCATGTCAAGCCAATTTAATCAGTTTCTATGAGGAGGTAAGTTCTAGACTGGACCACGGCGAATCAATGGATGTCGTATATCTGGACTTCTCCAAAGCATTTGACACTGTACCACATAAACGGTTAGTATATAAAATGAGAATGCTTGGCCTGGGAGAAAATGTCTGTAATAGAAAACAGAGGGTTTTTATTAACGGCACATACTCAGATTGGGTCACTGTCACTAGTGGGGTACCACAGGGGTTAGTATTGGGCCGTATTCTCTTCAATATATTTATTAATGATCTTGTAGAAGGCTTGCACAGTAACATATCAATTTTTGTAGATGACACTAAACTGTGTAAAGTAATTAACACAGAAGAGGACAGTACACTGCTACAGATGGATCTGGATAGACTGGAGGCTTGGGCAGAGAAGTGGCAAATGAGGTTTAACACTGACAAATGTAAGGTTATGCATATGGGAAGGAATAATGCAAGTCAACAGTACATACTAAATGGTAAAATATTGGGTAACTCTCACATGGAAAACGACCTAGGAATTTTAGTGAACAGCAAACTAAGCTTTAGAAACCAGTGTCAGACAGTTGCTGCCAAGGCCAATAAGATAATGGGTTGCATCGAAAGAGGCCTAGATGCCCGTGATGAGAACACAGTCCTGCCACTTTACAAATCACTAGTCAGACCACACATGGAGTACTGTGTACAGTTCTGGGCTCCTGTGAACAAGGCAGACATAGCAGAGCTGGAGAGGGATCAGAGGAGGGCAACTAAAGTAATAATTGGAATGGGTGGACTACAGTGCTAAAAAGATTATCAAAATTAGGGTTATTCACTTTAGAAAAAAGACGACTGAGGGGAGATGTAATAACTATGTATAAATATATCAGAGGTCAGTACAAAGATCTCTCCCATCATCTATTTATCCCCAGGACTGTGACTGTGACTGTGACAAGGGGGCATCCTCTGTGTCTGGAGGAAAGAAGGAGGTGGTGACGGTAAGTTCACTAAAAGAGTTCAGGAGGGGCCTGGATGTATTTCTGGAGGGTAATAATTAGAGGAGGTAGAGGAAGATGAGGAAGATGAGGCAGATGACCCAGAGACACCATGGCAGTATACAGTGAAGTTGAAGGCAGGGAGTCCCTCCAAGTCACTTGCGCAAATGGCCCGATGCATGCTCACTTGCTTACGTAATGACAGCCGAATATTCACCATCCGGCAGATGGATGACTTCTGGCTCTCCACCCTCTTGGACCCTCGCTGCTGGTCTAAAATTGGGGCCTTTTTTTCACCTGCTGAGAGGGAGGACAAACTGAAGTACTATAGAGACATCCTATGTAGTCAGTTGGCTGCTGCCTATCTGCGTCGTCGTCCATCCTCTCACAGGTCTGACCGGGGGGCCCCTCAGTGCTCACGTACCACTGCCATGGCTGCTGTGGGGGGGTAGGAGCAGTACCAGCTCCATCAGCAGCAACTTGAGTCTGGAGTCGCTGATGAGCAGCTTTCTTCCCCCGCCAAGTGTGGAAAGTACTCACCAGCAGCAGGTAGACCAGGAGCAGACCCTGAACCAGCAGGTGGGGGCCTACTTGGACAGCACCCTGCCACCCCCCATTGAAGATCCTCTGGATTTGTGGCCGCAACTGGCCGAGTTCGCACTGAAGAAGCTGTCCTGCAGGGCTAGTAGTGTGGCATCAGAGCGGGTGTTCAGTGCGGCGGCACTCCAAGGAGAACTCGCCTGTCCTTCCAAAATGTGGAAAGACTCACCTTTTTCAAGATGAATCAGGCGTGGATCAGCCAGGATTTCCACCAACCAACGCCTGATGCATCAGATTAGATCAGCCATGATGTGTCACCCAAACCTTGACAAATGAGACTGTGTTCTTCAGGCTACCTGCCTCAGCCACTCTTATGATGCTGCTACCCACCTGATGCCACGCATCTACCAGCTGCTCCTTCTACCACCCAGCATCTTTACCAGTGACTGGTATTGCCTCTCACCTCTGCAATATGTAGCCTTCTGATGCTGCTGCCACCTCAACAATCAGGTCTCCTCATGCTGCTGCTACTGTCACCTCCAGGCTATGTCACCATGCCACTCTGTGGCCTGATGATGATGCTGCCGCCTCCACACGCTGTGTCCTAGCTGCCGCTATGTCCAAATTATGTAATTGTGCCACTCTGTGGCCTACTCATGCTGCTGTCGCCGCCTCCACATGCTGTGTCCTAGCTGCCGCTACCTCCAAATTATGTAATTGTGCCACTCTACAGTATGCTGCTGCTGCTGCCTCCACACGCTGTGTCCTAGCTGCTGCTACCTCCAAATTATGTAATTGTGCCACTCTGTGGCCTACTCATGCTGCTGCCGCCTCCACACGCTGTGTCCTATCTGCCACAACCTCCAAATTATGTAATTGTGCCACTCTGTGGCCTACTCATGTTGCTGTCGCCGCCTCCACATGCTGTGTCCTAGCTGCCGCTACCTCCAAATTATGTAATTGTGCCACTCTACAGTATGCTGCTGCTGCTGCCTCCACACGCTGTGTCCTAGCTGCTGCTACCTCCAAATTATGTAATTGTGCCACTCTGTGGCCTACTCATGCTGCTGCCGCCTCCACACGCTGTGTCCTATCTGCCACAACCTCCAAATTATGTAATTGTGCCACTCTGTGGCCTACTCATGCTGCTGTCGCCGCCTCCACATGCTGTGTCCTAGCTGCCGCTACCTCCAAATTATGTAATTGTGCCACTCTACAGTATGCTGCTGCTGCTGCCTCCACACGCTGTGTCCTAGCTGCTGCTACCTCCAAATTATGTAATTGTGCCACTCTGTGGCCTACTCATGCTGCTGCCGCCTCCACACGCTGTGTCCTATCTGCCACAACCTCCAAATTATGTAATTGTGCCACTCTGTGGCCTACTCATGTTGCTGTCGCCGCCTCCACATGCTGTGTCCTAGCTGCCGCTACCTCCAAATTATGTAATTGTGCCACTCTACAGTATGCTGCTGCTGCTGCCTCCACACGCTGTGTCCTAGCTGCTGCTACCTCCAAATTATGTAATTGTGCCACTCTGTGGCCTACTCATGCTGCTGCCGCCTCCACACGCTGTGTCCTATCTGCCACAACCTCCAAATTATGTAATTGTGCCACTCTGTGGCCTACTCATGCTGCTGTCGCCGCCTCCACATGCTGTGTCCTAGCTGCCGCTACCTCCAAATTATGTAATTGTGCCACTCTACAGTATGCTGCTGCTGCTGCCTCCACACGCTGTGTCCTAGCTGCTGCTACCTCCAAATTATGTAATTGTGCCACTCTGTGGCCTACTCATGCTGCTGCCGCCTCCACACGCTGTGTCCTATCTGCCACAACCTCCAAATTATGTAATTGTGCCACTCTGTGGCCTACTCATGTTGCTGCCGCCGCAAGCTGTGTCCTAGCTGCCGCTACCTCCAAATTATGTAATTGTGCCACTCTACGGTATGTTGCATTTAAATTTTTATGACTGCTGCTGCCTCTCCCAAGGTATGTCACTGTGCCATTCTGTCTCATTAAAATTAGTAGGACTCCTGTTGCCTCTCCCACTCTGTGGCCTTGAAATGTATTCCGCTGCTGCCTCTTGCAGCTGCTGTTACGGTGCCACTCTGTGGACTAGCAAACGTATTCGACTGCTGCCTCTTGCAGCTGCTGTTACGTTGCCACTCTGTGGCCTAGCAAATGTATTTGACTGCTGCCTCTTGCAGCTGCTGTTATGGTGCCACTGTGTGGCCTAGCAAATGTATTCGACTGCTGCCTTTTGCAGCTGCTGTTACGGTGCCACTCTGTGGCCTTGAAATTTGTTTGACTTCTGCCTCTTGTAGCTGCTGTTAAGGTGCCACTCTGTGGCCTAGCAAATTTATTTGAATGCTGCCTCTTGCAGCTGCTGTTACATTGCCACTCTGTGGCCTAGCAAATGTATTCGACTGCTGCCTCTTGCAGCTGCTGTTACGGTGCCACTCTGTGGCCTAGCAAATGTATTTGACTGCTGCCTCTTGCAGCTGCTGTTACGGTGCCACTCTGTGGCCTTGAAATTTGTTTGACTGCTGCCTCTTGTAGCTGCTGTTACGGTGCCACTCTGTGGCCTAGCAAATGTATTCGACTGCTGCCTCTTGCAGCTGCTGTTACGTTGACATTCTGTGGCCTAGCAAATGTATTTGACTGCTGCCTCTTGCAGCTGCTGTTACGGTGCCACTCTGTGGCCTTGAAATTTGTTTGACTGCTGCCTCTTGTAGCTGCTGTTACGGTGCCACTCTGTGGCCTAGCAAATGTATTCGACTGCTGCCTCTTGCAGCTGCTGTTACGTTGACATTCTGTGGCCTAGCAAATGTATTTGACTGCTGCCTCTTGCAGCTGCTGTTACGGTGTTACTCTGTGGCCTAGCAAACGTATTTGACTGCTGCCTCTCGCATCTGCTGTTACGGTGCCACTATGTGGCCTTGAAATTTGTTGATCCAGGGAGTTATTCTGATTGCCTGATTGGAGTCGGGAAGGAATTTGTTTCCCTAAAGTGGGGAAAATTGGCTTCTACCTCACAGGGGTTTTTTTGCCTTCTTCTCGATCAACTTGTAGGAAAACAGGCCAAACTGGATGGACACTTTTTTTGGCCTTATAAACTATGTTACCTATGTTATGTATGTTACTATATTCTAATTTATTGAGATGCACTTGTCATCTGACCATGTCTGACCATGTCAGCTGACGACATCATCCTTTACTTTCCAGTCCACGGTGATGCACCAGTACCAACTACCCTGGAAAATTAAATCAACAGCAGCCAGGGGAGCTGGCGGTTCTTCCTTGGGTGCAACCTTGCCTGAACCGTTGCAGCCAGAAGTCCTTACCCCTGCTGTCCCAGAGGGGAATATCTGGAAAAGTGAAGGTGCAAGTGGCTGCAGCACTCACCAGTGTGGCCACCACCCGGACCCGGTCAACTCCAACTTCTGGCAGAAGAGGGCAGTGGAGTTTCACCACTGCAGCCAGATTGGCCTACAGGAGGCAGGAGTGTCCTCTGATGTAATTCAGTAGCAGTTCAAGCGAGTAGGACTTCAGGTCGCTCATCTGAGAAACCCTTCTACTGACTGAGTGATTTAAAGGACACCTCTGGATGACCTATGGGAGCCACAACATGGACTGCACCTGATGGGTGAGAGCTAGTTGAGAGCTAGAGAGCTAGCCACTTGTTTTGTTTGTTTAGTTTGTATGGCCCCCTGTTTGACTCTCATCCAGATTTACACGGCTTGTTAGAACTCCCCCCCATTCTGCAGAAAATTCCCAGTTGCGCATAAGCATGCCTATCCCCCCCCCCCTTCCCTCTCAGGTTATTTGGGAGCCCCTTTTGCAAAGAAGGTTCTCTATTTGCTGCTATTTTATATTATCCATGTGGATTGCACGTTACCTGTTTGGATTAAAAAATTACCTCACGTGGATTACAATTGAATTTTGGAGTGTGTTCCAGTGTTTTATCATACCAAGCAGCCACGAGGAGAGACTCAAACGAATATCTGAGCCTATTATGCTTGCAAATGCCTCGTGCATATGACGCAATCACAAGTCAATAGAACGCTAAGGATTCATATGCACTTTGTACGCTAATGCTTATGTATTGTGTACTTTTAACAACGCTGACTATATGATCATAATTTGTGTAGGAATGTTCGCAAAACAACGATTATTTTTCAACACAAATTTAACCAAATAAATTCATATTAAGAACAAATCTTGTCAGAATTTCGTTGATTATTCGCCAAAGTGAATTTCGGATGATTCACTCATCTCTACCTGCAACTGGTGTGCTCCTTGTACAGAGTAATTTTTCTTTTCGCTGGCAGACTCCGAGCCTTAATTATCCAGGGTTACAGATACTGACTCACCTACATCTACTGTTCCCGCTCAATTACTTGCCACTGCAGAAGAAGACCCTGGAAGACCTACAGAGGTATTCCCTGAAATCTCTGTCATGGTTTGGCAGCATGAGTATAGTCAAAATATATATATTACGGAGATTCTTATATCTCTTTCAGACATTTCCCATTTGTGTACCATGTAGATCTTTCTAGACTATTCACAGGGTCATAACATGCTTTGTGTGTGGTACGAGCAAACCTAGGATTAACACTAAAGTATTGAACAAACCCAGAAATAGAGGGGAAGCAGGACTGCCAGATCTAAAACTATAACATGCTTCAGCGATCCTCATGCGGATCTTGAACTGGCCTAATAGGTAATCTCTGAGACTTTGTTAGTTCCAGGGACTCTAGTCCAAATAAAGAAGAATTCTCTGAGGTTCTTCTTCACAGCGGAAAGATTAGTGATACTAAGTAGTGATGATCGAGCACCGCGGTGCTGGTACGCACGGATGCTCTGGCCAAGCACTCAGGGGTGCTCGAGTGCTCGGCCGAGCACCCGAGCATAATTGAAGTCTTTGGGAGTAAACCAGGCACCCCCCCCCCCTTCTCGCTCTTCCGAGCCTGGTTTACACAAGTGTACAAAATTAAAAAAAAAAAAAAAAAAAACAGATAGACACACAGAGACACTAATTACCTTCCCTGTCACCTCCCTCCTCCCGTCCAGCCGGAAGACGGCGCGCAGAGTGGTAAGTTGTACCACAGCGCAACCTGCTGCTGCTCAAGGGAGGAGTTACAACAAAGAAGAAGCCTGAGGAGGAGGAGGTAAGTGGTTTGTGTTTGTTTGTTTATTTGTTTTCTATTTTTCAGGATCGTGAACGCAGAGGACTACATCAGGTTCGGTGGATTACGTCGGACCAGCTTTTTTATTTTTTAAATAAAATGGTCAAACAGGGTTCTGGGGGAGTATTTATTTCAATAAAATATTTTATAAGTGTGTGTGTTTTTTTTACAACATTGCAGTTTTAGTAATCACGGCTATCTACTGACGGCCCTGATTTCTAATACTGGGCTTAGTGCTGGTATGGCCAGCCCTAACACCAACATCTATTACCCCGGCACCCCTCCACCACCAGGGGTGTCGAGAATAGCCGGGTACCCACAGGACCGGACCTTGTAAATTGAGGGTCTGGTTCTGGGGCAGCTGCAGGCTGGTACTATTAGGCTGGGAAGTGCCAATAACCGTGTCCCTTCCCACCCTGGTAGTGCCATTCTGCCGCTGCTGGTTGTATCTTGCTGGAGAAGGAAAAAAAGGGGGGACCCCATGCCATTTTTAAAAAATATTTAATTATTTTTGAAAAAAAATGGCGTGGGGGAAAAAATGGCGTGAGGAAGTATGCTGCGGTTTTCTTTCTTTCGTGGGATGTGTAGCAAGACGGATTTGTCATGATTCATGATACAAGTCAATGGGGACGGATCCATTTTCTCTCACACAATAGAAAACGGATACACCCCCCATGACTTTCAATAGAGTTCATGGTGGATCAGTTTTGGTTCCGTTAAAATTAATACAACTGGATCCGTTCATAACAGATGCAGACGGTTGTATTATCTGTAACTGAAGTGTTTTTGCTGAACCCTGTCGGATCCAGCAAAAATGCTAGTGTGAAAGTATCCTTAATTTGGTGGTGCAGAGGTTCCTGAAAAATTACCCCAATATGTCAGAGCTGCTGCACAAAGTGCGGGCTGTCTGTGCATGCTTTTGGCATTCTCACCTTGTCGCTGCTTGCCTGTCTGCGCTGCAGCGTAACTTCTGCCTTCCGTCTTACTATCTCCTATGCGACGTACCCACAAGATGGAGCTCCACATTGCACATGCTGGAGAGACTGTGTGAGCAGCAGCAGGCAGTAGTGGAGTTTCAGCTGCAGCACACACAGGTGAGTCGCTCTGTGGAAGGTTACCACTTCACCTCCAATGAGTAGGCCTCCATGCGGGACATGTGTGCTGTGTTGCGCTGTTTCGAGTACTCTACCAACATGGCCAGCAGTGATGACGCCATCCTCAGCATTACTATCCCACTTCTATGTTTCCTTGAAAAAACGCTTTGGGCGATGATGGATGAGGATGTGACACAGGAAGAAAAGGAGGAGAAACAGGGAACATTCCCATGGTTATCAGGCCAGTTGTCCACAGGTGACTCAGAGGGTGGGTTCCTGCACCAACAGCAGCCAGGTACCCAACTGTTCAGCCAGGGCACAGTTTTGGAGGATGAGAAGCAGGATTCTCGTTCACAGCAGGGTGGCACCCAAATTAGCTTATGGGATTCACTGGGGGGATACAGAGGACACAGTTGATATACCTCCCACTGAGGACAACTGATCGTTGCCTCTGGGCAGCCTGGCACACATGAGCTACTACATGCTGCAGTGCCTGTGCAATGACCACGGAGTTGCCCTCATTCTTACCAGTGCTGATTACTGGGTGGCCACCTTGCTGGATCCCCGCTACTAGTACAACGTGCCATCTTTACTTTCATCACTGGAGTGTGATCAGAAGATGCACAAGTACAAGCGCACGCATGTGATACTGATGGCATTCCCACCTGACAGCAGCTCAGTGGAAGCACAAGGTGGAGGAGTAGGATGAAGTATGCAACACAGTTGGGGCACTGCCAGTACCTCAGAAGGGAGGGTTAGCATGGCCAAAATGTGGAAAAGCTCTCTAAGCATGCCACAGCATCCAGCACCACCATCTGATACGGACTGTCTGAGCAGGAGGCAGCGTTTCAGTAACATGATGGAACAGTACATGTCCACACATCTGCACGTACTGACTTATGGGTCTTTCCTGTTCAACTTCTGGGCACATGGCCTGAGCTTGCCCTTTACTTCTTGGAGGTGCTGGTCTGCCCCGCAGCAAGTGTATTATCGGGACATGTGTGTAGCAGGGTGGAAGGGGTGATCACTGACAGGCGCATCTACCTGTCCACTGTTGCCAGTGCACTTTGTGTGTTCTCCTTGCTATTTCACAATGTTTTTGGGCCTCCAGAAATGAAAAAGCAAAAAAATAAATAAATAAATAGATAAAATAAAGAACAATATTAAAAAGAGAAAAAACATTGTTGGCTACCTCCTCTGCCTACACCGAAACGTCTACTTCCTCCTCCACTCTAACCTCCACCTCCTGGCTCAAGATTATTATGTCTTATATTGACAGAGTACAGAAATATACCGTCCGCACACACAGAATTGACAGACACATTTAAAAAGCAAAACAGAAACAGTGTTAGCTTCCTCCTCCGCCTACACCTTCATTTCCATCTCCTCTACTAGAACCTCACACCTCCTGGTTGAAGATTGACTTCAATGGGTTTGGTGTTCGGGGTCAAATCCGAAACCCAAACTGAACATTGAAACAAAGTTTGGCCAAACCCGTTGAACCCGAACATCCACCGGTCCGCTCATCCCTAACAATGAAATTAAGTGTCCAAAAAACAATGATGGTAAAACCTTTATGGATACCTGTTATTTTAGAAAACTGCTGACAATTCATGGACTTTTGGCAGTTCTGGTGGTGAAACCTCCACCAACTTCTACAGTTAGTGACTCAACTCCAGCTGTAATTTCCTGCTTAGCTAATTTAAAATAATGTCTGGATTGTACAAGTGAAACCACAAACAAGTTGGCTGGATATCAGTACCTCACAGCAAAATTACAACTTGAACAGTTCTAACTCTGAGAAACACAACCTTTGAAATCTCAGACCCAGTGGCGTATATATAGAAGTAAGGGCCCCATAGCAATAATCAAACTAGGCCCCCAAACAGGACAGAAGGGTTTCTGTCTAAACCCCTTTCAATGACCCTTGGGCCATTTTTCCACTGCTTCATTTACTAAAAGTTCCTTTAGAGGGTAGAGTCCTGACCAAGTTTTCACCCCCAGTAGAAGAGGAGATGATTCCAACTAAGACTAGCCCCCCTCTTGCCCTGGGCCCCATAGCAGTCGCTTGGTCTGCTGATATGGTAGTTATGCCCCTGCTCAGACCATGTATGCATGTGGACTAGTTATTGATGGGGAACCTGAAATCTGCAAGAACTATTCCACCATTAGATCCCTCAATACTGGTGCACACTTTCATAACCTCATTGCTGGACTACTATAATGCTCTGTACAGTGTCCCAGGCAAAGCAGTACACCGTCATCACCTAGCCCCAAAATGTTGCAGCTGGGATTATAACCAAGCAGCCACAACACACTCACATAACACCAATCCATCGCTCACTGTGTAAAATGTAGAATACTATTAATATCATCATAAACAACTAAGGACCAAGCTGCCTGAAGTAACCACTCAAGCACCAGTTCATAGTATATATTTGTATATTTTTTCGATTTTTACACTTGCAATATGTAAATCATAGATATATATATATTTTTTTTTTTTGTTTTATTTTGCAGTTTTGTTCTTTACCTTTCCAATAGCCATACATTTAGCCATTCATATAGCCATACAGGGGGCTTATTTCTTCAATTTACCATGTCTGTTATTGGAAAAAGTGGGAAAAATATTTGTGGGGTTCAATTGTAAAAAAATTAAAAAAATAAAAAAAAATACAATTCCGCCAAGGTTTTTGGGGTTTTGACATCATGGTGTTCACTGTGCACTAAAAATGTTATAACATCCTTATTCTGCAGCTCAATATTTCTTTATCTACTGCTTTTTTAAAATATAAAACCTTTGAAAAAAATCTAAATTTTCTTTCCTCATTTTCTGACCACCATAACTTTTATATATTTCAGTCTACAGAGCTAGATGAAGTCTTTTTTTTAATGTGTCCTTCTTTATTTCCCCTGCAGAAAACCCTTTGATGATTTGATGAGAATATTATCAGGGGACCTTACCAACAAATATGAAGGAATTGCCCAATGCATGTGTCCTACTTAGGGCTCGTTCACATCACCGTTAGGGATTCCGTTCAGGCTTTCCGTTATAACATCATTATAATGGAAAGAAACAGAATCCCTAGGACGGACATCAAAACAGACACCTTTAAGAGGCCTTCCGTTTTGATCCATCATGATCGAAGCCTATGGGAAAGCATAACGGATCCGTCTGGATGCCGTTATGCTCGACGGAAACCAAAGTCCTGTCGACAGGACAAGTATAAACTTTTTGCCAAGGATGAATAACTGAGAACATCATCTAGTAATGTTGGTCACTGTCTCTCTCATATCACCTCATATCATGCTGCGACATGGCAACATAAGTTTTCATCCATATTTTATTATGTAGGCCAAGTGATTATCCTTTATTAACTTTTTTTTTTTATCACTTAGCCTGTTTAAACCAATTTATTCTCAATTTGTCAAATACACATTAAAACAGAAGTAGACACAAATATTTAGTATTGTTTAGATGTGTTGCTCACTATATTTAGTTAATTATTGATGAGGAAATCTTGGTTTGTAACTTACTTGTTTATTTAAAAAAGTCTTGAAATATTAATGGAAGTGGTTTGTAAAATATAGATGCTGAAGATTATTTTATGTTATTTGTAGATGTGGATATATTAGAATAAACCAATATAAAAAAATATTCTGTGGTGTAAAAATTTTTCTATCTCTTGGCCTCATTCATCCTAAGATCTTTAACCTTTGCTAGAAAAACAGTTTCAGCAATAGAAGACAGACAATGGCTGGAGCCAGAGCAATGTTATGGGCACTTAGGCCACCGCTGGTGCAGATAAACTTAACATCAGTTGAAACTCCTTTAGAACTTGCGGAATGGCTGCCAAGGTCACAGATAGACTTTGTTGCGCACCCACGGATGGCTGTTGAAAGTGACACCGGTCCTGCAAAAGACAAAACCTCATTTAACACAACAGTAAACCTCATATATATGAGGATTCCCTAACCTCTCGACAATAGATACCATTCCCAGAACAGCTCCAGGAAAATAAAGCTGCACTGTGATTTCTTCTTTATTCAATAAAAACATTATCTTAAAAGAGGTTTATTTAGGATATATTTTTATCATTCTTGAAGGATTTTATACCCACAGCAAATGTGTTCTTTCCTATCTTTGCCTTTGGCTGAGCATATCCTGAGAAGTGTGGTGTCAGATGAAAATGAACCATTTTTTTTTTGTACCTCTCACACGAGTTGTCTGGAGAAGACACATATTTTCATCCCCTGTGCATTGTATAGTATCATCAGTGTAACACCAGGTAGAGTCAGCGGATATGCAGGATCGGCAGACCTGTCCATTGGGGTTAGAACGTCTTGTTGGCACTGGAAGCAAACAGGTGAAAGATAAAATACAAGAAGCATTCATTTCCATAGTATAAAGGGGATACTATCTCTCCTTGGGGAGAGAGCGCCTTAATCAGTGTGAGGAGATCTATAGGCCATTCATGCTCCTCTGGAATTCTGGGAAGAAAAGGATGTAAATGAGCTCTTAACAAGCTCTGCCTCTAAATGCCACCAGATGTAAAGCAGCTATCCTGTAAGTCAATGTTCAACTTTATATAGGCCCTCTCGCCCAGTTAAGCCAGTACTCTCTGCTCTGCACTGATGAGGGGCAATCACCCCGAAACAGCTGTCTGTAGATGAGGTGCTGGCTTACAGTATTTAATATCAGAGTCATGTCTCAAGGCCTATTTAAAGAGTTGAACATTGACTTACAGGATAGCTGCATTTAGAGGCAGAACTTGTTAAGAGCTCATTTACATCCCCCTTCTTTCCATAGTATATACATGATAATGTTTTTCCATGTACAAACCACAGGTATTACGAGAGGAAGTACATGTATTACTGTACCCCCATATTTCCCATTGAGGACAAATACAGTAATGAGGCAGAGATATATTTTCCTTATCATAGGGAAAAAATATTTCCTGAGTTCAAATATAGCAGAATAAACCTCTGGATCAACAATTTAGTATAGCATGTTACATCTAAACTCCAACTCATAAACATTTCTCATATCTGATCCTTCCTCAACCCTGAGTCAATCAAAATGCTAACACATGCCCTCATCATCTCCTGTCTGGACTACTGCAGCATTCTCCTCTGTGACCTCCCATCTAACATTCTCGCACCCCTCTAAAAAGAAAACATTTCTCCCTTCACTGGCTCTGAAGTGCCCAGGGAATTTAAGTCAAAATATTAAAAGCTACATATAAGGCTGTCCACAATCTGTCCCCTCTGTACATCTCTGACCTATAATCTCCGATCATGACCTCCCTCCTTCTTTGCACTCTTCTTTTCTTTACCTCTCACAATCATCTGCTAAATTTCTCACGCTATCTAATAGACCCTGGAACCCACTACTCCAGCACATCAGACCCTCCCCATCATTCAAACCATCAGAAACAACCAGAAATCCCAACTTTTTAAAAATTTTTGCAACCTAAAATAACTCTGCTACATGCACACAGCCATCTGAACAGCTTCTGTTTTCACCTACTGTCTCCTTCCCTCTTCCATTGTAGACTGTAAACTCTCACAGGCAGGCCCCTCTCCCCCTTTGCACCTATTGATATGTTCACGCTTACTGAACTTGTTTTGCCTTATATGTATGTATGTATGTATGTATGTATTGTTTAGATTTGTGAAAACCTGGAATAAATGATGCTTAAAGGGTTTCTGTCACCAGTTTTGGGCATATAAAACAGGGTGACATTTGCAATGTGCAAATGTCACCTGATGCCCAAACTGGTATTCATTTTCTTATTGGTGTCCCCATTTTTATAAAAAATAAAGTTTTGTGATATGCAAATTAACCTTACTAAGTGCAAAGGGCGGTAACCCTGCACCTAGTAGCGCAATTTCCCCACCTTTATTTACGCCTCCTTGCTTGTGATGGACAGGGACGGGCAGCTCACTCTATGTGCTGCCGGCCCTGTCCGTGCTGCAAATCCCGCGCCTGCGCTGTGCAAGGAGGCGTAAATAAAGGTGGGGAAACTACTAGGTGCAGGGTTACCGCCCCTTGCATCTAGTAAGGTTAATTTGCATATCAAATTTACAAAAACGGGAACACCAATAAGAAAATGATTAACAGATTGGGCATCAGGTGGCATTTGCACATTGCAAATGTCATCCTTTTTTATATGCCCAAAACTGGTGACAGAAACCCTTTAAAAATGTAAAAAATAATATCATATGGCACCATAGCAAAACTGTTTTGACTCTCCCTCGTCTAACTTCTATCTTGGCAAAAGTGGAACAGGAGCTTAATTAAAGCAGCACTTATTCTAAACGCTATGTTATGACAGACAAGTGGAATAAATTATATTCTTCCAGAATATTGATGACTCATCCAAATACAGCTCAAGGACTCCTTGCTTTCCTTCAGTAGCTGTTACTTGAAGCCTGTAGTCACCATAAAGGGAGCTCAGTGTAGGGGTATTTTTTACAATTACCATTTAACTCAATGGCAGCTGAAAAATCTTTACACAAACAGCTCCCCCTAGTGGTGACTGTAAGAAAATGATCTGGATCTACATTTGGAAGTGGTAGAAGGTCTGGGCTGCCTCTCTCCAACTTCCCATGGTTAGTAAAACAACTGCCATTGACAACAGTTCAATTTCTACTTGACAACTGGATCAAATTTCAATGGTTCCACAGTACCATGCTAGCCTTTGTTTTTACCATCTGATGCTGGCATCTCCAATCTCCACTGATGTGAAAAAACGAGGAGGAGGGAAGAGGCCAAGGGCGTACGATAGAGTAGTACGTTATGACAAAGAGTGTATCACTCGTAAAAGATAAAAGGGAGGCTCACCTTATCTGGTTGTGCTATACATAGGCATAACACTATTGTAGGCATACATAATGTAGGGACCTTTTTCCAGGGTATGTAGCCCCAGATGTGTCTTCTTTGAGCAGGAATGCCAACTCCAGTCGAAAGGAACTCACTTGAAACGTAAGAGATCTGCTTTGGCGCAAAAAATTTGGTCAAGACGTCCCAGATATTTTTATGACAATTTTTTTATTGTCATAAATAAGGTGCACGGACAATTAAAATAATAAACATAAATCAACGCAGTTTGGCAAATCCAGGTCCCCTTCTTCAGGTTCAAATAATGATAATTATAGAAATACTAATATATGTAGGTATTTATGTCTTAACACCACGTAAAATAATGCCAAAAAAACGCACCTGTGGGTTGTCCCATGTGGGTGGGGCATTCCCAAGGTGTTCTCGTCATTTGCATAACCCTTTTAGTCTATATCTTGAGTTTATAAAACAATAGCCTTAGAGATTCCCATAAGAAATAAAATTGTCAATAGGATTAACAATAGAAAGTAGGAAATCACTTATATACAATATAAATATATTTATATTTACACTTCACACTTGCTGCCGTGGGTCACGTGATCGTTCTTGGAGTGCAAGCCATATAACGCTTGTCACTTCTAGGACCTTCCATCTCACTTGAAGCATAAGATCAATCCAAGGGGAAGTGGGAACAAACCCTACTGGAGGAGAGGAAGAGGGCGGCCTCTATTGTTGTCGGCAGACAGGTCACGTGAGCACCACTCCGGTGGTCACGTGATCTGTTGCCAAGGAGATGGGACTCTCTGTGTGTAAGCATCCCTGGCTATGGTAAACTGGGGATGACCTGTGGAGTGCTTAACTGTTTGTCACTTAAAAGAGAGGACGGACTTAAAGGGGTTGTCCCACGAAAAATATTCTACAGTTTTCAAACCAGCACCTGGATCTGAATACTTTTGTAATTGCATGTAATTAAAAATTATGTATAGCTACTGAGTTATTCAGTAAAATGTATCTGTATCGTGCCACTTAATTTCTTATTTCTTTGACCTGCTCACTGAGAAGGCCGCACATGCTCAGTTTCATCTTTCAACTGCCTCCTGAGCTGTGATAGGAGGAGCTCAGACACGCCTCCTGAGCTGCAGCAGAAAAGACACTCCCCTTGAGCTGTCAGCTTGATATAAATCTAGCAGAACAATGAATGTGGAGATCTCTGGATCTATATGAGGTACAGGGCTGGTTCTAGCTTTGTTAGAAAGGTATTGTCATGGACTATATGATGTCTGATTTTCATTTTCTACATTATTCGTGGGATAACCCCTTTAAGGGACACACAGTGGAAAAGGGCAATGGGGAAAAGCTCTTGGGGGACATGTTAGTACTACTACTAGATCACATATAGTTTTTCACATAAACCCCAGTTCATCAGACGTCGTGAGATGTACTGGATATTTAAATTAAACAGCTTAGGGCTCGTTCACATCACCGTTCAGCCCTTCCGTTCTCCTGCTCCGTTATAGGAGCAGGAGAACGGAAAGGACAGATTTGGGACATAATTGAGCTGAACGGAGCCTACGGACACCATAGACTATAATGGGGTCCGTTAGGTTTCCGCTCAGAAGATGATTTTTGGAGCGGAGACAAAAGTTGTGCATGTAGGACTTTTGTCTTCGCTTAAAAAATCTTCCTTTGAGCGGATACCTAACGGACCCCGTTATAGTCTATGGTGTCCGTAAGCTCCGTTCAGCTCAATTATGTCCCGAATCCGTCCTTTCCGTTCTCCTGCTCCTATAACAGAGCAGGAGAACGGAAGGGCTGAACGGTGAAGTGAACGAGCCCTTAAACAAAGCCCTTAAATAAATCTGTAGTGTGAATAAGCCCCACTAGAGATGAACGAACCAGATTCGTTACGAACTTTCCCAAAAGTTCGGTTCGTCACCGAACAGAATTTTGAGAAAGTTCGTAACGAATCTGGTTAAAATAACGGCGACGCAAAATATACGCATATTTATTGAGAATGTACGCTAATGCGTATGAATTCATAAAATGCGTACACATTAGCGAACATTCTCAAATATGCGTATATTTAGGGTATGGAATATGCCATATTCCATACCTTAAATATACGCATATTTGAGAATGTTCACTAATGTGTACACGCATTAGCGTACGCATTAGTGTACATTCTCAAATATGCTTATATTTTGCGTCGCCGTTATTTTGACCGAACCGTAACGAACCAGATTCATAACCAATCTGGTAAAAAAAAAAAAACGGCGACGCAAAACTGTACTTTTTTCACAGACTAGACCAGGATACAAGGGATTATTACTCCTATAATCCCTTGTATCCTGGTTTTCTGTGAAAAACAAGATGTGTGACGTCACCCACACAGACCAGGAAGTGCCTGAGCGCGCCGACATTTTGTCAGTGCGTCTTCAGACATCCGAGAGAAAGGAGCTCCATAGATAGAGAGGGAAAAGAGATAGCTAGATAGCTAGATAGATAGATAGATAGATAGATAGATAGATAGATAGATCTATAGATAGATCTATAGATAGATCTATAGATAGATAGATAGATAGATAGATAGATAGATAGATAGATAGATAGATAGATAGATACAGTCATGGCCAAAAGTTTTGAGAATGATACAAATATTAATTTTTACAAAGTCTACTGCTTCAGTTTTTAAAATGGCAATTTGCATATACTCTAGAATGTTATAAAGAGTGATCAGCTTAACAGCAATTACTTGCAAAGTCAATATTTGCCTAGAAAATGAACTTTATCCCCCAAAACACATTTCAACATCATTGCAGCCCTGCCTTAAAAGGACCAGCTAACATGGTTTCAGTGATTGCTTCATTAACACAGGTGTGGGTGTTGATGAGGACAGGGCTGGAGATCAATCTGTCATGATTAAGTAAGAATGACACCACTGGACACTTTAAAAGGAGGCTGGTGCTTGGCATCATTGTTTCTCTTCTGTTAACCATGGTTATCTCTAAAGAAACACGTGCAGTCATCATTGCACTGCACAAAAATGGCCTAACAGGGAAGAGTATCGCAGCTAGAAAGATTGCCCCTCAGTCAACAATCTATCGCATCATCAAAAACTTCAAGGAGAGAGGTTCCATTGTTGCCAAAAAGGCTCCAGGGCGCCCAAGAAAGACCAGCAAGCGCCAGGACCGTCTCTTAAAAGTGTTTCAGCTGCGGGATCGGGCTACCAGCAGTGCAGAGCTTGCTCAGGAATGGCAGCAGGCAGGTGTGAGTGCATCTGCACGCACTGTGAGGCGGAGACTCTTGGAGCAAGGCCTGGTCTCAAGGAGGGCAGCAAAGAAGCCACTTCTCTCCAGAAAAAACATCAGGGACAGACTGATATTCTGCAAAAGGTACAGGGAGTGGACTGCTGAGGACTGGGGTAAAGTCATTTTCTCTGATGAATCCCCTTTTCGAGTGTTTGGGACATCTGGAAAACAGCTTATTCGGAGAAGACGAGGTGAGCGCTACCACCAGTCTTGTCTCATGCCAACTGTAAAACATCCTGAAACCATTCATGTGTGGGGTTGCTTCTCAGCCAAGGGAATCGTCTCTCTCACAGTCTTGCCTAAAAACACAGCCATGAATAAAGAATGGTACCAGAATGTCCTCCGAGAGCAACTTCTCCCAACTGTCCAAGAGCAGTTTGGCGATCAACAATGCCTTTTCCAGCATGATGGAGCACCTTGCCATAAAGCAAAGGTGATAACTAAATGGCTCAAGGAACAAAACATAGAGATTTTGGGTCCATGGCCTGGAAACTCCCCAGATCTTAATCCCATTGAGAACTTGTGGTCAATCATCAAGAGACAGCTGGACAAACAAAAACCTACAAATTCTGACAAAATGCAAGCATTGATTGTGCAAGAATGGACTGCTATCAGTCAGGATTTGGTCCAGAAGTTGATTGAGAGCATGCCAGGGAGAATTGCAGAGGTCCTGAAGAAGAAGGGTCAACACTGCAAATATTGACTTGCTGCATTAACTCATTCTAACTGTCAATATAAGCTTTTGTTACTCATAATATGATTGCAATTATATTTCCATATGTGATAAAAACATCTGACAAACACACATAAAAACCAGAGGGCAGCAGATCATGTGAAAATATAATATTTGTGTCATTCTCAAAACTTTTGGCCATGACTGTAGATAGATAGATAGATAGATAGATAGATAGATAGTCAAACAAGTCAAGTAGATAGATACAGGGAGAGATAGAGAAGAAATAGAAAGGGTTAGTGAGAGAAGCAGGAGAGAGGAAGAGAAAGCTAGATATAGAAGTTAAGGTGATAGATAGGGAAAGAGACTGAGGAAGCAAGAGATAGGTAGAGATAGGGAGAGAAAGTCATATAAATAAAAAAAATTGTGAGATCTAGGGAGAGATAGGGTGAGAAAAAAAATAGTGAGAGAAAAGAGTCAGGACAGGTAGCATTCCTGTTCCGTGACCGTACACGCTACACGTTGCTGCTCAGCTAGGTGCCGTCAACCCCGTTTAGACGCAAGAAAAAAAGTTTAAAAAAAAACTCCAAAAAAAAGTTATAAACCAAGTTAAAAAAAAAAAGTTTCAAAAAGTTAAAAAAAAAGTTAAAAAAAGGTAAAAAAAAGTTATAAAAAAAATAAATAAAGTTTAAAAAAGTATAAAAAAAGCATCATTTAATTTTCCCCCACACAATAAAAATATGTCCAAGCGTCCTACTTACAGCACTTCCCAGGCAAGGAGTGGGCGGTGAGGGTAGGAGAAGTGGCAGCACCAGGCCCGGTGGCAGCCGAGGTAACAGGCGTGGCAGCAGGGTGCAGCTACCCCTGACGGCCACTGGTCAAGTAAGAACCACGCAGCTAGCGGTTATAGATTGGCTTACCCAATCCTCCAGTTCCACCGCCCAAAGCTCCCAAACGAGGAGTCAAGCATCGGCTGGATCATCCGACACCACCCTTACATGGGACGGTCAGCGAGAGTCCTCTGCCCCGTCCCCTGTTATTAGAATGCCACTCACCTTTGGGGCACCTTCTGCCAGGGAACTCTTTGCAAACCTTGATCTGCCCTTGGAGTCTCTACCACTTTTTAGTGATGGGGAGGAGGAGGAAGTCCACCAAAATCTCCAAAGACTCCAGAGGAGGTGTTGGCTGTAAGCAGTCAACAGAGCCAGGGAGGGGCATCCAGTGCCACACCTGATATCCTGTTCCAGCCACCGGAGGAAAGTAGCAGTGGTCCTGACTTTGATGATGATGTCGCTGATCGGACGTGGCGCCCTCAAGCAGCATTATCCTCAGCGTCATCGGTGGAGAAAATAGAGGTGCCACCGACGCAGCAACATCCCACTGTTGCAAGCAACCGAGGCACAAGAGGGAGGGGTAGAAGAGACGCTACCAGGCAGAGATCACCCTCTCAAAGCCATGGTCCTGAGAGGGCACCCTCAGGCAGCAGTGGCAGTCAACAGCCAGCAAGACCCCCCATGGCCGTCAGCAAACCACGGTCCTCAGTCGTCTGGCAGTTTTTCTGCCTGGGGACAGATAAGCATATCGCTTTGTGCCTGCTGTGCAATGAGAGGGTCAGTCGTGGTAGGGGTGATAATCTCGGGACAACATCCATGCGAAAGCATATGGAAAGGCAACACCAACAGGCCTGGAAGAACCGTGACCCCAATACCACCTCCTGTCAGGATGCACCATACACTGCAGATCCTATCATGCAGCATCCTCTCAGTGGAACTTAGGGCTCGTCAGCCTCAGGTGCCAGCACCAGCACAGTGTCACTGCCATGTACACCGCTAATGAGGCAGCAATCCGTGACTGAGTCCATGGGCAGATGTCAGGTGTATTCCAGCAGCCATCCCATGGCCCAGAAACTGACTGGACACCTGGTTAAGCTGCTGGTGATTCAGTCCCTGCCCTTCAACCTCGTGGACTCCCAGCCTTTCAGGGATTTTATGGCGTGTGCGCACCCCAGATGGCGAGTCCCCAGCCGCCACTACATCTCTGGAAAAGCTATGCCATCACTGCACAGTTATGTGCAGAAAAAGGTGGGCGACTCATTGAGACTCTCGGTGTCCAAGACCGTGCACCTGAGTGCTGATGTCTGGTCCTCAAATTATGGGCAAGGGCAGTACATGTCTGTTACTGCCCATTGGGTCAACATCCTCCCAGAAGACCATCAGGAAGTTGGCCCATTCTTGCCACTGTCACCTCCACAGTGCTTTAGGGGGCCAGCAGCGGGAAGCAGAAGTTCTGCCTCCGCCACCTTGCAACCATCCGCCGCTTTGACTGCAGTCCAACCTGCTCCGGTGTCTTACCACCGATGTCAGGCCCGGCGCTCTCAGGCTGTCCTCCATTTGGTGAGCCTGGGTGAAAGGAGACACAGTGTGCAGGAGCTCCTCCGGACCATCAGGGAGGAGGTAGATCAATGGCTGACCCCACGTCAACTAATGGTGGGAAGTGTGGTAGCAGACAATGGGAGGAACATTGTCTCTGCAGTTCAGCAGGGAGGGCTGAGTCATACACCTTGTATGGCACATGTGATAAACCTCATAGTGCACAGGTTTCTTAGATCATTTCCTGCACTACAATACCTTATGAGGATGTCACGCAAAGTGTGCAAACACTTCAGCCACTCCTACACTGCAAGGAACACCCTGCTCAGGATCCAGAGACAGTGCAGTCTGCTCCAACATTGGCTAATCTGCTACGTGCCAACACGCTGGAATTCTGCCCTCCATATGCTGGACCGCCTATACGAGCAAAGGTCAGCCGTTACAGACTACCTCATGGGGCAATCAGGCAGCTTCATGCCACACTGCGACTTCCAAGTGACACACTGGCAGATGATGCGTGAAGTCTGCCAATTGTTGATCCCTTTTGAGGACGCGACTTTGTTTGTGAGCAGGAATGACTATGGGATCAAAGACATCATCCCACTCATCCATGTTCTGGAAAGTGCGCTGAACAACATCATCAGCGAGGATTCCCAGGCCACGACTCCAAGGCTGAACATTGCCTTGAGCCCAGAGATGGATGAAGTGCAGATGGAGGGTGAGGAGGAGGAAGATGTCCATGCCCAACCATTCCACACACCGCCACCGGGCTTCTCTACCTCTCAATCACAGGAGGAGATGGAGGATGAGGTGGTAAAGGAAGCGGAGGAAGACCCCAGCAGACCCTGGAACTATACCGAGGACAGTGGAGAGGAGAGGCGCTCATTGTCCTTGGTGCAGATGGGAAGGTGCCTGCGGGAGTGTCTGAGGAATGATAGCCGGATTGTGGACATCCGCCAGAGGGACCAATACTGGCTGGCCATCCTGGTGGACCCTCGCTTCCGCCGCAAAATGGCAGAATTTTTTCCGCCATCAGAGAGGGAGGCAAAACTGGGGTACTACCGGGACCTACTCACCAGACAGCTGGTCTCTACTTACCAGCGAGACCAGCCAGGTTCCCAGACAACATCCGCTCGGGGGGAACCAGCGCGCTCCACTTCCACCACCACTAGTGGAGGCATGAGAAGTCGCTACAGCCTCCAATCGCTGATGAGCGATTTCATGCAGACAGCTGCTGAAGAGGGGACACAACACCGGACTCAAGGCGTGGACCAGCATGCCTACCTGGATTGTACCCTGCCCCAAAGTGTCACCGACCCCGTTCAGTACTGGGCAGAGAAACTGGACATTTGGCCTCAACTGGCAGAGTTTTCTTTGGCTCTGCTGTCCTGCCCAGCCAGTAGTGTCGCGTCAGAGAGGGTGTTCAGTGTGGCGGGTAACATCGTAACACCGCAAAGAACGAGGCTCTCTTGCCACAGTGTTGAGATGATGACTTTTATAAAGATGAATCGTGCCTGGATTACATCGGATTATACCATCCCCCTGCCTGATGTGAATGACTAAGTCATCAGTCACCCGTCTTGCATGGCAATCCGTGTGTCCAAGAAAATGACCTTAAGATTCCAAATATGTGCCCAACGTAAAAATCCGTAATTTAACTTATTAAGTAATGTTCTCCCCTTAGACCCCAAATTAAAAAAAAAAGTCACCTTAAAAATTCCCTACTTCATTCGGATACATTTAGTGTCAATAGTTTTTTATTAAGTTTCCAATTACATATAAAATGTAACAAAAGTGAAGAAAATAACAGAAAACAGGTATGCACAGGATAATACAACCAATAAAATGTCTTCGCACATTAAAAGGTACTGTAGGATATTTCAGGTACAGAAGGTTTTAGCGTACATGAGATACAGTAGGTAAATAGTACATATATACTACCAAATGTCAATAGGCAAGGGGGTGGCATATTTGCTGGAGAGCCAAGGTAACCAATTATTATGTGTCTTGATCCTGGAGCGCAAGGAAGGTGCAAACATTAGTTCACACTGCAGATGATAATTTAACAATTGAGTCACTGCTGGAATATCAGGTATGTTTGAGAGTTTCCAATGCTGAGCTATCACCTTTCGAGTAGCCGTAAGTATGTGGGATGCTATCCATCTACAATTCACAGGGAATTTATTCAATCCAATATTTAGTATTGCCAATTCTGGAGTCAGAAGCATATCTAGTTCTGTGATGTCCGAAAGCATATCAGATACTTTCTTCCATAGCCCCGTTACAGAAGGGCAGTACCACCACATGTGGGACGGGGTGCCTCTAAATCCACACGAGCGCCAACATAGTGGGGAATAGGAGCTGGAGAAGTGAGCAATGCGGTCAGGAGTTAGATACCATCTAAGTTGAATTTTTCTATTCTGTTCTGCATGGTTTATGCATTTTGAGGTGCTTACTGCCCAATAGAGAGCAGATCGCCATTCTTCTAAAGAAAATGTTTTATCCAGCTCCTGCTCCCATTTATGCATATATGTGGCTTTGATTGAAAGCAGCGATGGTAGAATAGATGAGTATATGGTAGAGAGACTTGACTTTGTAGGGATTCTGTCTCCAAACAGTGGGTTGAGAGCACCATTTTTCTGAGTTTGGTCCCCACGTGACATGATTGAGAGGAAGTGTTTGATTTGTAAATATTGAAAGAAGAGTTTATTGGAGAGATCAAATGTGGAATGGAGGGACTCAAAGTCCAAAAGGACTCCGTTTTTAAAGAGCTGGCCTATAGACAATATACCTTTTTCAATCCACAAGGTGAGTGATAGATTAGGGATCATGTATTCCAGGGCAGATAGGGGGAGGGTATATAAGCTCAAATCAAGGAATACCTTCTGGCGTAGTAAAAATTTCCATGCAAATATGGTAGCTTGCATTGTATCTAACATAGAGGGTAAGAGGGGATTACCTAGAATAAAGGAAGCTAATAGAGGCCTAAGTTTCTTCCTTTTTACAAAATGCTCCTCAATCTGAATCCATTTCTGTGGGCTGGTTGGAAGCCACCATTCCCTGGCTTGGTCACCTAAACTGGCAATATAATATTTATAGATATTCGGGACCCCAAGTCCCCCTAGTCGTAAAGAAGGGTATAATGATGTAGCGCTTACTCTGGGACGCTTAGCACCCCAAATAAACCGTAATATAGAGGCCTGAAGCTTTTGGATGTATGATTTAGGAATCAGTAGAGGGATGCATCGCAAGCAGTACAGAATTTTTGGCAAAATTAACATTTTTACTGCGTTGATCCTTGCGATCCAGGACAAGAACACTGCGGAATAATTAAGGAAGTCTTTCCTCAAATCATTCAAGAGACGGTTTAGATTCAGTGGCACTATTCTTTTGATAGTTGAAGGAAGCAAAATTCCCAAATATGTGATATGGTCATCTGTCCATTGAAAATCAAATTTCTGTTGGATTTGGCCCCTGGCTTCAGGATTGACATGTAGGGAAAGAATATTAGATTTGGATACATTCAACTTATAATAGGACACGTCAGAAAACTGCTGTAGAACATTAGAGGCAGCTTGAAGAGATTTAAATGGGTCCGTCAAGGATAAAATAACATCATCCGCATATAATCCCAGCACATGCGAGTGATCCCCAACTTGTATTCCTTTAATTTGGGGCGTAGATCTCAGTAATTCTGCTAAGGGCTCCATTACTAAGGCGAACACTAGAGGGGATAAAGGACACCCCTGTCTGGTCCCGTTGGTTATGCTAAAAGGAGAGGAAAGGAAGCCAGATGCCAACACCCTAGCAGATGGACAGGAGTATAATCCCATGATGGCTGTGAGTATATTGTTTTGAAAGCCGAATTTGCGAAGAACCATCTCCAGAAACCCCCAGTGGACTCTGTCAAAAGCTTTCTCCGCGTCAAGAGACACAAGAATCGTGGGAGTTCTGGAGAGTTCCGCGACTTGGAGTAAATTCAGCATCCTTCTAGTACCATCTCTGCATTGCCTTTTGGCTACAAAACCAACTTGGTCCGAGTTAATCAACAATGGTAAAACAGCATTAATACGCGTAGCAATAATCTTAGCAAACAGTTTAATATCAACATTTAATAATGAAATTGGACGAAAGTTAGCGGGAGCCGTAGGGGGTTTCCCCGGTTTAGGTAAAGTAATTACTGTTGCCATTAACATTTCTGGGGGTATGGAGCCTGTACACATAAAATTGTTAAACAGCTTATCTAGATAAGGAAGGAGATCCTGGGAGAAAATTTTGTAGTAGTCAGCTGTGTACCCATCCGGACCAGGGGCTTTATGTGGTTTAGCGGATGCAATAGCTTTCTGAATCTCTGTAGTGGTTATGGGACAATTTAAATTATCAATATCTGCTGGTGATAAAGAGGGTAGGGATACCTTCCGTAAGAAGGTTGCTATGGCAGAAGTTGTAGGTTGAGTGGTGGTAGTATCTTCTTTAATATTATAAAGTGATGAATAATAGGACGCAAAAGCATCCGCTATTCCTTGGGGGTGTGTTACAACATTGGAGTCAGACATGGTGAGGGAGTCTATTTTGGTTGCAGCTGTTCTACGGTTTAATCGCTTAGCCAAGAGGGCTCCGGCCCTGTCTCCCAGCTGATAATGCGAAGCTTTAAGCTTGCGCAAGGCATATTCATGCTTGTGCAGCAATAAAGTACGCAGTTGCAGTCTCAGGGATATAATCCTCCGCTGTACTTCCGCATCAGGGGAGGTTTTAAAAGATGACTCTAAACGTGAAAGATCCGTAGTAATCAGAGTAAGTTGTTGTTCTCTACATTTTTTTAGTCTAGCAGCTTCTTTTAATAATAAACCTCTCATAAAAGCCTTGTGGGAACACCAAAGGGTTGCTGTGGAGACCTCAGCATTGTCATTTAACTCAAAGAAGGATCGCATTTCTGAGGTAAGGTTTTCAACCCTATTCTTATTACGTAATATAAAGGGATTCATCCTCCATGTAGGGAGAGGGGGTCTAGGTAGGCCAGTGTCAAGAACCAAGCTAATCGGAGAATGGTCCGACCATGTGATGCCTCCAATTCTAGATTCAGAGATGTTAAACAGCAATTCTCTAGATACTAGGAAATAGTCAATGCGTGACTGAGAAAGGTGAGAGTTAGACATAAACGTGTAGTCCCTTTCTCCAGCGTGCTGATACCTCCATATATCATGGAAGCACGTTTCTTTGAGTAACACTCGGAGATCAGGTCTACGCAATTTTGTTGTTCCGGAGCAATCAACATCGCAGTTGACAGGTACATTAAAGTCACCTCCCATTATTACTGCACCCTGAGCTACTTTCTGCATCATTTTGAAGAACTTATGGAGAAAGGAGATCTGGTTAGAATTGGGAGCATACACGGTCGCTAAGGTGTACGGGGTACCATCTAGAGAGCACAACAAAATAATATATCTGCCTGCTTTATCTATTAGCTGTTTATGCAAACGGAAAGCAACAGAGGACTTAATCCCTAACGCAACTCCCGCTTTCCCTTTTTTGGGAGACGAGGAGAAAAACATATTAGTAAACAGTCTATTAGAGCATCTATGACTATCAGCTTCAATCAAGTGAGTTTCCTGGGCCATGAAAACATCACAATGAGACGATTGGACTTCCTTCCAGAGTAAGGATCTCTTAAAGGGAGAGTTCAATCCTTTTACATTTAGAGATAGGATTTTGAGCCCCATTTTTAGACACAGGTGTAGCACAGTCTAGACTGAATGTATCTCAGTACTACAGGAAGCCAAAAATGCATACAATGGAGGTTAAATAACTGTGCGAAGTGACATTGCAAAAACCAAAGAGTAGAAAACAGAAGAGGAAAGGAAAGAGGGAATAAAGAAAGAAAAGATAGAAATAAGGCAAACTGAAACAAGGTTGAGAAACCAGCAGATATATAATCTGCAAACAGTGCCATTAGACGGCAATCTAGAATCGGACTATTATAAAGTCCACGAATAGAGGGGATACCTGCCCAGCCGGGCTCGGCACTCCCCGAGGATATTCTGAATTCCAGCTTTTCATCCTAACAGAACTTTGAGAAAGTCAGGTCTTTTCCCATTCAGGGGTCACTCTATCCGGCTTGGTAGATGAATCCTCCCGCGAGTTGGGCAAGATGGAGATGTAGCCCCAGGAATGTAGCAGGGACAATGCTGCCTGAGTTGATTTACAGGTGTGGAGAGAACCATTATGATGTATTAATAATTTCA
>ONZH01008787.1:0-187500 GCA_900303285.1 Rhinella marina
TACCAGCTACATACATTAACGCTTAAGATGTTCACAGTCGTTTCTCAATTACTACTTTAAACTGACAGTTGAAAAGTGCAAGTGCATCTTATCAAGTTTCTGCTCTCCTCTGCTAAAGAAAGTCAAACCTGCATCCATCTATTGGCCACTATGGACGGCCTTTACTTTGCACTAGGTTTGATCCCCTCAGGTGTGGTTTCTGTGGCCTGTTATCCCTGCACTGTCTGTACAATACTACTACTGCAGCGTCTGCCACTCATAAACCGTAATATAGATTGACTTGTGGACTATCACATTGATGCTATCTTATTACTCCTCTGCTGCAGCTCGACACCCTGCGAAGCTCTCTAGAAGCAGCAAGGTCTGACTGCCGGCGGTTGCACCATGAGAGCGAGCTGGTTGTGTGCAACGTGA
This sequence comes from Rhinella marina, assembly GCA_900303285.1. NCBI lineage: Eukaryota > Metazoa > Chordata > Amphibia > Anura > Bufonidae > Rhinella > Rhinella marina. The sequence goes on from ONZH01008787.1 coordinate 415, forward strand.
ACGAATGGGTCAGTGAACAGAAGTGAGTAACATGGCTACCAGTTGTCTACACCTGCTTCACACCCATATATTATCTTTTTCCTGTAAGACATGTTATATCTTCCACAGAGAATCCAATAAGACATTGGCGGAGAAGATACGGGAACAGAATAAGCAAATCCAGCAGCTGACCACAGAAAAAGAGTGAGTACTTACTGTATGGTGATCTGTACCCCCAGACTTCTGCCAGAAGTGAGAGGACCTGGTGATCAGCCATAGTGATGTGTCTGATGATGTGATTTTATGGAAGTTCAAGTGCTTACACCACCAATAAAATGAAGTCCTAAGCACTCAGCACTTTTCCTACTGGTTTTATAATCTCTCTACACCCCCACCAGTTGAATCTACTGCAATGTCAAAGGTTTGATACAATAGATTACCTATAAAGGTGTTGTCCAGATACCCCTTAATGATACTTTCATCAGTACTGTCCCAGATTAAGACAGATGATGATACAAAGGTCGGGGTTCCTCTGAGCCACAGCGTTGAACAACTAAAGCCAGGGGACATAGCCTTTAAAGGCACAGGGCCCTCAGCTGGCTATGTACACCTTAGGAGGCATTTTTTAAAGTGCATTGTACTCATTATGACCTAAAAATCATTTTTTTTCCAATTAGGCTTTATTCAAAATATGGAGTCCTTTTCTCTGTACTGAGCTAAAATGCTCTACAATTAGCATCTGAATTTCCGCTCTGCTCCAACAAACAGTGAGCTGGTGGGCTCCTTATCTCTGCTTAAAACTTTATAAAAACTCAATCCTTATCTTACTGATAAGAATGCGGCTTAAATAAGTGTTTATGAGCTGTTAGTAATTTAGAGAGGGGTTATTAGATGACAGCACAAAGTGAAAGTAGGATGCACACAGCTAAACTAACAGTTAACCCTTTGTGACAGGGTTCGTGACCAATTGAAAAAATGATTTTAGCCCCAAATGAATAAAATGCAGTCATAAAAAATTCCCTCAAAGGTGTGCATAGCTTTTAATGACAGAACCCTTTTAAAGGGCATCTGTCAGCAGTTTTGTCCCTATGACACTGGCTGACCTGTTACATGTGCGCTCGGCAGCTGAAGACATCTGTGTTGGTCACATGTTCATATGTGCCCGCATTGCTGAGAAATATGTTTTAATATATGCAAATGACCTCTAAGAGCAACAGGGGCGTTACCATTACACCTAGAGGCTCAGCTCTCTCTGCAACCACCGATCCCTATGCACTTTAGAAGTCAGGGCCAGGTGTGATCACGTTTACACTGCCTGGCCCTGTCAATGTGCGGCAGCTGCAGAGACCTGAGTGTCTAGGTGTAGGAGCAACAAGGGTGTTGCAGTTACTCATTTTTCTCAGCAATGAGAACACATATGAACATGGCAGCTGAAGACATCTGTGTTGGTCCCGAGCGCACATGTAACAGGTCAGCCAGTGTCATAGGGACAAAACTGCTGACAGATGGACTTTAACACTGACATAAGTATTTTAATCTTCTATGGACCTAGCTCATGCTAAGCAATCTCACCATTGTCTCTAACAGCCACATGCAGGAGGTGATTGAGCAGATGCAGAGGGAGAACAGATATCTGAGAAATCTAGAAGACGAGAGGCGCATAGAGAACGAGCGTTATAAGGTGAGATAATACATTTACATTGAGATAATCTACATATACATAGTTCAGTAAATGTATGTGCTACATATAGATTATACTTACAGATGTTGCAAACATTATTCTGACTGTCTTAAGGCACCTAAATCACCTTACCTTAGAGTAGTGGTTCTCAACTCCAGTCCTCGGGACCCACCTGCCAGTCAGGATTTAGGAATATCCCACAGAATGAATACCTGTGGTAAGTCCTGATGGATGGACGCTAATTATATCAGCTGGTCTAAACTAAGGAAATCCTGAAAACCTGACTGGCAGGTGGGTCCCGAGGACTGGAGTTGAGAACCACTGCCTTAGAGTATTAACTCCTGGTGTGCCTAGAGTTAGGATAATGTTGGCTACATCTGGCATGTCAGTGTGTAGGAGGCTCTCTGTACAGAGCATGCTCTGCTCAGGTGCACATATACGTGAATGGATGATAAAACAGAAAAGTAACCAGTACAATTAAGGTAAAAATGAATTTACTTTTTTATCATAACAATTTCCATTAAGACTCTTACTTGTGGTTGGTTAACTCTAGCTTTCGCTGCGTACATCTGACCTGGAGCGGCAACATGCCGGCGAGGACATTGGGTGAGTAACACGCCAGGTTTTATGTCTTTATCTTTCCGGTGTGGACGTTACTGACCAGTGTGTTACAGGTCTCTGCGTTCTGCAAGAAGAGCGTTCACAAGTGCTGGAAACCTAAGGACAAAGCCACGCGGAGGTTCTTGATGCTGGAGCTATAGCGAAGACTATGACCAGGGCAGAGCACAGTACAGATGCTGAATGTATTATACATGCTGTGGCCCCCTAAGGGGCAGACTTATACTAATTAGACCATGGAAGTCTGGGACCTGCATTGAATTGATCTGGACTGCAGCAAGTCTGTGGGATCAGACCCGAGTACCCGCCTAAGCACAAAGATAATGTAAGTCTTCTATGTGTTGCCAGAGAAGACCAAATGTGAGCCCATCTGAGTGCTGACAATTTTACATATTATGCAGATATTTATAAATGACACAAATTACACCTGAAAACAAAAATTTCAGGTCTGATTTTACAGCAATATTGTAAAGAAAATGATTATCGTAAGCACCTTTTAAATTCTGATTTATCATGTACAAAAATGACTACACGTTATTCACTTCAGCGGTTTGCAGCTACACAAGTGTAAGGCAGGTGCATTTCTGTGCTTGCATCCATAAAACTGGCCTTCTCTAGATACCTTACAGAGTTTTTAAAGGTGTTGTGCCACTAATAACCCTTATCCTGTGGACAGTGGCTGTTTGTGTCGCTGGGGGTCCTGACCGCTGGGATTCTCCGTGATCATGTGAATCCACAACTGCCCCATGAGAATACAGCGGTGAACCGTGTGTGCATCCTAAACTGTAATCACTTCTAGGGGACTGTGAGTACAGTGCTTACAGCAGTCCCTCAGAGCGCACCATCACTCCATTCTCATGGGGCAGTTGTGGATTCATGATCACTGAGAATCCCTGCGGTCAGGACCCCCAACGATCAAATATTCAGCCCCTAGCCTAAGTTTTATTAGGAGTCAACCCCTGTTAACTGTTGCTGTAGCACAAATACAATCATTGCACTGTTGTTTTTTTTAAGTTGGTATATTATTTGTAAATCACTTATTTTTAAACTGCTATTTTGTAATAAATTAATCATGACTTTTAAACGATTTCTAATCACCTGCTGTTTTATTACTGTGTGTATCAGTCTCTCTTGGAGACATTGATGTTGATCCTAACATCGCTAGGAAACATGTTCATTCACAGCATCGTGGAAGGACATATGTAATGGCTGATCCAGTGTAAACTATCAGGCAGCTGTCTGACTGTATGGTGTGCAGTGACAAAACTCTCCTGAGCACAGAGCGGAGCCCGGCCAGAATCCCTCAGCTGCACTTCATCCCGTCAGCAGTGCAAGAAAATCAATAATCAGCATTTAACAGTTGCCTTTTAGTCAATATACAGCACTTAAATTGGCTTCAAGCAGAGGGAGCTGCCGATAAGGCAACTGATCCACTTGTTGTGGGACTGCCTATGACATTACAGTACTCGTTAGGAGTTAATTATCATGTTAACGCTGGCTGTACATGGCTAAGTGCCTTTAGTGTCAAGCACTGTCCTGCATGCATGAAATCAAACTAATCACTCAAAGCTCAGATATTCGTAATGTATGTAAAAATAAACATTCCACGTCTTGACACCATCAAAAGGTACATTATTGCTTAAAAATGACAATATTCCACTTTACAATAAATGTTTAGAGTCAACACCCTCCCCCAACCAAGAAAATTGTATCTCACAAGTGTCAATGTCCTAGAGGGGAAATCTGCTCTCAAGCAGCGAGACGAGTTGGGATTGGTGAACAATTAAATACAGAAATGGGATCACAAGCCAAACCGCGCGGGAGTTCGTCGTGGGGTTCCTGGTTCCGTCTGTTCCTTTCTTCCTGGGGTATAAATCTTTGAAGACCTGAAAGACAAAAGATGTACATACGAATGAGGAAGAAAGCAGTGATGGGGGTCAAGGCAATAGCTGACAATCTGATGGTGCTGTGCATGAGGGCCTCAATTCCACTGGTCCCACGGTCCTGGCCTCTGGAGAGGCTGACACTTTTTCCTATAGTGTGCAAGTATGACCACCACTGATGGATTGCAGGGTGGTCTGTAACCATGGATACAAGCAGTGTCTAATGTGATGGAAAAATGCATCCAGCTAGGAAAGGAAGCAATATGGATACTAACAATACATTAGGAAGGGTCTTGTATTAACTTTCTCTACATGATAAATGCCACTTGCTGAAGCGAGAGGATCCCTTTAAGGGGTGGAGTGGGCATTTTGACCCCCACAGGTGTTTGAATGAATAAGACCTCGGTGTGGACAGCATAAAACACTTTGTAAACAAAGGAGAATACCCAATGAAATATAGAAAACGGTGCAGAATTTAAGACTATATTAGTAAGTGTCATATAATCATCTCACAAACACATTTACCAACAGCAGCCAACCCTTTAACTAGAGAAGGTGACTTCCAGTCTACACAAAAACTGCATTAAGATTTGGCGAGTCAGAACAACTCAGCAAAGGATTTGGAAGGAGCAAACTCTATAATAAAGCCTCCAGTAAGCAGGCTACTTGTCCTATCGTTTACATCATATCACTTAGTAATGGAAGAAAAGAGTAAAATGTTTGTGGAAGTGCTTTCTTAAAGGGGTTTTTATAGGAATTTTTAACTGATAACCTACCCTCTGGGACAATTGCTGATCAGAAGTTTGAGAAGGCAGCAGTGCTCGCATTAGTTCCACAGCCTTCTCTCAGCTCAACAAGCACAGCGCCATACACTATACAGTGGCTGGTATCAGCCCTTTTAAAGTGAATGGGGCTGAGTTGTGCCTAGGCCATGTGACCCATGAATGTGATGTTACATGGTCTAGGCAAAGCTGCAAGAAGGCTGTGGCAGTACTGTGAGCGCAAAGCCTTCTCAAAGCACTGATGGGCAGGGGTCCTGGGTGTCAGACCCCCACCGATCAGATACTGATGACTTATCCAGAGGACAGGTCACCAGTTAAAACACTCTAAAGTGATGTTAAAAGAGCTCAGTAAAAAATATTTACATTCTCTGCATGATCTTCATATTTTTAGTTCACTTGCACTTCTTGAATACTTATAAGAAATTAGCAAAGAAGTGGAAATTAATATCAAAAGTTTCTGGAACAGGCGAGTTCTATAAATGCAGGTTAAGCCCTAGTTCACATGTCAGTGATTTCCATCCGTGATTTCGAGCTAGGCTAACCAGACAGAAGGTATAAGGCCTTATGCACACGACTGTAGTTTCGGTCCACATCCGATTTGTATTTTTTGTGGAGCGGATGTGGACCCATTCATTTCAATGGGGGTGCAAAAGATGTAGACAGCAGACTGAGTGCTATACGCATCCATATATCCATTCTGTAGCCCTGCAAAAAAAAAATTAGAACATCCTATTCTTGTCTGTTTGGTGGACAAGAACTGGTATTTGAAACATATCGCAGGACCCGCAGAAGGGAAAATACGGCATGCACGTGGCCGGTATTAGTGTTTTGCAGAATGCAAAAACTGATATGGTCGTGTGCATGAGGCCTAAATGGAAAGATTTGCTCCTCTACTGTGATTCAGATCACTGAAGTGTGAACTAGGCCCGAGAAGGGATCATCCACGACCCTGTAACCCCAGGCATGCCTTGCCTTGGGCCTCAGTGACTGCACTAGCTCACATGGTCAGGTGTATTGCAGAGATCGCAGCCATGTACAACACACCTTGAGCTGCCCAATGTGCTTTTCCTGTCCTGCTCTTCTCTCCTTGAGCGCAGTTGTTCTTCAGCCAGCATCATCTCCTCCTCCATCGCAGACACCTCCTCCTTTGCCCTGCGCCTGTTTTCCTAAAGACCATAGCAGACATAGGTTTAGGATAGAAGCTCTATGCAGAGGACACACATTACATGTTCTTCTCCACACACTCACCTGTCTTGATTTCCCGGCATGTTTTATGCTGTAGAACATAGGACCCAGCTCTGCTAACCACTCACCATCTACTGCTGTGACACACTGCATGTATTCCTAGGAAACAAGAATACAATGGAATACGACTTGTAAGATATCTGTACAGTTTTTGCATTCCTTTATCATTGTAAGTGATTACAGCCTATATAGCAAAAATGTGCACTTTATATACTGAGGTCATATATTAAAATCAATTCTCTAGGGCCACTACAATGCAAGCCTCTCAGAGACATTAATGAATTCCATCTTCAGAGAACATAACATTCTTCAATAAAACGCAGGCATCTGCGCATTGAGAAATAAATAACTGATTGAGGTTATAGATGCAGGAATTGGGTGTTTTTTTATTTCTATGAACAAAAGCAGCTGCATTCTGATCATATTCTGTCATAGCTGTTAAAATACTGCCATCTAGTGGCCATCAGAATGGCGAACTCCTTTAAGAACAAAGGCCTTATTTTAACCCATTGAATGTGGTCATACAGTTTTTGGGGCAGATTTTCAGCCAAACCAAGTTGGAAGGGGATGAGAAATATAAAGGAAGGATGTATACGCCTTCCTGCTGGGTCCACTTCTGGCTTTGGTTGAAACAGCTATGTGTGACCGCACTCTGAGAATGGACCTCAGTGCAGCTCTGCACTTCAAAAGCCACTACTTTTCCACTGACATAGCCATATGAGGGCTTGTGTTTCGCAGGACAAGTTGTATTTTATAAATGTTTTTAATGTGGGGGGAGGGGGGGTTATGGCATAGGTCCCTGGAATAAAGCCATTACCAAATGTAGACAGTTTAAAAGGGTTTTCAAAGACTAATACTGATGACCTAACCTCAGCTTACCACTTACAGAGGTGTACATAGTATAGCGGCTGTGCTCTGTGTCACATTCAGCCTCATTCACTTTTATAGGTCTGACCTGCTCTGGCCTAGGGAAAGCTGAGAGAATACCACGACACTACTGCGAGCAGCAGTGCCTTCTCAAACAACTGACCGGATGTGGGACCCCCCCCCCATCAATCAGATACTGAAGACCTATCCTCAGGATAGGTCATCAGTATTAAATTTGCATATTCTCTTCCTAGAAACCAAGAGTGGTGTCGCCTGGCATAAAATACTCATGCACATTTTATGGTCTCCCTAAAGATAAAGAGCAACCCGAAGACTACCCCACACCTAGGTCATCAATATAAGATCGGCATGTGTACAAGTATGGCGTCCTCATTCACTTCTACAGGACGGCTCAGTCTGTTCAAGTGAATTCTACAGAGCCGTCCATAGACGTGAATGGGGATGCAATATTTATAATTCCACTGCTCACCACTGCAATTGCTGCAGCAAGCAGGTAAAGACAGCAAAGGAGGCAGAGCTTGTATCAGTGCTGCATTCAAACAGCTGATCGGTGGGGGTGTCAGACCCCCTGCAGATCTGATATTGATAACCTATCCCAAGAAATAAGGAAACAAGGTTTGTACATAAGAACCACTTACCTTGGTCGTCATCACAAGTTCATGATAAACAATATAATCTGGGGTGTAACCCATTCCAAAGAGGGAGCTGGTTGGATGCAGGTGACAAGGCATTCCTGTCCGTACATTTACATATTCACCGATTCCCTGAGGAAAGAAGCCACACATGATCACTCTAGAATGATCTAAGATGCATGCAGACTGCTCATGATTATTAGTCACTAACCTTTAGCCTGGCAGCTTGATGAAAGTAAGCGGCACAGATGCATTTACGGACCACATCCCAGTCAGACCCGCAGGATGATAATGACATGCGCTGAGCCACCATGATGTCCTTCAACTGTGCACGGACTTCACGAACCTGAACAATGCAAAGTCTCAAATTAAATCATCTATTTTATAAATGTTATTAATGTGCATGATTGGAGTCGGGAAGGAATTTTTTTCCCCTGAAGTGAGGAAAATTGGCTTCTACCTCACAGGGGTTTTTTGCCTTCCTCTGGATCAACTTGCAGGATAACAGGAAGAACTGGATGGACAGAGGGCTTTTTTCAGCCTTATAAATGTTATGTATGTTACACAATAAGGATCATTAATAAGGTTGTATAATATTCCATCTATCTGACCTCACCTTTCTCATTGCCTTGGCATGGATAAAATGCTGATTGCACCAGCCGCTTGAATAGTTGTTGTTTTTCCACTGGAGGAAAACATTTAAATATGTTAAGTGGTCACTCTCTGGGACGGCAAATTTCTCCCTCACTTGATCACTCTCTTCCTCGCGTCCCTAGTAGTAAATAGAAAAGAATCAGTAATAAAGCAATGCTGGAACAGCTCCTGAAACACAAAGACTATTTAAATGTATACATCCATTTCATTTCACAAGCACAATACCTTTGGTCGATAGAAGATTGCCGGTACAGACAACATGGAAACAACTATGAGGATCTCAGCGCTGCAACCCATATCACAAGACACAATCAACATCTTGGACAATGCCGGGTCCAGAGGAAACTCAACCATAAGACGTCCAGTGGATGTGAGAGAACCTGTGAGACAATATACAACGCTATAAACTCAGTCATTGTGCAACAATTAAAAAAAAAAAAAAAGTGGATAAGACGCTTACCCGTGTTATCAAGAGCCCCCAAAATCCACAGCTGGTACATAGAGTTGAGCATGTTGTCCTCTGGAGGTGGGTCCATGAAGTGGAATAGAAGAAGGTCCTGTACTCCTAATGACTTTAGTAGTAGAACCACATTAGACAGGTTGGTGCGCTGGATTTCTGGGACCGTAGTGCACAGCAGCTCGTTCTTATAAGCACTTTGAGTATACAACCTGTCAGAGGCAAAAGGCAGACAGTGTCATTGAATACCCCAGTAGCTGGCCTAACGTTTTGTATCCCCTCCGACACCAGTGTATGAATTTTGCAGTGATTTTACTCTCATTGACCATTATTACTGTTTACATCAGTATGCAGTATACCTTATACTGGATGTCATAGGCTCCGCATCACATTATTGAGACTTCTTTCTACAGGATGTCGCTTACCTGAAGCACTGGCCAGGACCTGTTCTTCCAGCTCTGCCAGCGCGCTGGTTGGCATTGGCCTGGCTGATGGGATAGATTTGTAAAGCATCCATACCAATGCGTGGATTAAACACCTGTAGAGAAAAGAACATTTACTTTCATGTGTTTAAATCTAGAGAGAGGATAATTTGTTGGGGTATGAAACATGGCGCTTACCTTCAATTTGCAATACCCAGAGTCTATGACAAACATGATCCCATCCACAGTCAGTGATGTCTCCGCAATGTTGGTAGCAACTATGCATTTCCTCACACCGTCTGGTGCCTGCACATGAAGAGGACAAAATACAGTGAATACTGGGGCTAGAACTCAACTCGATCTGCACAGTTTATTCGTTCCTTCCACATAGAACACTGAGCAGAGGACAGTCCTCACTTACCTTCTGGAAAATTTTGGCTTGAAGGTCAGAGGGTAGCTGTGAGTAAATTGGTAATACAGCCAACTGTGGGGCACTCTCCAGCTCTTCCAGGCGCTCTACAATCTGATCCGATGTTACCTGAAAGAAACACAAGATATGGATTAATAGCAGGATCAATATCAGGAGAAGGGAAACCTTACCTAAGGAAACCTTTGAGATGTCTTCCTTCTCTGTACTGTGATGTGTTCTCATTTCTAAAGGAAAAGGGACTTCTGGACGGTGTAATGTACCCCAATCCACCAGTTGTGAGTAAAGAACACTTACCTCAATGTCTTCTTGCCCAGGCATGAAGATTAGAATATCTCCAGATGCACCAGAGAGATGGATCTGCAGTGCCTGCTTCACAGCAGCTTCCACATAATCCTCTTGGGGGGTCTACAGGAGAATAAAACAGAAAGTGTCTTTTGAGGTGAAAGAAACAGTGGCATATACCACGGTGCCATGTCCCCCATTGTCATTAATGAGAAAATACAGGGGCCATGACATGGAAAGCAGCTGCTGTAGAACAGTGGCATTACAGTACATGGTGACAGCGAATAGTCAACCTCCAGAGGAAGAGACTCTTTTATAGAGGTCCCTGCTTTGGCCAACAGAGACGGTGAAGAAAATATCCTGCTGAATTGGTGAAAATATCCCGCTGAATTGGTTACAACAAGGTGTCCCATTACAACATATCCCAGATCCTGTTCTGGTTGGTGGGGGTCTTACCACAGGGGTTCCCCACTTTAGCATGTGAAAATGGGACCTGCTTTCTCCTGTTGAATGAAGTGGCGGTCACACATGCGTGGCTGCCATGCCATTAATTTCTATGGAACTGTGGGAGATAACGGAGTTTGCACTCGGCTATTCTGCCATTTCAGATTCCCTCTACCCTTACACCCAGCAATTATTTCTCTCTCCATTTCTTCTATCCTCTCACCTGTCGCTACCGCTGACCTAAGCACTAAAACTATTGTCTCTAAACAAACTCAGCCACCTCACGCTCCATTCTACTCACATCTGCCATCCCTCTACTTTACTGCTGGAGCCACATCTCCTAATCCTGGGTCTCCTCAACTGATCCCCACCATCCTTTCTCCCCTTACCACTAACTATTCACCTCATCAAACCTCATACTCATTCACTTGACTCCTGCTCCCCCAGTGTCTCTATCCGGAGCATTATGGAACCCACCTTCCATTTGCAATAATTTCCTTCATCAATGACTTCTTAATTTTCCCAAAAAACTTACCATTTCACAGAAACATAGCCGACACCCACTTACATAGTCTCCTCCACTACACTGTTAGGGAAAATTCTAATTTATCCCCACTTCCCATCCAGACAGAGATTGCGGGGGTATTGGCCTCCTCTAGGGATGAGCGAAACATCCAAAGTCGATTCGCAAAAAAACTTTGTGAGAATACTGTACGGAGTGAGCGCTTATTTTTTTACAAGTTCCTGCAGCATGGCCCCCACTTACCTGCTCCACACCACTTCAGTTCTCTGCTTTTCCATCTTCTGGACCCGGCCCTATTCACATCCGGTAGGCTACAAGCATGGTGACATGCTGCTCGTGGCCACATCACTGCTGAAGCCAGTCACTGGTTGGAACAGCATATGTGACCATGCCTATAATGAGCCGGGACCAGAAGATGGAGAGAGCAGAGGCAGCTTGAAGCAGATAATTATATTAATTAAATTATATATATATATATATATATATATATATATATATATATATATATATATATATATATATATATATATATATATATATATATATATATTTTTTTTTTTTTTTTTTTTTTTTTTTTTTTTTAATTTATTTTTTTTTTTTAAATCAGAAAACCCCCCCAAAAAAATAAGTTGTAACGAATGAAAAGCTGTTACACTGATTGGAACACCTCTGGTACATTTACACTTGGCAGACATTTCTATGAACATCACATATATCTGAATGGGGTTTGCAGAAATCCATGCTTCAGGAACCACCTCATTCACATTTATGGCACAGATCTTACAGTAACCACATTGTACTGTGTAACCGGCTTCTCCCCAACATGAGATGGCCGGTAACAGGTAACATTGAAAAGTGCTCAGTACAAACAATACAATGGGATTGTGAAAGAAGACAATAGTCCCTATTGCCATAGCTCTTTTTCTCATGTAAAGTCTATTCTTCATAGACATATAAGCCTTTCATGTCAGCAGCGAAGTCTGCTCGTAAAACATATACTCTACCAACTCACCTTACTGAATAAAATATCGACTGGGAATGTTCGTCCAGGAATATGGAAAATGGGAACGTTACCAAAGAAAGAGGCAAACTTATCAGCGTCCATTGTAGCTGATGTGACTATTAGCTTCAGGTCAGACCTACGTGTGACAACCTGCAAGACAGATCCAACTTATAGTTTACAGTGCATTGCTATTGACACTTAACATTAAGATGGATGCAAATGTATATATATATATATATATCTTATCACCTCACGTAAGAGCCCAAACAGCACGTCTGTGTTCAAAGAACGCTCATGAGCCTCATCCATGATGACCGCACTGTAGTGATCAAGATCGGCCTCACGCAGGGATTCTCGGAGCAGGATACCGTCTGTCATGTATTTGATGAGGGTTTTCTCCGACGTGCAGTCCTCGAATCGAATGGCGTAGCCAACCTCCTCTCCTAGACTCACTTGCATCTCTTCGCTCACACGTTTTGCCACAGACATGGCTGCCACTCTACGTGGCTGTGTGCAGGCAATCATACCATAGTCGGTGTACCCATCTTCGTGCAGATATTGAGTCAGCTGTGTTGTTTTTCCGCTGCCTGTTTCTCCCACAACTATGACAATACTGTTATCCCTGAGAGCAAAAAAAAATAAAAATTAATGAGAATAAAAACAAGAAGATACAGACAAGACAGGCGTTATCTAAATCAAGAAAGTCACCTAATGATGGTAAGTAGTTCCTGCTGGACAGCAAAAATGGGCAAGAACTGGCGCTGCTCCATCATGCTCTTCTTCCGGGAAAACTCACTACTCGCTTCACTGCGCTCTCGCATGTGATCTGCAAACTTCTGTTCTGCCCTGCAAGTACAAAATAAAATATTAACTAGTTCAAAACTGGGCCGTTTACATCCATTCCTGAGCAGACATCCATATTTTAGTACATGCTTTAATCTTTTCCAATCAGTCTTTCACCTAATCTGAGCACGTTATAGACTGCTCAGATTAGGCTGTAGCCTACCTTCCATATATCTCAACATTACCTTTATCATACTTGTCCCTCGCTGGTATGGCCAAAAAAATACTTTTATAAAACTTATGCAAATTAGTTTCTTCAAGTGCCCGGAAGCGCCGCTGTCATTATGGAGCCCAGGCCCCCGGGCGATTTGCACTCCAACCCCTCCTATTACATCTCCGCCCGCCCTCCTTTATTATAATGACCTCCTACTCCTCGTTACAAATACATTGCGTGCGCCTCTCATCCAGCGCCTGCGCTCTAGAGGCCCCTGTGCCTCTCTGCCCACAGTGGGCAGAGCAGTGCGCAGGGGTGCTGGATGAGCGGCGCACGCAATGTATTTGTAGCCAGGAGGAGGAGGTAATTATGATAAAGGAGGGCGGGCGGCGATGTGAAATAGGAAGGGTTTGAGTGCAAATCGCCCGGGGGCATGGGCTCCATAATGAAACAACGGCGCTTCCGGGCACTTGAAGAAACTAATTTGCCTAAGTTATAAAAGTATTTTTTCGGCCATACCAGCGAGGGACAAGTATGATAAAGGTAACGTTGAGATATATGGAAGGTAGGCTACAGCCTAATCTGAGCAGTCTATAACACTCAGATTAGGTGAAAAACTCCCTTTAAAGTGTAACTGTCATTTCATATAAATTTAGAATAAGCCGTCGTGTGGGTGCACATGAAGAATAACACTACTTCTGGCCATTATATGACTTCAGGCATTTAGCAGTTTTTCCTTCCGCAATCTTTCCAATTATAATTTTTTTTTTCTGAGCTGGCGGGCAGAGACCATACACAGGGCATGGATAAACAGGGGATCTTCCTAGCTCTCTGTTGCACACCCTCAGAAGCAGTAATAGGGGACAATACACAAGAGAACTAAGCAGTCTAGAATCCAGCAGTTGATCAAGACAGTAAAGGTTCATTTACACAACCGTATGAATGGGTGATGGTGCAATTGCGGACCAGAAAAGGCATTTCTATCATAGTGCGGCCACGTGAGGTCCACTAATTGCGGAATGCACGCGGGCCAGGATCCAGGCCAGAAAAATAAAGTTATGGCTTTTGGAAGGCAGGGAGTAAACAATCAACATGAGAAAATGAAAGCTGCTAATGCCTGGAAGGCGTTAAAAGTTTTCGAACTTACTTGTAATCCACAGCACCATCCTCATTTGTTGGCTTCTCAGACTCTTCCTCCTGCTTTTTGATGCCCATAATATCACCAAGCTTTGTTCCAGCCAATTCCCAGTGTTTGTGCTGAGCCTAAACAAAGATGGAGGCGTTACATATATGAAGAATACAATCAACTAAACACTGAAACGAAGATAAACCTGAATATATATCTGCATACACTTCTACTCCACATTACCTTTTTCCTCTCTTTCTGCTCGCGGTGCTTGCGTACCAGCTGGCTGCCTTTGCGGGAGATGATCGCCATGTCTGAGGTTGGATCGCGGACTGGGATTACGGGCTCAGGCTGGAAAACAAAGGGAACAAGAAAACAATTTAAACTGATGAATCATTTCACAGCAGGGCAATAGATCTTTGTGTACCTCCAACCACCATTTTTTTGCCTTGTGCCCTTTTTTCCAGGGCTACACCTACCTGCTTAGTAAACACGATTCTTCCATCTAAAAAGGGAGGCACCAAGTTATGGACCAGTAGGTGCACTTTAGCAGCATTGTCCTCCTCAAAGTCCTCATCTACTTCTAGCCTCTGAACCACCCCACTGGTCAACATGCGATTTGTTTCCCAGCGCTCATTATCCTGTAAATAACAAAAACATATTATAAGTGGCAGCCTCAGATCCACATGACATACTAGAGAAAAATAAGTACCATTTTTGCAGAAATAATTAATATGGTGCAGGAAATGTAGGTAGGTGGATGGTAAGACTTCAAATGCAGACAGAGAATAATGCATTTTTGGCAATTAATGATTAAAAAAATTAAAAATAATAGAATGACACAATAAAACAGACGGGTGCAACAAGTCAGGACAACCACAGTTCCCAAATATCCAGTCTCTTGTGGTTCCCGGTGAGTAACCAGCAATTACCTCATTTATCTGCCTTCTCTGTGCAGACACTCTCTTGTGAGTCTGTTTCTGCAGCTGCTGCTCCCTCTTGCGCACGTATTCTTCAGAGGTGGAGCTCAGGGCATTATGAGACTCATCAAATCCTTCATCCATCATATACCAATCTCGATCTGCTTGCTGGAGACAGGGGAGAGCATTTTAAGTACGAGACAGAAATACGACATATGATTCGGCACAGCCTGAAGACCACTAATATCTCACCCTCTGATCCTCCTCCCATTGCCTCTGATCTTCTTCTGACGTGAAGCGAATATCATCAACAACATCATCATCATCACCTTCCTGTTTCCCTGCAATAAGGGAGAAGAAAGCAATAAACATACGAAATAACATATACACGAGTTGCTGAAAACAAAATACAATGGGCGTTTAATAAACCTGTGTCGCTGAACTGAGTCCTACGCTATTGTTAATGCGGACCTGACATGAGGTGTATGGAGGCCGAATCCGTGGATTTCAATGGGACCTGCCAACCATGTTTATTGTGGTGTCCTAACACTACCCTGTCTACAGATGTAGTACACAGCTATTGAGCTTAGAGGAGATAGGTTGATGCTAGACACGTGTGCAGCAAATCATAATCATACCTCTCAATTAGATGGGAGGGTTAGGAGTGTGGGCGTCTTTACTGATCCTCGATATGTGATGGTAACCTCCAGCACTCCAGCTGCGGTAAAACTACGACCTCCAAGATGTAAACTTGCTTGGCTGTTCTCAGAACTCCACAGAAATGAATGGAGCATGCTGGGAGTCGTAGTTTTTCCACAGCTGAAGTGCCGGAAGTTATCAATCACATACCAGGATCAGTAAAGAGGCCCATACACCTAACCTTCCTGTCCAATTGAGGTCAGCCATCACTTTCCTAGATCCTAAACCATCTTACTTCAGCCTAAGTGCATTTGCTTTCAAAGTAACCACCTGCAATACCCCAGACAACAAATACATCGACATTAATAAGCCCTGCACCACTCATTTAGGTACGTTTTATATGTATACGAACAAACAAATGACAGTGTGATACGACTTGGATAGAGAAAAGAAAAAAACAAAAAAACAAACACTTCCCTGGGGGTCAGGGGAATGGAAAACAAAACAGAAAAAAAAATGAACGTTAATCCTTTGAGGACTAGGCTATATATGGCATAAGAAGATGAGAACGTGCAGTCCATAAAACAAGATCTGAGTAATGGTTTATTCACACAGTCAGTGTTCGGTCAGTGATTTCCATCAGTGATTTTGAGACAAAACCCATGTGCAGCAATAAACAAAGAAAAGGTGCAGATGTTCCCCCTTACACCTTATCTCTCTGAAGCCCCCCGCTCCTGGTTTTAACTCGCAATCACTGATGGAAATCATTGACCAAAACTCTGATGTATGAATAAGGTTTAACAGTCGCATTTCCCAGATCGACTGCAGCTTGTCAGACCTGAACTCACTGCATCACAGTGATCTGTGAAGCTCGGAGCATGCATACAGCTGTGAAAGTAGACCCACGGCTGGACTGGAACTCACATCATCATAGATCACTATGATGGAGTGAAGTTGGGCCAGCCTACGAAATACACCCATCTCACAGTGTTTCTTAGACCTCACACGCTCACCTGCAACCAGCGATGCGGGGTAAGTATAATCTATATGAGGGGCCCGTGCATTGGGGGAATGTGTTAGACATTGGATAACCCCTTTAAAGGTGTTGTGCAGTGCTCAGGATAGGTCATCAATATCAGATTGGCAGGGGTCTGACTCCTGGCGTAGCAGGGCTTGTGCACATTGCATACCCTTTAAAATGACCTGTGCATCATCTACTTTGTAGAGACTGCACAGTGAAATTACAACTGGCCGTCCCATTCAAGTGTTTGGGAGTCCAAGTGGTGGGGAGAGCTGACAGCTGATAGGGTCTGATACCTGGCCCCCCCATCTAACAATCTGATACCGATTTCCTATCCAGAGGTTAAAGGGAACCTGTCATCAACTTTATGCTGACCTCACTGAGGGCAGTATAAAATAGTGACAGAAATGCTAATTTCAGCAGTGTGTCTCTCAGGAGCTAAAAGTAAGTGGTTGCCGAGAACCAGCATCATAATCATTGCAGCCCAGGTCTTGAAAAGAGTCAAATCTACATGAGAAGAGTCATGGTAATTCCTAATCTCCTGCTCTCCTGACCATCTGATGATCATTGGCAGTTGTCTCAGACAGAAAGGGAGAAAACTAGGTAGAAGCCTGTCAATCATCAGCAGGGCAGGGAGAGCAGGAATTCATGAATAACCAGGACTCTTCTCATGAAGATTTGACTCTTTTCCAGGCCCAGTCTGCAATGTTTGTGATGTTGGTTCTCAGCAACCACTTACTTTTAACTTATAAATGACAGACCACTGAAATCAACTCACCTGTCTCTACTTTATTCTGCCGTTAGTATGGACAGCATAAAGGTGATGACCGGTTCCCTTTAATGTGTGAAAGGTGAAAACACCTTTAACCCCTTAGTGACCACCCATACGCCTTTTTACGGCGGTCACTAAGGGGCCTTAGGCTGGGCCGCCGCTTTTTCACGGCGGCCCAGTCTAAGCGCTGCACGGGTCTCCCGTGCAGCGGGGAGCACGGGCCCGGCTCTCACATGATAGCCGCGGCCCTGCTCTAACAGCCCGGACCGGCAGGAGTGCCGATCCGGGCTGTTTAACACTTTACATGCCATGGGCAATGGCGCCCGCCGCATGTAATGTGCTGACAGAGGGAGCGGTCTCCCTCTGTCTCCCATCGGCACCCTGCAAAAGCGATCGCAGGGTGCCGATGTGTGGGAAGGCTGGCAGGGGTCTGATCTAGGCCCCAGACCAGCCTTGAGTAGATACCAGTAGGCTGCGCCTCTCTGGCGCCACCTGCTGGTCAAATTCTGAATAGCATTGTCATTAAAATGCAATGCACTATAGGGATAATGCATTGCATTTTAAAGGCAATCAGAATATTGATTGTTAATAGTCCCACAAAGGGACTATAAGTGGTAAAAAAAAGTTAAAAAAAACAAAACACATTTATTCTATTAAAAAAATCCAATAAAAAATATTATTTTTTTCCATTGAAAATACGCTTTTCAATGAAAAAAATTGCAAAAAAAAAAAATCTCCCCCATATGTTTGGTATTGCCACGTCCGTAACGACCCGGACTACATAAATATCACAAAAATGAGCCCCTACGGTAAACACAATAAAAAAAAAAATTAAAAAAAACAAGACAGAATTGCTAATTTATTCTTAGTTGCCACCGAAAAAACGTAATAACAAGCGATCAAAAAGTGTTATTTACTAAAAAAGGATACCAATGAAAAATACAAGTTGTCCCGCAAAAATTAAGCCCCCACACAACTCCATAGAAAGAAAAATAAAAAAAATAATGTTCTTGGGAATCAGCAATGCAAAAACTTTTTTTTCTTTAAAAAAAAAGGATTTTATTGCAAAAAAGTAGTAAAACGCAAAAAAAAACTATATGTATTTGGTATCATTGTAATCGTATTGACCCAGAGAATAAATATATGTTGTAATTTATACCGAAAAATGATCGCCGTAAAATTTATAACGTAAAAACGCAGTGGTGGTATTGCAGTTTTTCCCATTTCCCCCCCAGAAAGAGTTAATAAAAGTTAATCTGAAAGTTATGGGTACCCCAAAATGGCACCATTAAAAACTACAACTTGTCCCGTAAAAAATAAGCCCTCATACATCTATATAGATGGAAAAATGAAAAAGTTATAGCTCTTGGAACACGACGATGAAAAAAGAAAAAAAAACGCTTGGTCACTAAGGCCAAAAACAGGCTGGTCACTAAGGGGTTAAAGGGGGTCCCTGGGATTCTAATATTGAAGGCCTATCCTCAGTACACCATATTATCTGATTGGTGGTGGTCCAACTAATCAGAAGCCCACGGAAACACAATGAAGATAAGACGTTTCCTATCTTTTGCCGTATCTTGCGGATTCTGGACCCATTCAAGTCAATGGGTCCACATCCACAGCACGTAATGCCAGTAATCGTGCATTGCGAACTGTAGCACGGGCACAGAGCCCTTATCTTTAAGGGCATGAGCCCTAATGGGTCATGCATCAGACTGTACTGAAATTTCACTACAACTTGTATGATGTTTGGAGAAGTAATGCAGCACTGAGCAGTGTATGGTATTGTACGGTAATCTTCTTCCTGAGGATAGGCCAACAATATTAAAATCACAGAAAACTCATTTAAGGCCTTTTCAGGTCTGGTCATTAAGGGGTTAAGCGGTTAAGCATCAGGTAAGGGCTTGAACGTACTCACCTTTTCCCTGAGACAGACGTGGCGTGGATCCCAGATGACGTCTCTCAGAGGCCCATTCATTGAATTTGTATGAAGGAGTGGGTAGAGGTGTATCATCTGTGTACCGGATTCTTACGGACCTGTGAATGATATATCAAGGAGGGTGAATCTATCGTTTATTGGCATTCAACTATAGGTTCCACTCAAATTTATTGTCCCTTAAATCTATTAAAACGAACATAAAAATTCACAGAGTGAGCAGAGCTCTTTCAAACATGTCACAGTGAGAGAGGATCATTCAGCAAAATCATCATTACCAGAATTTAAGGCAAAGCCAGTAGTGGGTCCAAAACAGAAGAAGTGCAAATCTTTCCATTACAGTGTTTCTCTGTTTCTGTTCTCTGTATGAATGGGCCCTAAAGCTGTAAACCAGTGGTAGCCAAAGCCAATCCTCCAGACCTGCCAGCTGGACATGCATTTCAGTTTTCGTCACAGATTCACAGCTGGGATCACTAGTGCTGTTCTCTCACACAGGTTACTAATACAACTGTGCAACTCCCTGGTAGTGTGGAAAAAGGGAACCGTTAAACTACATTCAGACATGGTGGACTTGTGTTGTGCCGTATATGTAGGTGGCTGTACAGATCTACTCTCCCCTGGAAGCAAAACAAACTATGTGCATGAGGCCTTAGTGTTTACAGCAGTGAAGACCAAAGTTGGCCCCTGTCATTCCCCTATTTTCAGTAAGCCTACCACTTGAATACAGTTGTATAACTCTACATACGTTGCCTTGAACTCTTCCACATTTTTGCACGTTACATCCACAATGTTAAATGTATTGTATTGGGATTTTATGTGATAGACCAACACATGGTGGTGGCAGCATCATGCTGGGGGGGAGGCTTTTCTTCAGCAGGGACAGGGAAGCTGGTCAGAGGTCATGAGAAGATGGATGGAGCTAAATACAGGGCGATCCTGGAGGAAAACCTGGTAGAGGCTGCAAAAGACTTGAGACTGGGGTAGAGGTTCACCTTCCAGCAGGACAACGACCCTCAACATCCAGCCCGGGCTACAATGGAATGGTTTAGATCAGTGATGGCTAACCTCCAGCACTCAAACTACGACTCCCATCATGCTCCATTCATTTCTATAGAGTTCTGAAAACAGTCAAGAAAGTGTGTATCTTGGGAGTTGTAGTTTTACCACAGCTGGAGGTTAGCCATCACAGGTTTAGATCAAAGCATAGTCACACGTTCGAATGGCCCAGTCACAGTCCAGACCTAAATCCCATTGAGAATCTGTGGCAAGACTTGAAAATTACTGTCACAGACGCTCTCCATCCAATCTGCCTGAGCGCAAGCTCTTCTGCAAAGAAGAATGGGCAAAAATGTCAGCCTCTAGACGTGCAAAGGTGGTAGAGACAGACCCCAAAAGACTTGCAGCTGTAATTGCAGCGAAAGGTGGTCCTACAAAGTATTGACTCACAATAGGAGAGCTGAATACAAATGCCCGCAACACTTTTCAGATTTTTATTTATTAAAATGTTTAAAAACCACGTATCATTTTCTTTTCTCTTCACACGTACTTGCTACTTTGTGTTGGTCGATCACATAAAATCCTAATAAAATACATTTAAGTGTGTGGTTTTAACATGAAAAAAGTGTGGAAATGTTCAAGGGGTATGAATGTTGTTTCAAGGCAATGTTTGATGTTTGGCACTTTGACAAAATACATTGATGCATCATATAACATAAGAGGCATAAGACGTGATGTAACTGAAGATATGAAATGCAATGTGTTAGCATAACCATTCATTCAGGATTAGACTTCGGCTGTGTTCACATCTGCAGTGACTTTTCCAGTAATCTCTGTCAGATTCAGCTACAATCCACAATTCTTTAAAGGGGTGTTCTTACTTCAGCAAGTGGCATTTAATATGTAGAGGAAGTTAATACAAGCCACTTACTAATGTATTGTGATTGTCCATATTGCCTCCTTTGCTGGCTGGATTCATTTTTCTATCACGTTATACACTGCTCGTTTCCATGGTTATGACCACCCTACAATCCAGCAGTGGTGGTCACTGTCACAGCACTGTCAACATAGTCATACTCTCATTCCCTTCAATAAGAGCAGTCAATGACAACGTTGACAGTGCTGTGAAGTTCCGGAACCTCGATCGCTGATGTGCGGGGGGAGGGTGGTCAGACCCCGGCAATCGCAGTGATAGCCGATGATGAAGGCTGGACAACCTCTTTAATCAGTTTAAAGAGGCTCTGTCACTAGGTTTTAACCTATGTATTTAAATACATAGGTTAAAACCCCTTGACTTCTACAGTTAGAACATACCTTTATTGCAGAGTACAGCGCAGCGGTTGTGCTGAAAAAAGACCTTTAATCTTTATGTTAATGAGCCTTCGGAGCACCGGGGGGCGGGCTCTTTCTTCCTGAGCACCGCTTCTTCACCGCCCCCCGGGTCCCGAGGCTCTCTCCGATGCCGACGTCCACGCCCCTCTGAAAATTGATTGACAGCGCTAGGCCGTTTGGCCTAGCGCTGAAATCCCGCCGGCGCATGCGCAGAAGCGCTTGCAGTGCCGAACACCGCAAGCGCTTCCATCCTTGTGCGCACGCGCCGTCACTTCGCTGAACCCGGAAGTGACGGCGCGTGCGCACAAGGATGGAAGCGCTTGCGGTGTTCGGCACTGCAAGCGCTTCTGCGCATGCGCCGGCGGGATTTCAGCTGTCAATCAATTTTCAGAGGGGCGTGGACGTCGGCATCGGAGAGAGCCTCGGGACCCGAAGGCTCATTAACATAAAGTTTAAAGGTCTTTTTTCAGCACAACCGCTGCGCTGTACTCTGCAATAAAGGTATGTTCTAACTGTAGAAGTCAAGGGGTTTTAACCTATGTATTTAAATACATAGGTTAAAACCTAGTGACAGAGCCGCTTTAACGGATTCATATCTCAGTTTTTTGACAGAATAGAATAATGGAAAAGTCAAAGCATACGTGAACCAGCCTAAGCCCTGTAAAATGTTGCCCAAAAATAATGTATGAAATAAACATATTACCAACCTGTCCCTTCTCGAACTGTCTCTGTCACTGCGAAAGCTGCGATCGGAATCTCTGCTGGAAGGAGATGGAGAAGGAGACTCCCAATGGGAGCGCTGGGAACCTGAATACCCACTGTCATCTTCCTCCCACCCCGAGCGAGAAGGTGTAGAGGAGTCTAGAAAGAAAACAGAAATCATGCGTCACTCACAATAAGGGCTCATGCCCACGAACATATGGGCTCCGTGCACGTATTGTGGACCACAAAAGGCGGGTTCACAATATACAGGTACTGGGTGTGTGCACGCCATGCTTCGGATGCTGAACCATTAACTTTAATGGGTCCATGATCTGCAAGATCAGGCCAAAGACAGGACTTGACCTACCTTTTGCGGAGCAGAGGCACAGATCAGAAGCCCACCGAAACACTACGAAGATATGACATTTCTTACCGTGCAGATCCTGGACCCATTCAAGTCAATGGATCTGCATCCACAGCACGGAATGCCAGTACTCGAGCATTGCGGACTGTTATTTGCGGTCTGCAGCATGGGCACAGAGCCCTTATGTTCATGAGCCCTAATGGGTCATACATCAGACTGTACTGAAACTTCACTACAACGTGTGTGATGATTGGAGCAGTAATGCAGCACTGAGCAGTGTATGGTATTGTACGGTAATTTACTTCCCATTTCAACAGGATCAATGCAGCAGCACATGAAGTACCTATGGCTCCATAGTATGATGTCACAGGGACTCTGTATAGCCTCCTTCCACGCAGCTCTGTAGTGTGCATTATGCCTAAGGGCTCATGAACAAGACCATACTGGCTCAGGGCCCATACTGCGGACAGTAAATGGCCGGTCCGCAATATATGGGCACTGACTTGAATGGGTCCACAATAAGCAAGATACGACAGAAGATAGGACTTCAACTATCTTTTGCATAGCGGAGGAACGTCTGGAAGTCCAAGGAAGCACTTATATGGGCTTTCGGGTCCACGCCTCCACACCACAAAAAGATAGAACATGTTCTATCTTTGCCCGTATCTTGCGGATCGTGGACCCATTTAAGCCAACGGGTCCGCATCCACAAATGGGGTCCACACGGCCAATGCCCGTGCATTGTAGACCGCTATTTGCAGTCCGTAGCATGGGCACGGGCCCCTTACGCTCGTGTCCATGAGCAATACACCACACAGAAACGTGTACATTTATCACACTTTACCTCTGGGCTTGTGTCGTGGACTTTCAGGCTCACTGCGCCGCGAGCTTCGCTCTGACCCACCATCCCGCTCTGATCTATCTCTATCCGACCTGCTGCTCTTGCGGCTACGATCATCTGAGAAACGGTAAAAACATTGTGGGGAATTTATTATTTGTAGTGTTTTTTGTGTTAGTTTTAAAGGCTATGTACACCTTTGGAGTCAATTTTTTTTATGATTGCATTTAACTTATTTTTGGCTAAAAATCATATTTTCAATTAGTCTTTATTAAAAATATTGAGCCGTTCAGTCAAACTGGGCTAACTGTTTTTCTAAGTCTGTGACTGGTACTTTTACTTTCACTTTGTTCATCTAATAAACCTTATTCCTAAACTACTAAGGCTACTTTCACACTAGCGTTTCCTATATTGAGTTCCGTCATAGGGTCTCAATACCGGAAAAAAACGCTTCAGTTTTGCCCCCATTCATTGTCAATGGGGACAAAACTGAACTGAAGAGAACGGAGCGCTCCTAAAAGCATTCAGTTCAGTCTTCAGACCGGAGAACAAACCGCAACATGCTGCGGTTTGCTCTCCGTCCTGGGGATCCGCACCAAGACGGATCCGTCATGACCCCCAATGTGACACTGTAGTAAACTGATCCGTCCTCCGTTGACTTTCAATGGAGTTCATGACGGATCCGTCCCTTTACCTTTTCCCTGTGAGCTCCCTCCTCCCTCCAGCAGGTGGCGCTGTGGTGAAATTTACCATTGTGTGCGCCGTCTTCCTCCTCGTCGCTGGGACAGGTCGGGAGCTGCAGGGAAAGGTAAGTTTAACACCCCCCCCCCCCAACACAGTGTCTTACATGTGTGGAGCCGGAGCATGGTTCCGGCCCCACACGTGTACCTGTGGCAGCACAGATCCAGCGGCACCCTTCACCTACCGGATCCGTGCTGCCGCAAGTGCACATGTGGGGCCGGAACTACGCTCCAGCGCCATTCACTGTAATGGAGGCGGGCCACGGATCCGGCCGCAGCACGGCAAACCTTGCCGAGAGTCGGCCGGAACAAAAGTACATGTTGTACTTTTGTTCCGGCCGCCTCTCGGCAGGGTTTGCCGTGCTGCAGCCAGATCTGTGGCCCACCCCCATTACAGTGAATGGGGCGGGGAGCGTAGTTCCGGCCCCGCACCTGCGGCAGCACGGATCTGGCGAGCTGTTCACCTGCCGGAACAGCCTGCTAGAGTCCCCTGACACAGGTGTGAAAGTACCCTAAAAGAGCATGTCAGCCCTGTACACAAAAAATGATTCCATATGGTTAATAAAGACCAACTGAAAAAAATGATTTTTAGCTGAAAATAAGTATAATGCAATAATAAAAAAGGTATATATAGCCTTTAAGTCTCTGGTTTGTGTGTATGCGCCTAATTTATGAAATGGCGCACAGTGATAATGAATTTAGCTTAAAGGGGTTATCCCATGAATAATGTAAAAAATGCAAATTATACATAATCAAGTACATGACAACCTCTTTCTAACAAAGTTAAAACCAGCCCTGTACCTCATATGGATCCAGGGATCTCCCCATTCATTGTTCCAATTGTTCTGCTAGATTTATTTCAAGCTGTCAGCTTAGGGGGGTGTCCTTTCTGCTGCAGCTGGTGTCAGTTTAAGGATGGAACTGCGCATGTGTTTCCATTTCAGAGACCAGGACAGAGAAATTACAAAGAGCAGACAGCAGGTGGCCTACACAGAGATTTCAGTGAATAACTGAAAGCTGCAATACATTTTTAATTACACGCAATTACAAAAGTATTCAGATCCAGGTGCTGGTTTGTAAACCGTAGAATATTTTTCATGGGACAACCCCTTTAAGTGTAATGTGGTTTAGGCTCTGCCGTGGTTGCCTGGCATGGAGATGTGACTTTTACAGAAGTCGCACAAAGGAAATAGGTTTAATCACGATACTTGCTCTAAAATGAAGACCACTTTGAAAAGTGGTGAGATCGGGTGTTGGTGGGTTGTGGGATTCTGCTCAAATAAAGACATGAACCAAAAGAGAGAGATACCATGAATGATAAATGGATCCCTAGGGGCCAAAATTGCACCAAATTTGGCATATTTTAGGGAAAAAAGGTCTAGGTGCAAAAATCACATTAGTAAAGTTCCCTCGATATTTTGGGTAGAGTCACCTCATTAATGGGTTGCATTGATTTGGATGTTTCAGATTACCCCTGTCTCGGCTGCTGCGTTCCTTTCGCCGCCGGTCGTCCTTTGACGATGCATATACCCCGTGCTCCCTCCTCTCCCGCTCTCTCTGGCGGTTCCGTGCCAAGAACTCCTCGTTTACTCCACCAGTATAAGAAGGGGTCTCCACGCGCGCTGTTCTGTAATGTCTAAAAACAGCAATAATAGTTAAAAGTCGCTCTATATCGCACAACGTGGAATAGAAGCTGCTCCAGGCAATGCTGGACTAAAATCGAGGCAGATATCTTACCTGTCTCCGTGACTTCCCCGGCTAATCCTGTCCCCAGACCCCTCCGAAGGTTTGTCTTTATCCTCCCAGTCTCTAGAGCCAACTTTAGTCTTTTTGTCCCCTTCCTGCCGCTCCTTTTCTTCTCTCTCTTTCCTTTTCTGTGCCGCCAACAGGTCCAACCCCAGCAGTGATGAGCGAGGAGCCGGTGCTTTGAACACATGCTGCTCCGCGCTTGAGCTCTTCTTCTTCACCACTAAGCCGCCTTCTTGGGCAGAGGGGTCGCTGCCCTCCAGTCTGTGAACAGATGCGTCGTCCTCCATGTTTCTTTTGGCACAGCGCCTCCTTCAGAAATCATAAAAGTGCCAGCGTACGGGAAATTTATGTTCAGTGGTTTCTGGAAGGAGAAGATAAAATCAGCGTTTGTTCACTTACAAATATATTAATGCTACAGCTACGCCCATCATATTCTCCATTCCAACCTCTACGTCCGGTACAGCTCATTCCCATGCGGAAGAACAAGCGGATGTTCACACTGTGTGGTCAAAGGTGAATGTAACCTATGTTAGTAATGTCACCAATGTCTATCCAAAAACAAACCTATTCAAACCCAACAGCACGATGGAAACCCGTGCCGTGCACATGATATAAAAGATATAAAAGAAGCAACACCATAAACTGTAATAGAAACCGCACACAAGGACTCAAGTGTCTGAAATTACATGCACAATAATAGATACGAGTCACATTTTGGTACCCACGGATCACATGACACATGGGTGACACGCGACTGCTGTGGCCTGTCAATGGCTGCAGCGGTCAGGTGACCCACATAAAACCAGATGTTGATGTGGAGACACCGGGAACCTCACAGCCGGCAGGGCAGCGATGGAGCTGGAACCGAGGGGCAGGATTCAGATAAGTATGATTACTACCCCCGGTGGAAGTCTGTAGAAAAGATCCCCGGGAGTGAATAACCCCTTTAAGTTTTTTGCGGATCCGTGTTTCCGCAAAAACCTTCCGTTTTTACCAATTGTACATCCGCATCCATTCCGCAAAAAAAAAAAAAAAAAAAAAAAGGAAGGAGGAATATATGTTGGTAAGGTATTTCTTTCTATTTCCTGGAAACGGATCCGCAATTGCGGATGACATATTGATGCATTCCGCATATCATCCGCATTTTTTGCGGACCCATTGACTACAATAGGACCACGGACCGCATAAGGCGGACAAAAGTAGGACAAGCTCTATCTTATATGCGGATCTGCATAACGGAACAACTGATGCGGACAGTATACGGAGTGCTGTCCGCATTTTTTTAGGACCCACTAAAATGAATGGATCCGCATCCTATCCGCATGATTTGCGGATCGGATCAGGAAAGAAAAACAAGACGTGTGAATGGAGCCTTACACTAATCTATCGGCCTCCAGGTTTTATTGTACACGCAAGTCTAAGGTCAGTTTCAGACAAGTGTGTTCACTCTGGGAGCTGAATTTCCCGTTATGTGGTGGATTTGCAGCACGGGGACGATTTATGAGGTTGTGAATTCCTTTCTGACCCAGAGTTGGCACAACCGCTATCACATAATGGCGTGACTACAGACTCACAGTCAGGAATTATTTCCCTTCATCATAAATCATCATGATGCTGCAAATCCACCACAGAAGAGCAGCGTCCATAACGGGAAATACAGCTCCTACAAGGAGTGAACATGCTCGTCTCAAAATGGCCTAAAGGTACGGCCACGTGATGCAGATTTTCAGCAGCAGACTTGCTTAAGGACTATCTGCAGCGTTTCACAACAACAGCAGTGGATGAGATTAAACAAAGAAGAAGCCTGCAGCAGATATTAAAGGGGTCCTCTCCCTTCTGAAAATGGCATTTACCATGTAGAGAAAGTTAATACAAGACACTTACTAATGTATTGTTATCCTCCATATTGCTTCCTTTGCTGGCTGGATTCATGTTTCCATGGTTACGACCACCCTGCAATCCATCAGTGGTAGTCGTGCTTGCACACTAAAGGAAAAAGTGCCAGCTTCTCTGGTGGCCGGGAATGTGGGACCGCACATAGGCTGGTGCTTTTTTCTTAAGTGTACAAGCACGACCACCACTGTTGGATTACAGGGTGGTCATACACTTCTCATTTCCATGGTTACGACCACCCTGCAATCCAGCAGTGGTCGTTCTTGCACAGTAAAAGCAAAAGTCCTGGCCTAAGCACACACCCGCTGTCCCGGCCACCTGAGAGGCTGGTGTTTTTCCCTATAATGTACAAGTACGGCCACCACTGCTGGTCCACAAGGATGCGCTGTAAGGGTATTTTACATACATAATTAAGTACGGATTGGTTCTGTTCCCTTTAATATTATATGTAATAATATTCCTTGTGATGTAGTGAGTGCTCATCTCAGAGACATGCGTGCTGCTCACTGGACTTCTTTGGGAGGAGGGGCTGAAAGGGTGTAAACTTGGCTGCACACAGACAGGTAATTGCCAATCCATTTAGGAACGTCACCCAGGTAGGATGTTGTAACACTAATTCTTTCTTGTAACACCCTGGGGTGTTGCCCATGTGCTACAAAATGGCGACTTGGAGTCCCCCCACATATTGTATTTGTAGGCCAGTGACTCTGCATGTGATTTGTCTGTTATAACTTACACTTAATCACACGTCGTAAATATATTTATTCACTTAGCCTGCGTGAGCTTATTCATTAACAAAACGTTGAATTCGTGTTTTGAAAACAGCTGGATTGCAGGGTGGTTGTAACCATGGAAACAGGCAGTGAATAATGTCATGGAAAAATTCTGTTTTCTGTTCTTCTGAAGGATCGAAACAGTGATGTGAATCGACCTTAACGCAGCTAAAAATGCCCACTTTTCAAAATTTCAAAAAGTCAAAAATAGGGATGAGCAATCTTGTGTTTTCAAGTTCGACGTAAAAGGTTCAGGTTATGGATTCCACTACCACGGACTATAACGTCTGGTCCGTGGTAGCGGAATCCATAACAGAATTCTTAGATATCCCGAACCTTGTACGCCGAACTTAACACACGTTCGCTCAGCACTAGTCACAAACTGTTGTGCAAAACTGGCGTGCACCAAAATCTGTGACTTTTTCCTCAACTCTCTCTATTGAAATTAGATTTAGTATTACAAAAAGTAAACACAGCACAGTCAAATATCCAAAGTTACATTAGATTTCTGCAAATTCCAAAGTCCATCTGCGTGACCAAAACGTCCACTTGGAGAGAACGACAATTAGAGTATAACAGGACTGAAGAAACCGTATGAAATTGCAGTACAAGGATCAGACTGAACACCTAACATAGCAACTAAACATTATGTAACAAGCTGTCAGCACCGACGTCCCTCCGCAAATCGAAACGTAAGGTGGCCCAAAGCAAGGGTTGAGCAGTAAAACAAAGAAATCAGTAACACGCCGTAAAGAGAACGTAAAAGGATAGATAGATATATAGGAAGGTAGACCGGGTGTAAGCTAATAAAGCTTCAGGTTAAGGCCGCATCCGTATGACCATGGTGCAGACTGCAAACCGCAGGCAATGGCCGTGTGAACTCCGCATCGCTGTGGGGACTCATTTACTTCACTGGATCCGTGATCAGCAAGATGCGGCGAAAGATAGGTCATGTTGCATCTTTTTATCAGAGGCACGGATTTGGTAGAAACACGGAAGGGCTTCAGTGTGCTTCCGGGTCCGTGACGCAAAAGACAGGATTTGTCCCATCTTTTAACGCATCTTGCAAAACTCCGAACCATTGAAGTCAATGGGTCTGCGCCGTGATGTGGAATTCACATGGCCGGTGCCCTTGTTTTGAGGTACACAACATGGGCACGGCGGAACCACAGTGGTGTGAAGGTATTATCACCATGGTAACCAGAGTTGGGGGAATTTCTCATGGTTGCGCTCAGTCCAGGCAGTAAGCTGCTCCTCTAGCCTATATAATTGGTCTACATCCACCATGATACGTTGGAGGGTTTGGCGCCAATTCAAGGGTATCCGCATTTTGACTGCGTTTCACCTTTAGAGGGGTTGTTTGGAATTTTGATATTGATGGCCAATCCTCATGGTTCCCCTTTTAAAGGGGTTTTCAGGGAATTTGATATTAAGGACTTATCCTCAGGATAGATCATCAATATCTGATCTATCGGAGACTGACCCCCATGAACTCCATTGAAAGTCAAGGAGGGACTGATCTGTTTCCTATTGTGTCTGAGAAAAAAAGATCCTTCCCATTGACTTGCACTGTGGGTCATGATGGATCAGTCTTGCTTCGCATCCCAGGACGGAAAGAAAACTGCAGCGTGCTGCTCTCCGGTATGAGAGCGGAACAGAATGAATCCTTTCTGTTCAGTTATGTTTAGTCCCCATTGACAATGAATGGGAACAAAACCGAAGCGCGTTTTTCCGGTATTGAGACCCTATGACGGACCTCAATACCGGAAAACGTTAACGCTAGTTTGAAAGTAGCGTTAGTGATGAATCACACACTAGTACCCCATCGCAAGGATAGGTCATTAATATCATAATCCCTGACAATCCCTTTAGGGCGCATTCAGACAACTGTAGTATTCTGCGTATCTGCAAAACACGGATATCAGCCGCGTGCGTTCCGCAATTTGTGGAGCGCCCATGGCTGCAACCATAATAGAAAATGCCTATTCTTGTCCATGATTGTAGACAAGAATAGGACATGTTCTATCTTTTCTATGGAGCCACGGAACAGAACCACGGATGCGGTGTGCTGTCTGCATCTTTTGCGGCCCCTTAGAAATGAATGGGTCCGCACCCGGCCGTCTGAATGAGCCCTTAAAAGGGGAAAACACAGTCAAAGTGATTTTCTGCTACATCATAGATACACGTAACAACAAACCCCTTTGGCACTGTGCAGAGATTTCTGTTGCATTCAGAGTAAAGCTCCTGACAGACTTTCAGTAAAAGAAATCCCGAAAAATCCCTTTAAAATAGAACTCCCACAAAACATTTTCTCACCTGTTAGAAAGGTGCATGATGTAATCTGTAGTCAATGTAATCTTATCATCAGAGACTGTATTTGTGAGTTATCCCCTCTCTTCTAATTGTAGCTGGGTCATGTGACCAACTCCCTGACCTCCAACTGACCCAGGACAGGAAGCCAGTTACTGCTATATTCATTCCTATGAGACAGAAAGTGAGGCTCCCATAGGAATACATAGAGAATTAGACTTCCTGTCCACACATAAGATGCTGTGTTATCTGGTGAGTGAGTCTGATTGCTGGTCACATGACACAGATGAGAAACATCAGGGAGATATAACTCACAAATACAGACACTGGTAAGAAATGTACCTTTCTAGCAGGACAGAGAATACATTTTTTTGAGGGAGTTCTTCTTTAAGAAAAAAATCTTCATATGTTGAATATACCGCAGATTTCACCCCATGCCTTATAAGCAATGAACATTTACAACCAAAGGCAGCGGTGTAGCAGTGCAGACATAGAAGAGAAAAGGGTCGGAACGCAACTGTCAGGCTGCAGAGACCGCAAAATAAAATAAAATTTTAAAGACATCAACACTGCTGCGAGTTGCAATGCGACCCTATTCAGTCCAATGGCAAGATGGCCGCACAGCTCCATCCAAAATCTCACGCTCTTTCTCCCTATTGTAACACAAGATGGATTTTCCACCTGGGAATCTGGATGGAAAATCCACGGCCTATCCGTAACGTGTGGACGCAGCCTTCGTGCGACACAACGCAGCTGTAACATACAAAGGTGAAATGGTGGCGATCAGAATGCAGCGGCCATCACTTCACAACGGCAAAATACATCAAACTGACAATAAATAAAATAGATGACATTAAAGGGGTCCTCTCACTTCAGCAAATAGCATTTATCCTGTAGAGGAAGTTAAATGGATTATCCAATACCCTAAACTGCCCTCCATGTGCCGGGCCCCTCACAGGAAATACACTTACCACGTCAAAACATCCTGGGGGGTGGGAGCAGCCAATGGCTGACAGGGAGGGAAACGAGCCTTGTCAACACCCGCCATTGGCTGCTCCCACCCCCGACACCGGATGTTTTCATCCGTGAATAGCGAGAAGCAACAGCGGCGGTGCAGGGACCAGGGTAAGTATATTCCCTGTGAGGGGCCCGGCACATGGGGAGGGGGCTGTTTATGGTATTGGATAACCCCTTTAATACAAGGCACGTCCTAATGTATTGTGATTCTCCATATTGCTTCCTTTGCTGGCTGGATTCATTTTTCCATCACATTATACACTGCTTGTTTCCATGGTTACGACCACTCTGCAATCCATCAGTGGTGGTCGCGCTTACACACTATAGGAAAAAGCATCAGCCCCTCTGGGGCACACATAGGGTGCCCCTTTTTTCCTATAGTGTGCAAGCACGACCACCACTGATGGATTACAGGGTGGTCATAACCATGGAAACAAGCAGTGTACAATGTGATGGAAAAAATGAATCCAGCCAGCAAATGAAGCAATATGGAGAATCACAATACATTAGTAAGTGCCTTGTATTAACCGCATCTACATAATAAATGCCATTTGCTCAATTAAGAGGACCCCTTTAAGGTTTATTTTTTCACATTGCCAACAGCAACCAAGGAGCTGCTATAATGGTCCCAACTGCCTCCTATACATTGTATACTGGACTCATATAACTTCATAAGCCGCTGAATAGGACGGGACCCATGTTAGGCCGGCGGCACACAGGACACTGTCACACACACAGGACACCGGAGACCGCCTGAGGACTTCCCCATAGCTTCCTCACCACACACACCTCGACACTACACAGTATAGTCGTCCCCACACCGTATCCTCACCTGTTACACGCAGCCAGCTTCTCCTTCACACAGGTAAACGAAAGCCCGGCAATTCCTTCCACCTACATTACCTCAGACCGTGGGCGCCGCCATCATCCCAGAATTCCTTTCGGTACTTTCAACATACTTTATTAATCCGGATTGAAAATGCGCTACTCACTTCCGGCTTGAACGGAAGTGGCGGCCATCTTTGTATACCCAGGTCGTGTGGTTTACTAAAGAGGCATTGAGCGGCCATGTTGGCACACCCTCCATTATATAATAAAGTGAAGGATTAGCAGGGATAGCCGTAGTCCCATATTTAGGTTTGTAAACTGTACAATGCTTAGTTTAGCAGTACAGGTTTCAAAATTTACCTCACTGAGACATAATTACAACTCTCAAGAAAAACGTATTAAGAGGTTATGTAAAAATGTGCAGGGTCCTTGATTTATGGGGGGACATGGATTTTAATGGACCCCAGGAACCTAAAATAAAAAATGCCATAAAATCTGTGTGTATTTTGGGGTGACGTTTAGTCACACACATAATAAATGAGAGGAGATTATGTCTAAATGCCACTACAAAAACGCTGTGTTCCTGTTGGCCAGCATGTAACATCTCAGGCCTCGTTCACATTTCCATGTCATTATTACGTGAAAAAACACCCTTATTTAATCCGTGAATATGTTCTTGAGGATCCGTGGATGTTCCGTGTGTCATTCGTAATCCACGGACGTTGCTCAGCTGAAAATTAATTTCAAGAGCATTTCCTATCTGTCTTCCCCGAAAAATGAACACACCACTGATGCCATATCTGTTGTGCTTTCAATGGGCTTGTTTGTTTGCATGTTTCCGTTAATTTTTTTTTTTACTGACCCATTGTCAGTAAAAAAAAAAAAAATACTGATGTATCACCAGACACATTTAAGTCAATGAGTATGTGTGCTGCCCGTGGAAAATGCGGACAGCACACGTCCGTGAAAAACGGAAAAGTGAACGAGGCCTCAACTGGATGGTTTTGTTTCTGTTAAAAAAAACAGACCAAAAATGTTTTTTTTTTATGGACGTAGTGAGAAACTACCAAGAGTCACATGGCAGCCATTTCTGATGTGGTCATGTGAATTTTTTTTCCCTCCAGTTTCCTGCAGATGAATGTAATACAGGCCAAGGTGTTACCCATAGCAACCACTGCCCTGAGGTATTTCCCACTGCAACCAATCAGATTACAGCTCTCACTTATTTCTTACAACTGCTGCCTTCTGTTAGCTGCTTCCTCTGTTAGTCCTGGGAGTGACCGCCGGGTGTCTTGGGACAAGATCATAGCGGCAGGGTCTAAGGAGTCCCTGATCAGCTCTGACTGTGTGTTATGCCCCCACAGAGGGCTGTTTTCGCCTATAACTGGTGCTCCTGTGGATGCAGTGTCCTCCAGAGGTCTTTTAATGACCTCTTGGGGGGCATATTATGTGCCCAAAAAATATATATATATAATTTTAAAAAACTAATAAAAAATACAAATAAAAAAATGTAAAAAAAAAATTAAATGCAGTCACTAACGGAAACCGCCACCGATTCACTCAAACCTATACATTTTATATATGAAAACAATCTTCACAATATAGGGAACCCATTGCAATAATTAATTTTTGTGTCAGTTTTAATATTTAAGAAATAAAAAGCTATAATTAAAAAAAATGACTTTTTAATAAGAATTAATGTAGGAGGACCAGGTTCTTATGAACCTGTCCAGTAGCCATCCTCCATTTAATTCTGCTTGGGGCGGTATTTTGTGCTGCACTGTGGTATTTGGTTCTGTTGGGGCAGTATTTAGTGCTGCACTGTGGTATTTGGTTCTGGTGGGGCAGTATTTAGTGCTGCACTGTGGTATTTGGTTCTGTTGGGGCAGTTTTTAGTGCTGCACTGTGGTATTTGGTTCTGCTGGGGCAGTATTTAGTGCTGCACTGTGGTATTTGGTTCTGATGGAGCAGTATTTAGTGCTGCACTGTGGTACTTGGTTCTGTTGGGGCAGTATTTAGTGCTGCACTGTGGTATTTGGTTCTGTTGGGGGCAGTATTTAGTGCTGCACTGTGGTATTTGGTTCTGTTGGGGCAGTATTTAGTGCTGCACTGTGGTATTTGGTTCTGTTGGGGCAGTATTTAGTGCTGCACTGTGGTATTTGGTTCTGTTGGGGCAGTATTTAGTGCTGCACTGTGGTATTTGGTTCTGTTGGGGCAGTATTTAGTGCTGCACTGTGGTATTTGGTTCTGTTGGGGCAGTATTTAGTGCTGCACTGTGGTATTTGGTTCTGTTGGGGCAGTATTTAGTGCTGCACTGTGGTATTTGGTTCTGCTGGGGCAGTATTTAGTGCTGCACTGTGGTATTTGGTTCTGTTGGGGCAGTATTTAGTGCTGCACTGTGGTATTTGGTTCTGTTGGGGTAGTATTTAGTGCTGCACTGTGATATTTGGTTCTGTGGGGCAGTTTTTAGTGCTGCACTGTGGTATTTGGTTCTGTTGGGGCAGTATTTAGTGCTGCACTGTGGTATTTGGTTCTGTTGGGGGCAGTATTTAGTGCTGCACTGTGGTATTTTGGTTCTGTTGGGGCAGTATTTAGTGCTGCACTGTGGAATTTGGTTCTGTTGGGGCAGTATTTAGTGCTGCACTGTGGTATTTGGTTCTGTTGGGGCAGTATTTAGTGCTGCACTGTGGTATTTGGTTCTGCTGGGGCAGTATTTAGTGCTGCACTGTGGTATTTGGTTTCTGCTGGGGCAGTATTTAGTGCTGCACTGTGGTATTTGGTTCTGTTGGGGCAGTATTTAGTGCTGCACTGTGGTATTTGGTTCTGTTGGGGCAGTATTTTGGTTCTGATGGGGCAGTATTTAGTGCTGCACTGTGGTATTTGGTTTCTGTTGGGGCAGTATTTAGTGCTGCACTGTGGTATTTGGTTCTGTTGGGGTAGTATTTAGTGCTGCACTGTGGTATTTGGTTGTGTTGGGGCAGTATTAGTGCTGCACTGTGGTATTTGGTTTCTGTTGGGGCAGTATTTAGTGCTGCACTGTGGTATTTGGTTCTGATGGGGCAGTATTTAGTGCTGCACTGTGGTATTTGGTTCTGTTGGGGTAGTATTTAGTGCTGCACTGTGGTATTTGGTTGTGTTGGGGCAGTATTTAGTGCTGCACTGTGGTATTTGGTTCTGTTGGGGCAGTATTTAGTGCTGCACTGTGGAATTTGGTTCTGATGGGGCAGTATTTAGTGCTGCACTGTGGTATTTGGTCCTGTTGGGGCAGTATTTAGTGCTGCACTGTGGTATTTGGTTCTGCTGGGGCAGTATTTAGTGCTGCACTGTGGTATTTGGTTCTGATGGGGCAGTATTTAGTGCTGCACTGTGGGTATTTGGTTCTGATGGGGCAGTATTTAGTGCTGCACTGTGGTATTTGGTTCTGTTGGGGCAGTATTTAGTGCTACACTGTGGTATTTGGTTCTGCTGGGGCAGTATTTAGTGCTGCACTGTGATATTTTGGTTTCTGATGGGGCAGTATTTAGTGCTGCACTGTGGTATTTTGGTTCTGATGGGGCAGTATTTAGTGCTGCACTGTGGTATTTGGTTCTGTTGGGGCAGTATTTAGTGCTGCACTGTGGTATTTGGTTCTGATGGGGCAGTATTTAGTGCTGCACTGTGGTATTTGGTTCTGATGGGGCAGTATTTAGTGCTGCACTGTGATATTTGGTTCTGTTGGGGCAGTATTTAGTGCTGCACTGTGGTATTTGGTTCTGCTGGGGCAGTATTTAGTGCTGCACTGTGGTATTTGGTTCTGGTGGGGCAGTATTTAGTGCTGCACTGTGGTATTTGGTTCTGGTGGGGCAGTATTTAGTGCTGCACTGTGGTATTTGTTTTGCCCTTTTGCCTACTTCTGTTTCCTGGGCAATTTAGGTCGCACTTTAAGGTCCCAGTCCACCCCTGCCCATACACAAACAGTGTTGTGATCAAGTGTTTGTCTCACTTCAGTAATTTGCATTAATCATGTAGACAGAGTTAATACAAGGCACTTCTTAATGTATTGTGCGTCTCCATATTGCCTTCTTTACTGGCTGGATTCATTTTTCCATCACATTATACTTGGCTCATATCCATCATTATGACCACCCTGCAATCCATCAGTGGTGGTCGTATCGCGGTGCTTGCACACTAAAGGAAAAAGTGCCGGCCTCCCTGGTGGCCGGGACCATGGGAGCTCACATTGGCTGGTGCTTTTTCCTTAAGTGTACAAGCAAGACCACCACTGTTGGATTGCAGGGTGGTCATAACCATGGAAACGAGCCGTGTATGATGTGATGGAAAAATCAGGGGAGGACCTTGGCCTATCACATGAATGTAAAAAATGAAAATCCAATATCATATAGTACACAACTGTATCTTCCCAACCAACTTAGGACCAGCCCTGTACCTTACACGGATCCAGAGATCTCCCCATTCATCCTGCTAGATATATTTCAAGCTGGCAGCTCAGGGGGTGTGTCCTTTCTCAGAGGGCGTGTCCTTTCTACTGCAGGTGGCTTCCGTTGAAGGATGAAACTGAGCGTGTGCTTCTATCTTAGCGAGCAGGACAGAAAAATTTGAAAAAGTGCAAACAGCAGGTGGCGCTATACTGATAGATTTCAGTGAATAGCTCATTAGCCATACAAAATTTTGAATTACATGCAATTACAAAAGTATTCAGATCCAGGGGCTGGTTTGAAAAATGTAGAATATATTTTGCGAGACAAACCCTTTAAAGCAACACAGACCCTAGACTAAGCGCCCTGATGTAATAGACCCCCCCCCACCTAAAGTAACACAGGCCCAATACCAGACCCACTAAATACGTGCTGATCCTCGTGTGCACTAGTGGGCTGCATGACGATTTCATGCAGAACGATATATAAAAGACATTGATCTGATAAATGATTTTATTGAAGTGACTGAATTTAGACTTTGTGATTTAGTCCATAAAGTCCGGACATCTTGTATCCTTCTTCCCACGTGAAGATGTGGTTGTTGATCCTTGCAGATATTGGTCAGCCATTGTTGCGTGGCTTAATAAATACTTTCCAGTACAGAGGGCGGCAATGTAAAGTTCGCTTTAGTAAGGACCCGGCTTGTATCACATCATTGCTGCACCGCAGTCTCCTCCACCAGTGAAGTTAAAGGGGTATTCTCATTTTAGACAATGGGGGCATATCGCTAGGATATGCCCCCATTGTCTTATAGGTGCGGGTCCCACCGCTGGGACCCGCACCTATTTCCAGAACGGAGCCCCCGAAGTGAATGAGGGCGCACTGCGCATGCGCAGCCGCCCTCCATTCATTTCTATGGGGCCGCCGAAAATAGCTGAGCGCTGGCTCGGCTACTTCTGTCGGCTCCATAGAAATTAATGGGAGCGCACCGCGCATGCACAGCCCGGCTCCCATTCATTTCTATGAGCGGCGCGGGGAGCTGCGCCTGGTGGTAGCCTCCAGGCGCAGCGCTCCCCGCTCCGTTCTGGATATAGGTGCGGGTCCCAGCGGTGGGACCCGCACCTATAAGACAATGGGGGCATATCCTAGCGATATGCCCCCATTGTCTAAGATGAGAATACCCCTTTAACGGAACGCTGTGGATCTTCATTAGGATTTGGCAGCCGACTTGTGACTTTCGGACCTATGATCCGCGCCCACTGCTTCAGAGACGCTGGAAAATCCTTGTTCCCTGTATGGAGGACAGAACACATCAGACTATGAAACGGATCTTCACCTGAACTACTTACCGTATATTTCGCCCTATTAGATGCATTTATTTCCCCCAAAAGTAGGGGAAATATTTGCCTGCGTCTTATGGGGCGAATACTAATGAGCGCTTCCATTATGGAGGCGCTCATCAGCACTGAAGAACCGGGAAACGAGTGAAGGGCGGAGTGGAGCGGCGGCGTCCAGGAGCAGGAGGAGAGGTAAGTGTTTTATTAATTTTATATGATCTGAGGCATGGGGGCTGCCAAAAGAGGCATGGAGGCTGACATGAGAGATAATGGGGGCTTGATAAGAGGCATGGGGCATGGGGCTCTTATCTGAGATCTGATTGGGGGTCATTCCATTGGGGTCTGTTCTGAGGTCTGATTGGGGTCTTTTTAACATTGGAGGTCTGGTTGGGGCTGTGAGATGAGGTCTGATTAACATTGGGAGTCTGAATTTGAATATGTTTTTCTTATTGTCCTCCTGTAAAACCTAGGTGCGTCTTATAGGGCGAAAAATACGGTACGTGGCACAGGATCACACAAGGTCGCTGAAAGCCATGGGACATTATTACTGTTATACTTAAAGGGGGAGTTCAGGTGTAAATCCGTCCTGACCTACTTCTTTTTTCTACCTAGGGAAAGAACTGTATTCACCAGCTCCCTGAGATTCCAGTCCTCTGCCCTGGCTCAGTTCCGCGATTCCGTTCCCTGGTTTGTTTACTTCTGGCCGGGGCATGGACAGGGTTAAATGTTCTGCTGCAGCCAATGCCTGGCCTCAGCAGTGATGTGTCACCAAGCAGCAAGTGACCCAGGTGCCACTTGGGGACACCAAGGCCAGTGGTTGGCTGCAAGTGGCTCCATCCTTATCCCTGCTGGAAGAAAACAAGCTGGCGACTGGGAGATCATGGGACAGAGTCAGAACATAGGTCTGTAGAAGCAGGGAGCAGGTGACCCAATCTTCGAATATCCCTTTAAAGGGGTTGTGCCATCTCAAACAATGGGGGGCATATTGCTAGGATATGCCCCCATTGTCTTATAGGTGCTGGGACCCACACCTATATTGAGAACGGAGCGTGCAGCGCTGTGTCTGGAGAACAGCTCCCTCGCCGCTCCCATAGAAATGAATGGG
Source organism: Rhinella marina (assembly GCA_900303285.1). Classification (NCBI taxonomy): domain Eukaryota; kingdom Metazoa; phylum Chordata; class Amphibia; order Anura; family Bufonidae; genus Rhinella; species Rhinella marina. The sequence continues at coordinate 40,148 of ONZH01008787.1, forward strand.
AGCGCACCGCACAATCGCGGCCGCCGCTCCCATTCATTTCTATGGAGCCGACGCAAATAGCCGAGCCAGTGCTCGGCTATGTTCGGCAGCCCCGTAGAAATGAATGGAGGGCGGCTGCACATGCGCAGGGCGCCCTCCTTCTCTTTTGGGGCCCCGTTCTTGATATAGGTCGATGGTTGATATAAGACAATGGGGGCATATCCTAGCCATATGCCCCCATTGTCTGAGATAGGAATACCCCTTTAAGCCCCTGAAAATTAAAGGGCTTTTCCCAGATTCTGCTGACCTATCCTCAGGATAGGTCATCAATATCAGATCAAAGGGGGTACGAGACCAAAGATCCCCCCTCAGCCATAAGTTGTTCGAGGAGGCCGTGTCCATATCACAGCTTACTAAACACAGCGCCATCCGTTGGACAGTGGCTGTGCTTGGTATCGCAGCTCAGCCCTATTCACTTGAATGGGACTAAGCTGTGACGTGACATCACTGGTGTAGGAAGAGGCCATGGCATTCCAGTTATTGCCGCTGCCTGCTGGTACTGGAAATGGGACCCCCACCGATCTGATATTGATGACCTATCCTGAGGGTAGACCATCAGTATCAAAATCTTGGACCAAACCTTTAAGAATGTTATGTGATTACAGGAAAAATAATGTGATTACAGGAAGTTTGCATAAATGTAAGAATTCCTATAATATTATTTTATTATATATAGTTCATAATTGATATTTGAACAGGCACATATTGTAAATATCATATTTTAAGGATCTCACAGAAAAAACGTACACACAAGAAGACACTGTTACTCACGTAAGCAACGTCTCCAATTCCCGAGTCACTTTTCCTATGACGGGGGGTCCTTGATAAGTAAGTGCTGTGTAGAGCTGAACCAGAGAGGCGCCTGCACGGATCTTCTGAAGAGCGTCTAATCCGCAGCTGACACCCCCCACACCGATGATGGGGACCTGACCTGAGCGAGAAACAAGACATCAACCTCCGGGTGAGGGAAGGGGACAGGGATGACCCACATTCACAGCAGCCGGTACACAGCGCTCACCTGAGGTCAAAGCATACATCTCTCTTATAGTCTCTGTAGACAGGTCTCGAAGTGGAGCTCCGCTTAATCCACCCGTCTCCACGCTAGAAGGATCCTTTAGCGTTGAAGGGCGGCTAATTGTTGTGTTGGTGACTATCAGACCATCAATCCCAAGCTGTACATAGAATAAAAAGAAACGCAGTTAGTAATACAATGCTGAATTCTGGCAAAAAGGGGTCCTCTCACTTTTATCATGTAGAGAAAGTTAATACAAGGCACTTACTAATGTATTGTGAGTCTCCATATTGCTTCCTTTGCTGGCTGGATTCATTTTTTCCATCACATTATACACTGCTGGTTTCCAGGGGTTACGACCACCCTGCAATCCATCAGTGGTGGTCGTATTTTTAATTAAGCCTCTGTTCCCTGTTTTTTGCAGATCGGATACAGACCCATTCAGTTCAATGGGGCTGCAAAAACTGCAGACAGTACATCGCGTGCTGTCCACATTTTGGACATTTTGACAGAAGAGAGAAAGAAAATGGAGGCATGCCCACGGCTGGTATCCGTATTGTCACATACAGTCATTTGTATATGGCCCAACTGGTTGATTTAGTAGCTGAACAGAATTTTAAATAAAATCATCATTTAAAAGCTGCATCTTGAGTTTCCGTGGCTCGTCTAATATGTTATAAGTATAAATAGTAATTTACAGTACCTGTGTCACTACGCTCGCAATGTCCTCCTTATCACGTAGGGACAGATCAGGTGCAATCTTCACAAGTAACGCAGGTCTGTGTCCATGAGGCAAGGCGTTCCTAGCATTTACTACCTACAGGGAAGACATCAAACAGATATACCTAACTAATCTGAAAGAAATTACAATTGAAGAAGTTTTCTGACTATTTTAGGTCATCAGTGTCTGACCAGTGGGGATCTGACACGTTTGAGGAGTCCTAGGTCTTCTAGCCGGAGGTTACGGGTGTCGGACACCTACTGATCACATACTGATGACCTATCCTGAGTATATAAGTTATAAAACTCCTTTAATAATACATCAATATCTGTATACTGTGAATATTCTAACAGCTTCAGCGTATTATGACGTAAAAATGGCTGGGAATCAAAACCGTCCATGTCATACTTTGGCCAGCAGATGGCGCAGCTGTTCTCTTCCTTGAAGATCCCTCAGACCTGGGGTATTTGGGCTTGACACATTGATAACCAGGTAGTCTGCCAGGGGTCCGAGTTCACGTACTCCTCGTGTGTAATCGGCAGCCGCGTCCTCCGAGGTCTTATTTTTTCCCAGGTTTACACCCAGTGGCATTCCCTCTGATAAAAAAGAAATATGGAAGAAAATATATTCATTCACTGACTGGCTTCTCCTTCCCTTCAACAGAAAAAAATCAAAAAAACATTTACCACTGAAATTTGCAGATACAAAGCAAGCTGAAATTTAGCTTTTTTTTGTTTTTGCCCTGCTTTCGAGTTCCTGACAGTTTCTCCAGTTGCTCAGGTTACTTTCACATTAGCGGCAGCCTTCTCCAGCAAGCTGTTCTGGTGGGTGAACAGCCTGCCGGATCCGTGCTGCTGGAACTCCGCTCCGGCTCCATTCATTATAATGGGGACGGGTCGGAGTTCCGGCCGCAGCACAGCAAACATGCCGGGAGGCGGCTGGAATAAAACTACAACATGTCTGACCTTCCATAATGCACTGCTTTCTGGAAAGAGGAAACCAGAATTCTGGATTTTGCTTTAGATGCTACTGGAGAAGAAAATGGGCAGGCTCAGCACAGGACAAGTGATGTGGAATTAAAGGGGTTGTGCCAAGTTTTCAAGTTATCCCCCTATCCACAGGATCCCGGTGCTCGGCCTGCCGCTCCATCAGGACGGGTGAACGGAACCCCCATTATCTGGTCGGCCAGAATTAGCCGAGATACTGTAAATAGGGGATAATTGGAACACTTGGCACAACCCCTTTAAGAAACAGGTATTATATGTCTTATAAAGTGATGGCATAGTGATACACTATCTACTTTAGGATTAATGGAGACAGAACGTCTGTAACCGCCACCGGTCCTGGGAATTAAACGGGTTTTCCGATATATTTTTACTGATGACCTATCCACTGGCTTATCCTGGGATCCCCACCGATCAGCTGTTTGAGAAGGCACCGGAGCTCGCAGTGGCTTTCCCTAGGCCCTGTGACGTCAGGTTCATTGTTCACATGGCCCCCCGTGAGGTGAATGGGGCTGAACTGCGATGCTAAGCACAGCCACTATCGAATGGATGGCGCTGTGCTTGGTGAGCAGGGAGACGGCCGTGGAGCTACTGAGAGCGCCAGTACCTTCTCAAACAGCTGATCGGCAGGGGTCCCAGGTGTCGGACCCCACCAATTAGATACCGGTTGACCTATCCAGAAGATAGTTCATCCGTAAAAATAACTCGGAAAACCCAGTGGGCACCAGGAGCGCTGCAATACAGGGGAAAAAAAACCTCTGGGTCGGTGGGGATCCTAGCGGTCTGCCCACCTACGATCATAAAGTGACACCAATTCTATCAATATTTATGAGATGGGAATAATCCGTTAAAATGTGGGATGTTGTAAATTATCAGTAATAAGACTTTTCCAATACGAAATTTACTAGGCAGCAAGATCTCCTAACCAGCTGTAAGCGTCCTCTGCTTGTCTGCCCTCTGCAGCAGTCGTTGGCGAACCACGTCTATACCGTGACTGTTAAATCCATATCTGGAGTAAAAGACAAATAGAAAAAGATTAATAATGTAATTGTTATATTACTGTAATACAAAATATCCATTTAATGTGCAGTAAACATGCTCCCTTTATACAGACAGGTCCACACCTGCCTTCCCTGCTTGCCTTGTCAGTGATATAGCAGATATATGGAGTCCCCACTAGAGGGAGCTGCATGCCTACAGATACATACAGCTCTCAGTGAGGTCAGTACTAGCTTATATGTCCATGTGTTGTTAGCTCCCCCTAGTGGTGGCTGCAGGCAGACAGAATATTAGAACTTTACATGTCAGAAATCAGAGCTTGCCTATACACATATAGTCTAACATTAACCAGCGCAAGATCTTTGACCTAAAACAGAATGGTGAACATTAACGTCCACATTTATAATGCCTTTGGTGGGGGAAGAGGTGCTCAGGTTGGGAGAGTTTAAAAAGAAAAGCAAAACTCCGTCACCTGTTGATAATGGCTTTGTCTTGAGGAAGGCGAAACACTCTGGGCTTCGGGTTTCCATCCTGAGGGTTTGGGGTAACACTTCCGATTTCTACAAAACCAAACCCCATTTTGAAGAGTCCGTCTACAGCTTCGGCGTGCTTATCAAACCCAGCAGCCAGGCCCAGGGGGTTGCGGAATTTGTGGCCTAGGACGGTTGTCTCCTAGGAGTAAGAAGGCTCTGGTTATAAGGGTTAGGCACGTCCATGCTTGGTCTTTACACTCTGTAATACAACACACTTGAACCTGCAGCTCTCTCCTGCGATGCCGTCAGTGGTATTTTCACACAAAGTTGGGAGCAACATGGCGGCTTGAAGCATGTCGTTATGACCAGTTCTCCATATTCAGCAGGGGACGGGACAGATAAGATCTTACTGGATCTTATCCTCCAGCTATGGAACGAATTAGTTCCAAAGCTGAAATAACTGGAGGTGAACTACGCAGCAAAAACCACAACTAATTCACATGCAAAACAGGCAAGTTTTTGCCGTAGAGAAGTTTACTGCAGAACTGTCGCAAAAATTTCCACCCGATGCGGCTTTAACCATTAAACGGGTTGCCTCATGAAAAATATTCTACAGTTTTCAAACCAGCACCTGGATCTGAATAGTTTTGTAATTCCATGTAATTAAATATTTAGCTTAGCCACTGATTTATTCAATAAAATGTATCTGTATAGCGCCACCTGCTGCTTGTTTTTTCTCTTATTTCTATGTCCTGCTCACTGAGATGGCCGCACATGCTCAGTTTCATCCTTCAACTGCCTCCTGAGCTGTGATAGGGAGAGCTGAGACACGCCCCCTGACCTGTGATAGGGAGTGCTGAGACACGCCCCCTGACCTGTGATAGGGAGCGCTGAGACACGCCCCCTGACCTGTGATAGGGAGCGCTGAGACACGCCTCCCGAGCTGTGATAGGGAGAGCTGAGACACGCCTCCCGAGCTATGATAGGGAGAGCTGAGACACGCCTCCTGAGCTGTGATAGGGAGAGCTGAGACACACCCCCCGAGCTGTGATAGGGAGAGCTGAGACACGCCTCCTGAGCTGTGATAGGGAGCGCTGAGACACGCCTCCCGAGCTGTGATAGGGAGAGCTGAGACACGCCTCCCGAGCTGCGATAGGGAGAGCTGAGACACGCCTCCCGAGCTGCGATAGGGAGATCTGAGACACGCCTCCTGAGCTGCGATAGGGAGATCTGAGACACGCCTCCTGAGCTGCGATAGGGAGATCTGAGACACGCCTCCTGAGCTGAGATAGGGAGAGCTGAGACACGCCTCCTGAGCTGCGATAGGGAGAGCTGAGACACGCCTCCTGAGCTGCGATAGGGAGAGCTGAGACACGCCTCCTGAGCTGCGATAGGGAGAGCTGAGACACGCCTCCTGAGCTGCGATAGGGAGAGCTGAGACACGCCTCCTGAGCTACGATAGGGAGAGCTGAGACATTGCCTTCTGAGCTGTGATAGGGAGAGCTGAGACATGCCACCTGAGCTGTGATAGGGAGAGCATGGACACGCCCCCTGAGCTGTGATAGGGAGAGCTGAGACACGCCCCCTGAGCAGCCAGCTTGATATAAATCTAGCAGAGCAATGAATGGGGAGATCTCTGGATCTATGTGAGGTACAGGGCTGGTTCTAGTCTTATTAGAAAGGGATTGTCATGGACTATATGATGTCATTTTTTACATTAGTCATGGGATAACCCCTTTAAAATACACGCCCACTATTGAAGTGAATGGGGCCGAGCGCAATACCAAGCACGGCCACTATTACAATGTACGACGCTGTGATTGGTAAGCATGGAGAAGGTAGCGGCCCTCACAGGAGCACCGGTGCCTTCTCAACCAGTTGATCAGCGGGGATCCTGGGTGTCGGACACCCACAGATCAGATACTAATGACCTATCCCTGAGGATGGGTCATCAGTAGTAAAATGTCCGAAAACTATTTTAAAACCAGATGCTCATCTTAGAGGGGCTGCCTGGGTGAAGAAGGGGATATAACCGGGTTCAGCTGTTTCTAAGATACAAGGGTTAAAAAAAACAAAAAAAAAAAAAACAGCCTGTTTTCAAACTGTCAGGTCCTTTTTTTTTGAAGCTCTTCATCTGACGGCTCATGTGTAGCTCTTATCCAGAATGAATACAATGCAAAACAAATGCCCCCAAAGGTGTATATAGCCTTTACCTGCATCGCCTATTGGAGCCTGAGGTAGTCTGGTAGTCTTATCAAAAGCTAAAGCTGTGGCTCTGTCCCTCCACCATGCTTAACACTGCAGCTCTGCCCATTACCACTGTCAGCCACGTGTACCTACCAGATGTTGTGAGTGATGCTGTGCACATCGTGGGACCAGTCCAAGAGCTGCAAACTTTACGGAGAGCGTGTGCGCCAGTTCAGGTGATACCACTTTCTGCAATGCTGGCATTAGACATTTTGCGTAAAAATGTTCATCCCCTTTTACAGTGAGATAGGAGGAAAAAAGGAGACCTCCGCCCCCGAGGACCAGCAGAGCATCCTTCAGCCGGCGCTGGAAAGGAAACAAGATCATTAGTTCATTGAACAGGCTGCATACCGACTGTGCGGCTCCAATATGGCGGCTGAGACTAGACAACGAGTCCGTTTTCCGTAAACAGTTCACTCCCCCCTTTTATTATCTGACCAGACAACCCTTTTAAAGGGGTTCTGTAGTTCTTTAAAACTGATGATCTATCCTCAAAAAAAATAAAAAATAAAAAATGGTGATTTTGGCATTTCAGTTTTTCTTTCAGGTGCTTCTTTCCAAGTACATTCAACGTATCCCCTATGGATAAGGGGTAAATTGGTGTATCAGGACGACCCCCTTTAAACCATGCCTGTTGGACGTGACCAGAACAGGTTTTCAGATTCTGTATGTAAACCTGTTTCCATTTACTGGCAGCAAGCACAGTTCTTGAAATTAGTGCAAGAAACAGAACACACCTTAGCCCTGATTTATCAATCTGGTGTAAAGTAAAACTGGCTTAGTTGCCCATAGCAACCAATCAGATTGCACCTTTCATTTTCCAAAGGAGCTGTGAAGAATGAAAAGCAGAATCTGATTGGTTGCTATGGGCAACTAAAACAATTTTGCTTTGCACCACTTTTGATGAATGTTCCCTTGTACGTTCAAAAAAACAATAGGGCACCCCAGGAAAACCGCCTTTAAATAAGACATGTAAAAGGACTACACATCCCAGCATGCCCTATCAACTATTACTCCACATGCTATGCTGGAACCCGTAATCCTTACAAGATGGCAATTAACTCTAATAAAGTAAAAAATGTGCCTGAAAATATCACGTAACGCTCCTCTATACAAAGTCCAAGAGAGCGCCATCAAGTTTACCTTCACATGGGCACCGAGCATCTTCACTTCCGGCAGCCATGGCGCGTCACATGATCGGATATTCTCCGCGCGCCGCCATGTTTGATGAGGGCAAGGTGCTGCTGAGGTTACTACGTCTGTGGGGCTATTGCATGGCTGCTGGTCGGTGTCTGTTTCGCTTGTGAAAGATATTTTCTGTGCATGTCGGCAAAGAAAACACAAACTGAAGTCTGAAGAGTATAGTTTTATTACTGTTAATAAAAGGCGGGAAAGTCTCTGGTTTTGGAGGCTGCAGTCTTCCTGAGGCGGTTATGATTGAAGTTACTGAATCTGCGGAAAGTAATGATGGGATAAAGTGTTGGGCTGTAAGCTGCTGCTCTCCAGCTATTGAGAGACTGCTACTCTCAGCATGCGCCATGTTGGGAGTTGAAGTTACTTAGTAATGACTCCGTATTACAGAATTGGTGAGAGGCGTCTGTAGAACAAACATATTACCGCCATTTATTTATTTATTTTTTTTTTGCACCTTATAAATCTTTTGGCGTTCACTGTCTGGTGAGCACAGCGGTTCCTTAATTTTTTGGGTTGGTACAATGATGGCGGTATGATTTCCAGCCTTCACTGTGTGATATCATTGATAGGATAACGTCATTCTGCAGGACGATGGAATTACACCGATAGTAATTGTTAATATTTAACCTTTTTTCTATTTTTTGTTGGTTGTTTTAACACATTAGTTGGCACAGTGCAGACATTTCATGAGTGCCCCCTCACAGTAGTTGTGCCCTCTTTACAGTATGTCTCATTAGTGCCCCCTCACAGTAGTTATGTCCCTCAGTGCCCCCTCACAGTAGTTGTGCCCTCTTTACAGTATGTCTCATTAGTGCCCCCTCACAGTAGTTATGTCCCTCAGTGCCCCCTCAGTCGTTATGCCCTCTTAGTGCCCTCAGTACAGTATTATGGCCATAAATGCACCAAGAAAGGACATTGCCCGATAGATGCCGCTGGAACCCTGGGGCAAAACCATAAGCGGAATACACACACAAGCGTGTTGAACACGTGTGTCAGTGAGACGTCCCACTCTGTCCTCTGAAGGGATCACATTAGGATTAATGCACGTTACTGTAGTTTCTGTTCGCATCCAATCTGCATTTTTTTTTTTTGCAGATGGGATGCAAACCCATTCATTTCAATGGGCCCACACTTTTTGCCGTCCTTATCCGCACATCTTTTCCGCTTCCCAGTTAAAAACAATAGAACATGTCCTATTATTCTCTGCATTACAGACAAGGACTGTTCTATTAGGGGCCGGCTGTTCCGTTCTGCAAAATACAGAATGCACACGGACGTCATCCGTATTTTTTGCAGATCCGTTTTTTCGCTGACCGTGAAATATATATGGTCACAGATTTGAAATCCACTCACTGAAATATTTATGCCATATGCACAGATTCCCATGGGATGCTTATGTTAAGCGTTTTTTGAACAGAGTTTAGCACAAAAATGTCACCGAAATCCTCACTAAAATTCCACCTTAAAAAATAAAATGTGCTGATATGTTCAGAACTACCATAGCGGCTAACAGGGCAGTGGTCTTCTCGTAATTGAATATTCTTATATAATATATCCATGCAGTGTCATCTCGAGCAGGGAACCACATGGCGATGGCAACCACACAACAAATAATGTTACAGGGCGACCCCAGCAGTCGTATGTCAGGTGCGCTCCGGCTAATACTCTTGCAAATTTGAGGCCAGGTAGTCAAATGACAGCAAACATACACCGCACACATACAACACCGTAATGAGAGCCGTGTGTGTACAGAGCCCTGAGCAAACACACCGCGCAAACATACAGCGCACTGACGAGAACACGAGCAAGCACGCGAGGCAAATGTACTGACAGTGAGTGATGCTGCTGATAATGACATGTGCTACCTCTTCTCTATCCATCATCTCATTTTCTTTCATCTATCTCCCATCTATTGCTATTATGTATCTCATATATGTCTATGATTACTTATGTATCTCATATATGTCTATGATTACTTATGTATCTCATATATGTCTATGATTACTTTTGTATCTCATACTTATATAGCATAATTGTATATCTTTAGATTTTAGTCTTACCAAAGGTGACGTCACATCTCAGCTACTAAATTATAGAAGTGCCGGATATGGCACATAACGGAGAAGAACGGAGCTGAAGAGACTGCACCGAGTGCAATACAATCTGTTCAGTTTCCGAAACTTGTTTTTTTAGGGGATATGCATGCAGGAATTTTTTGCAGATGTGAAGAAGTCCTTATTTAAAGAGGACCTCTCCCCTCTCCTGACAGGCCTGTTTTAATAGCTTCATGCATTCCCCATGTAATAACAATTCTGGAGCATCTATTCTTATGTCTGTATGTTGTTCCATTCCTTTATTATTCCTGCTAGAAGTTATGAATGAATTGCTAGCAGTCTGCAGTAAGGGTACAGAGGGGAGGTAACCAGTTGGGGGGTGTCCCTGCAGAGTCTGAACATGGCAGCACTGATTGGCTAGAGTGAGTCTGAGCAGGGACACGCCCCCAACTGGTTACCTCCCCTCTGTACCCTTACTGCAGACTGCTAGCAATTCATTCATAACTTCTAGCAGGAATAATAAAGGAACGGCACAACATAGAGACATAAGAATAGAGGCTCCAGAAATGTTATTACATGGGGAATGCATGAAGCTATTAAAACAGGCATGTCAGGAGGGGGAAGAGGTCCTCTTTAAAGTAATGATAATTACTCCAGTATTTATACAGTGTAGTATATTCTGCAGCACCTTACGATCAGAGGGGACAGAATAAAATCAGATATTACTAAGTAACAAACTAAACAATAAATAAAGATGAAACAATCTGTAAAAGTAGATGTTTTGTACAATGATCCACATGTCTTTTATACTAAATAGGTTCGTACCTATAGCTGCATGGGCCGGTCAACAGCTGGTATCTTTGTATGTAGAGATATAAAGTACATTAGGGTTCAAGGAGGGGGAAAAATAGAAAAGGAATCAGATTGGGGTTTGTCATAGACTGAATGGGGTTGACCGGGAATAAATAATTTTTCTTTAGTTCCCACAGCCTGCACTGGCTTTAGCGGTGACCGTGCTGAGGAGGATGTAAATGACGGACCAGAAGATGGATACGCAGGATCTGGCATACAAGAACGGGACAGCGGCTGGCAGGTATGCATGATTGATTCTTTCTCTAGCAGAGGCAAGGTACTGGCATCCATTATTTATTCCTGGACAACCCCTTTAAAAATGTGCCTCTAGGTCATGCTTTAAACCAGGGATGGCCGACCTGAGGCTCTCCAGCTGTTGCAAAACTACAACTCCCAGCATGCCCAGACTGCCTACAGCTATCTGCCTACAGCAGGGCATGATGGGAGCTGTAGTTGTACAACAGCTGGAGAGCCGCAGGCTGGCCATCCCTGCTTTAAACTGAGGATTTAGTAGTTATTTTCTGATTGTCAGAGGTATCTCATTCTAGAGAACTGGTGCAGCGCGAGTAAAGTATTGGAGATGGGAACCAGAGGTTTGGATTATGGAGGATGTTAGTCTTAACGAGTACCTACAGCTTTGCTGAAAGCACGGACGGTGCAGCAGTGCTTCTCGGAGTGCTCTGTACCTTCGGCTTGCTTGGGCTCTGCCCTCCATATTCCAGCATGTAGAAAACGGATCCTTTATACTTTCTATAGACCTGTACTCTGCATGCTGAAAAAGTAGAGCTGAGCCCGAGCAAGCCAATGGTGGACAGCACTTTCAGAAGAGCTGCTGCAACTTGCATGCTTTCATTGACAGGCTCCATTCACACGTCCGAATTTGTTTTGCGGATTTGCAAAATACGGACACCTGCCACGTGCTGGGACTATAGAAATGCCTTATCTTGTCTGTGGCTGCGGACAAGAATAGGACATGTTCTATTTTTTTGCAGAACGGATATGCAGACATACGGACACGGAATGCGCAGTTATTTTAATTTTTTTAGGGTTTTTTTTTTTTTCCCCAAGCTCCATTGAAGTGAATGGTTCCGCATACAGACCTGAAAAAAAAAAAAAACAGAACGGAAATGGAAAAAAAAAAATACATGTGTGTGCGTGAGTCTTAAAGTTGATGACTTGAGAATTGAGGCACAAGGAATCCTTTGGAATTCTTTGATCGGTTGAAGTCGTTTATAGTTCGGTTTGACAATTTTCAAATGCTGAGAAAAATTGATTAATTCATTTTTTCACTTTACACAGTGATGTACGACAGAGAACTTGAAGGGAACCCTCAGACAGTTGCCGGTTAGTAGGGGATAGGTGGAGAGGACGTTGAGGAATATACCCCTCAGGTCTTACATTTAAGGCCCCATTCACACGACCGTATGTATTCCGTGATCCATATAAAAACGGAACAGAAGACATACGGAAAGTCTTCCGTAGTGCTCCGCAATTTTGCGGACCCATTGACTTTAATGGGGCTACGGACGTGATTTTGCGGCCAAGTATAGTACATGTTTTATTTTTTTTGCGGGGGAACTTCCGTGAGATACGGGATGCGGAATGCACATGGTGCGCATTCCGCATTTTTTTCTCCTATGGAAAAATGAATGGGTCCGTATGGTTCCGCATCTTATCCGCAAAAATGCGGATAAGATGCGGAAATGTACATACGGTCGTGTGAATGGGGCCTAAGTCTCAGTTCCACGATGGTGGAAGTTGTATATTGGCTTTACATACAGATATTTATATATGTTATATTTTATGATGTTATGTTACTATGGTTTTCTACGTTAAACCAAAAACGAATAAAGTGCATTTAAAAGAACATATAAAAGAATGAGTTAGGGGAGTTCATATCACTGTTTTTTTTATGTTTTTTTTTTTTACTTGAATTTTTCTTTTTATTGACAAAAATTAATTATACAGAGCAAGGAAACAGCATGTATTACAATATGTCAGAGCTCATCTGCTCCAAGATTAGCATACAGTATCAATCATAAAACAATTAAACTATAAAAAAAAAAAAAACCTCCAACTTAAACACCTTGTTTCATTAAGGCTCCATTCACAATTCCTGTTTTTTTTTCCTGATTCGATCCTGATTTTTTCAGGACCCATTGAAATGAATGGATCCAGATCAGGATCAGGATCGAATCAGGAAAGAAAAACAGGATGTGTGAATGGAGCCTAATGGTCATCGGTTTTTCAGTTCCTCTGATCCATCAGAGGAACAGAAAAATAAAGTAAGAAAATTGATCCTGTAAAAAAAAACAAAACAAAACGTTTGTCAATGTTCCCCGGAGAGCAGCAGACACCCATGTTGGCTTATTCACTAAAATGAATGGACGATACAGAAACATCCAAGCTGGTTCCTGGACTTATAGAGGACTCAGACCTCTACCAATCACTTTCACGTAACATGACTAATTTATAGGGAAGCGACTCCTACAAAATGTTATAGCCGGGGGCTCCAGACATCAGGTAATAACATTGATCAGGATTTGGATGAGGTGTGAGAATGAGTGACACTATCCGCCCTCCCTCTACTCGCTCCGTCCTGATTGCCTTATTTTCATAAATACATCAGATTTTTTGGGACCTGACTTCCTGTTCGTCTGTTCTCTGTGGGAGTCCTGTAGTCTGGATTAGGATGACTATACTCCAGTATTTCTCTTCCTTCTCTATACTTTTATTAATCTATCAGCTGGGCAGTGCCTTACCATGCCCTGGATCGGGATTTCCATTTTCAGGTTCCTGTTTTCAGTTTGCGGAGCAGAGGAAACATTTTTGGGGTGCACAAAGGTCCTGTCTAGCCTGCGGCGGGCACCTTGCCAATGTATCTGATGACATCTTGGTATCTCTGGCACAACGGATAAATCAGTCATCCAGTTGGTGGGTCGAGCGTGGTGCTCCAGGTGAGAAGGTCAAGCTTTATTACATATATATACCGTATATATTATAGTGATTTTAAATAGGGAATCCAATGGAGAGCCAACTCTATACACTATTGAGATTTATCACGAGGGGAATTTTTTAAAATCCGTTTCTCTTGAGTCTGCTTTGACATGTTTTATTCTAAATTTAAGAAATTTAGCGCACTTAAAAAAAAAATGTCTAGAGATGTTAAAGGGGTATTCTGGTTGTTACAAGTTATCCCCTATCCACAGAATAGAGGATTACTATTAGATTGGTGGGGATCCTACCATGGGGACCCCCACCAATCACGAGAATGTGGGCACCTGCAGCCCCCCTGATAAAAATGGAGCGGCCGGTCCTACATGTGCGTGGCTGCTCCATTCATTTCTATGGGAGTTCCGGAGATAGATGAGCGAGGTACTGGGATATCTCTGGAACTCGGACAGAAATTCATTGAGGGGCCGAGCGCAATCTTATAGTTATCCCTATCTTATTCCCCTATTATGTAAAAGGGAAAGAAGGCATAAGCCACCAACTTTTGCAAAATTTCCAACCACAATATACGATTAAAAGTTGTCCTGTAGCCGATGCCTTTTGGGATTTTATGTCATAAGTGTCTTCTTAATGGGCTTTCAGCTTCCAGTTTGCTCCAGTGAACTTATTATACAGGATCGGTGAAGGCCCCAGTGGTCAGATCCCATTAAACTGACATTTTTATATGCATATTATGGCAATATATCATAAATGACTATTATACCTCATACACATGACTTTATTACGGATTTGTGAAGTACAGATTTTTAATTTGTGAATCTACAATAAATACCTTTCCCCCTGCTCCATTATATACCATATTATAGAGATATTCAGAAAATACAGTGCCAGAAAGATGCTTAATCTATGGTGGCACGTTCAGTGTCTAAAGGCTTGTAATACAGTATAGAAATAGAGTAGATGGACCACATTTCTCTAACTAAAACCAGCCACTTTAGGAAGACTATCAAAATTGGTTTAAAGGAAAAATGGCTTAGTTGCCCATAGCGACCAATCAGATTCCATCTTTCATTTTTTTCGAGCTTCCTTGGAAAATGAAAGGTGAAATCTGATTGGTCGCTATGGACAATTAAGCCAGTTCTACTTTACACCAGTTTTGATAAATCTTCGCCTTTTTGTCTAAGTCGTCTTATTTTACACCAATTTTGCAATCAAGTTTTGGCACAAAGTAGCTCATTTAAGTCACGTGTCTTTATATTAAACCACACCCCTTTTCTCAAGCCATTCCCCCTCGCAAAGGTGTCTAAAACACATAATTAATCTTGTGCAACCTTTGACACTCCACCTGCTGTGCAACTACAACTCCCAATATGCACACTTGCTTGGCTGTTCTTAGAACTCCCATAGAAGTGAATGGAGCTTTCTGGGAAATGTAGTTTCAGAATAGCTGGAGTGCTGCAGGTTGCTGGTCCCTGCACTAATGGGTTGAAGTTAGTAAAAATATCTATATTTCTTCCAGAAACTGCACCATTGTTATTAAAGGGGTATTCTGGTTGGTTAAAGTTAGTCCTGTGGATAGGGGATAATGTGGGGGTCCTACCCTCAACGTTCAGGAGACTGGGGGCCCCATAGCACCTGCAGCTCCCCTGAAGAGAACAGCAGCTGGTTGCACATGCGGACGGCTGCTCCATTCATTTCTATGGGAGTTCCAGAGATAGCAGAGTACAGCGCTCATCTATCTCCGGAACTTCCATAGAAATAAAAGGAGAGGCCACGCACACGTTCTTATCAGGGGAGCTGCAGGGGCCCCCATTCTTGTGATGCCTGAGGGTCCCACCAGTAGGACCCCATCAATCTGATAATTATTCCTTATCCTGTGGGTAGAGGATAACTGTAACCAACCGGACTACCCCTTTAATAATTTGTGTCTGCTATTGCAGCTGAACACCATTCACGGAAATAGGGTTAAGCTGCAATACAGGGCACAGCCCATAGACAGAGGAGGCGCTGCAGTCGTCAATTTTGGTGTATACTGGTTAAATTGCCATTGCATGCAGGTTGTGTCTAAGTAGTGGTTCCCGGGCTGCAGCTTCCCTTAGACAATCTTAATTCCTTTGACATTGGGTGATACGTAAATCACTGCCTGAATATTACCAGCATGACCTTTCTGTTTACCAGGGTGATGAGCGCTGCCACAAGGGGTTTCCGCTGCTAACTACATCCTTTATAACTTTACTTACTACTCTTAATCCAAAATGACAGAATTAGATGATGTTGGTTGTTTTTTATTTATTTATTTTTTTCAAAAAGAAGGAATAATTGTGGCTCATAAAAGCTATTAAATGACTTGTCAAATGGTTGTAACCAAAGTTGTGTTTTACTCAACAGTGAACATTCCCAAACCTAGAGACTCCTTGAAGCAGAAGCTATGTCCGGTTTTAACACAGAATGCGGAGATACAGTTTGCGTCTTGTCTACAACAAAATGGCTTCATCTGCCAGACAGGTAAAATAAGCAGTGATGACATTAACACATTTCTGATACATGTTTTGGACATTCCTGTTCAGGTCAGGTTGTCATCACTGCTCTCTTTTTTTGCAGAAGGGTCAAGCTGCAACATGGAGACACATCAAGAGTTCACATGGTCTACAATAGAAAGCCATGTGAGTGTGCGACTGTGTGTACATATTCACAAAATCTGCTGACTATTTCAGTATCTGCCCAGTGCATTTTCAATCCACAGTGTCTGGCAGTATATGCATTGAAAACAGCAGGGTAGGCATTACATTTTACAGCATATTTTTGTAGGCTGAGTCTTTTCCTGCTGGTCTCAGGGCAAGGGATCGTCAGGGGAAAGATACAAGATGGAGACAGTGCTGACATCATCAGTGCCGGTGGGGGATTTCTTAGGCATCTGAATAGCACAGAGGGTAATCTTGTGGCCATTTTACATACAGGAATTGGAAATTGGGATTGGAATGGTCCATGGCAGCAATTCACACAGCAAATTGTTATTGTGTTAACTGCAGGGTCGATTTAATCAAAAAGTCACAAAATATGGTTTCTTGACTTTTTGGGCTTACTTATGCAAAGATTTGTTAACATTTTGCATTTCTATACCACTCAGTCTGGTTTTTTAAAGTGAGTGAGAAAATGTTCAGGCCTCGTGCACATGGCTGTTACTCGGCCGTTCCGTGCATTGGGCACCGCGATTTGCGGTCCCAATGTAGAGGCGCTATCCATGCGGCTGTGATGGATCCAGACCCATTCATCCTGAATGGGTCCGTGATCTCAAAAAAATCTGAATATGAAATGTTCTATTTTTTGCAGTGTGCACCGCACCTTCCGGACTGCGGAGTCATTCAGGCGAATGGGTCCACATCCGTGATGTGGTGAGCACACAGCGGGTGCCCGAATATGAGGCCTTAGTCTCTTAAGCTGATTAAAAGTGTCACTACACTTTGAAAACAACTTTTGATATGTCATAGCGACATTAAGGATTTTGATCAGTCAGTAGGAGGAGGTCAGAGACTCGCTCACATAGCACTCTCTCTCATAACTACAGGAGTCCATCTCACTTCCGTCTCCTGCGGCGAGGAAAGAGAGTGGTATGTGAGCGCTTCTCTCTCCTCCTCCTATCGATAGACGAGGTCTCAGCACTTGGACCCCCACTGATCAAAACCTTTGATATCTCACTATGACATATCAAAAGTTTCTATTTCAAAGTACGGTGACTCTGTAATGCCTCATTCACACGTCAGTGTTCAGTCAGTGATTGTGAGCCAGGACCAGGACTGGAGCCTCCACAGACATGAGGTATAAGGGAATGAACTGCACCAGTTCTGTGTTTAGAGCCGCACCAGGTTTTGGCTCACAATCACTGATGGAAGTCACTGACCACGAAACTGACGTGTGAATGAGGCTTAAGCCAGATTTATCAACTACAACTTGTACTACAAATTTTCACAATCTTAGTAAAGGGGTTCTGTAGAAAGTGGAGTAACATCTCATGACAGAAGTGTGACCTCCATACACATTAGTCTTTTTTTTTTTTTGGGTAAAGCCGCCAAGAACGTCAAGTTCGGCAGACTAATGTGTGTGGGGAGTTCCCAACTCTACCCCAACAGATGATGTGGGATGAGGAAAGAGGAGAATTGTGTGAAATGAATATTTTCTCCCGATCCTTTTGTTCTCCCTGGAAGTAAGCCGCAGTAGAAGTGTCTGGCAGCAGTTTTCTCCTCTCTCTCCATTGAATACACAAGCTAAACATGCACGTGTATGGGAAGTCGGGAGAGATAGCTATCAGACAAATGATCGTTCAGCCGACAGCTATTGAATGTGTATGGGGGCCTTTAGATTTTAAAAATTTGCAGCAAACTGACTTGAAAAATTCTCCTGATGATAAATCTCCCCCCAGTATACCTTATATCTATAATAACTAATACACTGCAACCTGGACAACCCCTGAAATCACTGAGAACTTCTGTAGCGCTCTACGTGGCATTTTCCTAGATTCCCAAATACAACTGGACTAGGAAAGTACTAACCGATCTAATATGTTACTTGTGTAAAATGGGTTTCTCTCTTTTCTGCACAGAATCAGATCTTTGCCAGAAGGAGAAAACGATCAGTGAACTCTAGTGAGGATGTCCCTGGTAAGACGTCTCTCTATGTCTTACTGTAAGTTACCTACAGACCTGTCTTCTCCCAGTGTCCCTATGTGATTTGTCTGTGTCTTTCTTTTAGATCTTCTGGACATGGCGCTACAGCTTTCCAATACCAAGACTATTGCAGGAAACAATATAACCGTATGTACCGCACATTACTACTGTGTGCGCTTTTTCCTTTATGCATGATCTTTGTTATTTGGAGTGTTAATGCCTTACAATCCCTCCCTGCTTTTTTTTCAATTTGATTTTCTAGCACAAACAGCTTACAGTTGTAGCTGTTGGGGTCTTTACATATGAATTTTACTAGTAAAAAAAAAACACTTTTTTTTTTTTTTTTTTTTTTTTTTTTTTTTAGAGCACCTGCGTTTTTGCTGCTGTTTTTGTGGCTATGTGAACTGCATTTTTTCCCTATAGTGGAAATAAAAACCAGAGCTACTGCATGCTGCATTTTTGAAAAGCAAAAAATGTAACCTAATGTACAAATACAACATTAGCAAAAAAAAATCAAACCACTTGTGTGTCCTGAGTGTCATGTTTCCCATAGACCTTCTGCTACGATTTGGAGCTGGTGTTTTAACTGCTAAAAAGTCTGCAAAAATGCCACTAATAAGGCAGAAAAATGGCAACAAAAACCTACGTGTGATAGCGGCCCTAAGCAAGTTGTTGCTCGTCTTTATCAAAGTGAAGAGGATTTGATCCTGGTTTCTTTAATACTTTTAGCCCCATTTTTAATGGCATAGCTAGGAGTTGGCTACTGGGACCAATGGGGGGAACCAACAAATGTAATCTCTAACCCAAGCCAAGGAAACCACTGCCGTCCTCAAAGTGCGGAGTGCTTCCTGAATCAGATAGCTTTATACTCAGAAACGCGTGAGGGCGTTCATATTGTTGCTAATGCAGCTGAGGTTGTATATCCTTTATATGAGGTTAGAGATCTTGCATGTTATCGTTAATCATGCTTACAAATGTATAAATTAATATTTGTGTTGCATTTATGAAATAGTTTCCCTTTTTTCATTTCTAGTGTTTAGAATATACAGTGATTTTTATATTCTCACAATGCAGGAAACTCTCATACATCTCAATTCTATGATGCAAGACGAAGAGGAGCCAAATAAAACTCAACTGGTGACATGATTATATCTACCTCTAACCCTTATATAGTGTCCATTGCCATTATGTATATCTGTTCACCAATAAAGCATGCTATGCTACACTTGTTGTTGCTAAACATTGTTATTTGATATGTCAGTGATTTGTCAGGTGTTTATTTGGCTGATTAAAATGGAGAACCATCTGGGACCTGAGATTTATTGTATTTGCCGTACATATGTTTCTTAGAGTACGCTGATAGACTACAGGGCAAGAATGTAATGTAAAATTCGCCACAGCTGATCAGAACATTACCGGGTCTAAAGAAAGCTATAATAATAATGTTAGAATATGGAATTGCTATTTATGCAAATTAGTTAAGGGGTTGTCTTGAAGTTTTAAGTGATGACAGGTGCATATCCACTAAGCTATTCCACTGCATATCCACATTGGATTGAGCTGCAAATTCAATGCAGATTTCACCCTACGCATTGCAAAGGGTGATATCCACAGGGAAAATCTGTGCAGCTCTTCACCTCCACTGACAATCAGGCAGTTGTTGGGAAGGAACGCTTCCTCCTTCCCGAGGGTCACCTGTTCCATTGTGAACCCACCTATAGTATAGACCATCAATATATGAAAGGTGGGGGCCAACCACCTATGTTCAGCTGAAGGAAGGCAATGCAGATCCTTCATAGTCCATCCAGAGTCATCATACATGCATACATATACAGTCAGTACGTGGTTGGCTGTGCCTGGTACAGCAGCTCAACAGCACTAAGCTCCATTGACATGAATGAGCTAAACTGCACTGCCGGGCACTGCCAAACCTGTCTGTTACTTTGCAGTACTGGATATAAATCTGACCAAAGGCAGCATCTGCATGGGATTTGCATGTTCTCAGTGTATTTGCTTGTCTTTCCTCTGAGTACTGTGTTTTTTCCCACACACCAGAAATATACTAATGGGTTATTTGGCCCAAGCCTAGGTCAGAGATAGGGGAATGAGATTGTGAGTCCCAGATGTGCGATGATGCCGCATTTTCATTGCTGAGCAGACTCATATCTGATGGTGTTTTTATCGTCCCACAGGTAGAGACACTTTCACTGCTGAAACAGCTAAGTGACTGGATGCCGTCTCAAGACATATCTTCCTCCACTTTACTTGAAAATCTCAACAACGTTGTGAACTATGGCATCAACAGTGTCTTACAGTCCTTACTGTCATCCTGTTCTAAAATCTCCTGGACTGTGTCAGAGGTAGATCATAATTATATCCATAATATACCTGGTTCTCTTCCTTTTTCTTCCAATTTCTTAAAGGGTTTCTGTCACCAGTTTTTTCGGTATGAATCAGGCTGACATTAGAGATGTGCTAATGTCACCTGATTCTAAATATATATCTGTTTTATTTACTGGTGCCCCCATTTTTATATAAAATGAACTTTTATTTTATGCTAATAAGGCTCCTAGGTGCAAGGGGCGTTACCTCTGCTCCTAGAGGCTCTGTTGATTGACAGGACCAGGCAGAGAAGAAACACTCAATTCACCATAGATTTTAAGGACCTTCAATGATGTCATGACCATGTGATCAGTCACATGGTTAGGATCACACAAACAGCCTGTCTCCTCCTAAACCATGTGACTGATCACATGGTCATGACATCATTGAAGGTCCTTGCAAGCTATGGTGAATGGAGTGTTTCTTCTCTGCCTGGTCCTGTCAATCAACAGAGCCTCTAGGAGCAGAGGTAACGCCCCTTGCACTTAGGAGCCTTATTAGCATAAAATAAAAGTTCATTTTATATAAAAATGGGGGCACCAGTAAATAAAACAGATATATATTTGGAATCAGGTGACATTAGCACATCTCTAATGTCAGCCTGATTCATACCGAAAAAACTGGTGACAGAAACCCTTTAACGATTGATCAGTTTGTCTCTTACTGGGGCTTGCTAACAATTGCATCTTATATGGATTGTCCAGTCATTTTTTTCTAAGAGGCAGCAAATCTATGAAACTTCAAATTCAGTGCGAGCAAAGTGTCTAAGTTTAGACAAATCTCATGTACGTTTTGCTTTTTTCTTAGGTGTGTTGACCTGATCTGCAGCATTTTCCTTGTGCAGATTTCGCCATCTTCAGAGGAAGGAATCTGCAGAAAATCTGCATCAAATCCGCACAAAAAAATATTTTTTTTTTTTGTGCGATTTTGGTATAGATTTCTTGTATATTTTCTGAACACAAATCTATACCATGTGCATTTACCCTAATAGATAAGGAGTAATCATTTTAGGCCCCTTTCACACGAGCGAGTTTTCCGCGTGGGTGCAATGCGTGACGTGAACGCATAGCACCTGCACTGAATCCTGACCTATTCATTTCAATGGGTCTGTGTACATGAGCTTTTTTATTTTTTCACACATCAGTTCTGCGTTGCGTGAAAAACGCTGCATGTTCTATATTCTGCGTTTTTCACGCAGTCCTAGCTCCATAGAAGTGAAAAACGCATTGTATCCTGAAGCAAGTCCGGGTGCAGTGCGTTTTTCACTGATGGTTGCTAAGAGATGTTGTTTGTAAACCTTCAGTTTTTTATCACGCACGTGAAAAACGCATCAAAACGCATTGCACCCGCAACTGAACAACTGAACGCAATCGCAGACAAAACTGACTGAACTTGCTTGCAAAATGGTGCGAGTTTTCCTGAACGCATCCGGACCTAATCCGTCACACTCGTGTGAAAGAGGCCTTAGGCTACTTTCACACTAGCGTTTTAAAATTCCGGTATTGAGTTCCGTCATAGGGGCTCAATACCGGAAGAAAACGCTTCAGTTTTGTCCCCATTCATTGTCAATGGGGACAAAACTGAACTGAAGACAACGGAGGCTCCTGAAAGCATTCCGTTCCGTCTTCAGACCGGAGAACAAACCGCAGCATGCTGCGGTTTGCTCTCCGGTCCAGGCATTCGCACCAAGACGGATCCGGAATGACCCCCAATGAAAGTCAATGGGGGCGGATCCGTCTGGTGTGACCACAATGGTAACCGGATCCGCCCTCCAATGACTTTCAATGGAGTTCATGACGGATCCGGCTACACATAGACACATACAGACATAGACATAAACATACACAGACATATACACATACAAATACACATACATACTTACATGCACCCCGGCAGGTCTTCAGAGCGTCGGAGGGACAGGACGGCGCGCACAGGTGACGATTCCACCAGGCGCCCAGCAGAGGGCGCTGTGGGGAATCGTCACCTGTGCGAGCCGTCCTGTCCCTCCGACGCTCTGAAGACCTGCCGGGAGCATGTAAGTTATGTATGTGTGTTTGTCTGTGTATATGTGTGTGTATGTTTATGTGTATGTATGTACTGAGTGACATGTGTGGGGCCGGAGCGCGGTTCCGGCTAAACACATGTCCCTGCGGCAGGCCTGATCCGGCAGCACCCTTCACCTGCCGGATCAGGCCTGCCGCTAGTGTGAAAGTAGCTCCCCTGATAGAGATCTAGTCCATGAATGTGATGAACTCAAGAGATCTTGGGGGGCGTTCATGAAGAGATGTAGAAGGACATAAATCCACGCGGCACACAATTCCTGACCTGAGTCTGTCAAAGGTTGTCATGGGCTTGTACTCCTAGACTCTTCTGTCCCTCTGAGATGTGAAAAACTCTTTTAGGCCACCTGCTCACATAGCGGAATACGTGTGTTTTTTCCATGCGTAGTACTGTACCAGCAAAGTTTATGAGATTAAACAAATCTTATGTACACTTTGTGGATGTTTTCCATGCAGAAATTGAACTGGTGTGTGTGTATATATGTATATACTGTATATAATCTTCAAATACTGTGTTATACCATGCCTGAGTATTTGGAAATCTTGTTATTTTATCATCATTTTAGCCATTAAAAGGTATCTCATATTTTATATTTACTAGCTAACATGATACAAAGATATTTTTTACTTTAACACCTCATCGCTGACTTCTTGTTCCTCTGTTCTCAGAGACAGTCCATGATAAACCTTTCTCTCGGAGTTTTGGATGATCTTCAACTGGCCATGCTGTCCAATCTAAGTCAGGAGCTGTCAATGCAGACACCAATGTTCTCGGTCCGTCTGAAAAGGTTAGTCCTGGTACGGCCTCTATTCCTGAATATTTGCATCAGTGGGAAGTTTTGGCGACATTCTGGTGTATTGAATAAGCAGACAGACAGACGTAGGAATATTATTACTTTTAATGGTAGTTATCTAATCAGATTATGTCCTTATATTAGATTTTTGGTATGACTGGATTCTCAGATGCCCGATTTATCAACATTTATCACTTTGTCAGTGCTTTAGGCTTAGATTAAATGAACTTTAACCTATTGTTTCCTGCAGTGTGAATACATCAGAGATCAATAAATATGCCCTGTCCTGTACGAATCCAGTGACAAAAGTAGTATTCCCATCTCAAGCTGCCTTGAGTTCGGCGCTTCAGTCTCTACAATCTGTTCAGGTTCAGGTAAGAACATTCTTTCTTGAAGTAATGTTATGCTCTATTTCTCAAGAGGTCCTCCTTACTTACATGTCTCCTTGGCCTTAGAGAGTGTAGTTGGTACAAAGACTGGCTATACACAGTGAATGTATGTTAGCTGAACCTGCCGATTTTCACCATGTGATATGCATTGTGGACTCTCCTGGTGGTGATAAAGATCAGGCTGTTGGATTTCAATATACCCGATCCTTGTGTTTTTGGAGAGACAAACTGTTGCCAGTGGTGCCTGGATGCAGCTTATGCCTCTCTTGACATTCAGAATACATTTACACTTGGCCAAGTACAGCTGCATGTCTCTGGGGACGGGCAATAGCTGTCAGCCAAATGGCCTGTTGGAGCAACAGGTTTCTCACCTCCAGAGCCCTTTGACTATAATGGGAATCGGTGGGGATCCAGCTGCCTTCCTACATAAATGCCACAATCCAGGCAGAAAATAACTGCTGCGTGTAGCCCAAATCCCAGCATTTGTGTCGTAGAGTGGCCGGATTGATCCCATTATCGCCTATGAGGTCCGGCAGACATGCAGCACTATCCGGCTATGCCTGATCCAGAGAACTACGGCAGGCTGTTCCTCTGCTGGAGCAGCCTGTCGGGTTGATTTAGACCTAATGTGGAACTAGCCTTAGATGTGGAAGCAGCTCTCTAATAATATCTTTAAGATTTATAGGTTTCATCAAGCTGCAAAATATTTCTTGAAGTAATTTATTATATAGCTTAAAGAGTGTTTTCATCTTGAATCGACTCCTGTAGGATAGGTCTGCCAAGCAATGCAGTGAGTTCAGAGATGACAGATTTGCTGTGGATCATCACCCACATGTACTGGAAATTTAATATGTACTAGACTTTCATATCCTCAGCTTGCTTATTCTATATCTTACCCTTCCAAGGTATGAGGTTGAAATCCATGATGAATTTGCAGCACAAACTGCATGTAACCTGTGTGGATTTTGATGCAGAATTTTCCATGGATTTCTGTGACCATACCCTTCATATAAGCAGTAATGACTGTCTTTTACTGTTTACTTGTCCAGGGTTTATTACATTTTTTGGCACCATTTAAGCTGACGATTGACCCTCTGTTGGGGCACTATGTGGTACTATTTTATCTTTTTATTTAAAAAGTCTTGAATATATTTTAACCTGGATTTATCTCTGGTGCTGGAAGTCAGAAATCTACAATGTCTACAGAAATCGTGCTCGCGTTTCTAGTTTTCTAAGATTTTTGCCTTTTAGAAAAGTTAATCATTTTCAGGTTATTACTATTGATAATGGTCTCTGTCCTTATTCTTTATTTTCACAGTTGATGAGTTTCTCTCAGAACCCATTTATTAAGGACTCCTCATTCAAGATCAGTGGCACTGTGGCCAGCCTGAGTGTCCTGAGCGAAAAACAAGATCTTTCCTTGCGGAACTTGTCAGACAATTTTCAGGTCGGTCAATCTGGATGCTTTAGGCATCATTACATGTTATATATTTACGGTATATGCAGATTCCACATTGAAAATCTACAGAGTACCGTACAATATATGTGAATGTTATGCACACATAGCATATTTTTTGCTCTTGGTTTTAATAGGTTATTCTAGGAGTTTACTATTGATGGCCTACTGGAGGGCTGCTCCCATTGAAGTGAATCTGAGCAGCTTTGCTGCAACCTGCTCCGTTCACTACACAATGGGCAAGCGGAGGGCTTAGTATTGAGTCAATCGAGCTTCATATCCTAGATCCGAAAGTCGATTCACTCAAAACTTCATTTTAATGCTGTACAGAGACCCGTCTCTGTACAGCTTTAAAATGTATGGTCTACGGCGAGGTGAAGAGAGTTATCACCGAAGTCTCTCGTTTGTGCCACATTTTGTTGTGTGGCCAAAAACCATGCAGAGAAGCCATCCGTTTTTTTTTTTGTTTGTTTTTTGTTGCAAATTGCTGCAGTTCTGAAGCTAGCACAGGTAACGAACTTCTAAACTGTGAATATATACCCTAAGATGTTAGAATAATATTTTGTGAATTGATAATGCCATGCCTTTAGTACCAGAATTCTAAAAAAATTACTTTATAACTTAATAATAACGGTCTTTTGATAACAGATATTTCTCTCACGTACCGCAAGCCCAGGAAGTCAACCAACTGTGATCCAGACTTCTGCAGATAAAGCTTTACAACTATCTTTAAAGGTCACCCCCTCAGAAAGCACCTTGGTTATCATCGTCTCGGTTAATCATGGCGTGCATCTGGAGTTGTATCATGGATTAAAATTGATGTTAACAGCACAAACAATAACACAAGGCAATCTAGGTATGAGTGACTCGTTATCAGATAAAACTTTTTTTTGTTTCAAAGTAGATTATATGTATATGCCAAGACTTCCATGCTCTGTCTACAGAGAATAGTATTTTTTTATAGAGAAAGGAATCCTCTTTTTCTTCCTTTTAATCTCCGTCAATAAAAATCCCATAAAGCAAGAAACAAAATATTGCATATTTTATAGGAAGTATACGCTCAATCCACAACCCACCCCAAATATCCATAGCCGTCCAAAAGCTAAGAGGCAACTGGGCCAACGTAACTACATATTTGGAGACAGGCTACATAAACAGCATTTTTGTTTTCGGGGGTTTGGGGGCCTTTTTTAAAAAAAAAAATAAATTCAATATTCTCTCTGTGTGTTGCGTTTCATTATATTTTTCCATATGCTTCTTTACTGGGCTTCAAAAATGCCATTGAAAAAAGAAATGTTTTAAATGTTACAAAATAAAAATACCACCAAGAACGCTCGATCTGACATGGAGTGCACAGAGACACCACTTTCTCCTCTGTCCCATCGGATCTGACATGGAGTGCACAGAGACATGACTTTGTCCTCTGTCCCATCTGATATGACATGGAGTGCACAGAGACACCACTTTGTCCTCTGTCCCATCGGATCTGACATGGAGTGTACAGAGACATGGCTTTGACTTCTGTCCCATCGGATCTGATATGGAGTGCACAGAGACACCACTTTGTCCTCTGTCCTATCTGATGTGACATGGAGTCCACAGAGACATGACTTTGTGTTCTTGCCCATCGGATCTGACATGGAGTCCACAGAGACATGACTTTGTGTTCTTGCCCATCGGATCTGACATGGAGTGCACAGAGACATGGCTTTGTCCTCTGTCCCATCTGATCTGACATGGAGTCCACAGAGACATGACTTTGTGTTCTTGCCCATCGGATCTGACATGGAGTCCACAGAGACATGGCTTTGACTTCTGTCCCATCGGATCTGATATGGAGTGCACAGAGACACAACTTTGTCCTCTGTCCTATCTGATCTGACATGGAGTCCACAGAGACATGACTTTGTGTTCTTGCCCATCGGATCTGACATGGAGTGCACAGAGACATGGCTTTGTCCTCTGTCCCATCTGATCTGACATGGAGTCCACAGAGACACAACTTTGTCCTCTGTCCCATCTGATCTGACATGGAGTGCACAGAGACATGACTTTGTCCTCTGTCCCATCTGGTCTAACATTGAGTGCACAGAGACACTGCCGCATGCATTGCAGGACAGTTACTGAGTGGATAATCCATTTAATTGTGCAAAACAAATAGAAGTGACAACATTGTCTGTATACCTGTGATAGAAACATTAATTGACTTTGTCTCTAGATTCCTACACATGGATTTTAACACCGGATATGATCCCGGACCCAACAGCTCTTCAGGTATTTTTGGTGTCCCTATCAAATACCTCTAGCCTACCGACTCTGCAACTCCAAGTCTCTGCGTTCGCAATACAATGTGCTTACTGGAATCCAAACCTTCAGAAAGTGGAGCCCTGACGGCTGCAAGGTAACTACCTGCATGCACAACATGAATACAGCAGCATAGCCGAAAATTGCAGAAAGCAAGACAGAAAATTAAAGCAAAATATAAAATAAAATGTTTAGGAGGAAATGAAAAGGTAATGTTCACACTTGTGTTTTGAATGATGGTATGTGGGCCATAGACACTTGTAACTGGCATACAATGATGGCTTATGTAAAGCCGTCAGGTTAACTTACCACGGATGTCGTAGGTACACCAGGCCACAATTCTCTGTCCTTGGAAATTATTTAGTAATACTCGGAACTGTGAGGAGTCTACTTAGACTCAATTAGACGCAATTTATAGTCGGATTTCATCTCTGCGTATCTCTTCTGTACAGGTTGGACCTCAGTCTACCTCAACGAATGTGCAGTGCCTGTGTAATCACTTGTCAGTCTTCGGTTCTTCATTCCTGGTTTTACCAGTGCAGATCGATGTCACCCGTACGGCAGAGTATTTCTCGAAGATCTCGGAGAATCCAGTCATTGTTATCTTAGTGGCATGCTTTTACTTCTGCTACATCCTCACTGTCTTGTGGGCAAGACGCATGGATCTAAGAGACCACATGCAGGTATATATTCTGGAAATCTACACACATTATTTGGGTCATATCATCCTATCATAACATGTCTCCAACCATCTCGGAGATGCTATTACATTTTGCTTTGCAGCTAAAAATTATTTTGATATTCCTAATGACTGGAGCTGTGGAACATATATTCTTCGATCATACTACTGCCATGTTGTGTCCAGAGATATATTTTCTACACAGTGGTCCAGATTTACTAATTTTATAGATGGTGTAAGCTTAGTCAAGCTTGTTCGATTTATTACAGGGGCTCAGGCTGGATGATAGATCTGGTGCAGGGATAAACACTTTTCTCTTGACTGTATACCAACTATTGGTTGGCTTACTTTGAGGCAGATTTTTACATCAGAATGTTGGCTCAGTTTTGGAGCAAAGTGGTGCATCTTAACCCCTTCCCAACCTCTGCTGTACATGTAATAAATACTGGTCTAGACAGCCTGTCTAAGGTCACGCCGTTTTTAGGACTGGTAAATCCGCCCCAGTGTGTAGTGCAACTGTGGTATTCCCACTTTCCAGTGATGTGATGTGAAAATGCCTGGGGTAAATAATGACTGAAATCAGGAGCGTAGCTAACGGCTCATGGGCCCTGGTGCAAGAGTTCATCTTGGGCCCCCCTTTCCTCAGTGCTTTGTGTGTCTTCTTATACAGCACAAGGGTTTTTGGGCCCCCTCAGGCTCCTGGGCCCGGTAGCGACTGCTACCTCTGCACCCCCTATAGCTACGCCCCTGACTGAAATGTAAGGAAGCTCAGAGCTGGTGTAGAAGTCATTCTGGCACCGCAGGCTACTGTGCAGCCTAGTATCTTTTAGAAAACATGGCACACCGGCCTCCGTGCGCACTATGTTCTCATCAGCCGGCACAGTGGAGAAGGAGGCAGTCACCCCCTCCTCACTGTGACGTGGCCTCCACTGCCACCAATACAATGATTAAGGGGAGGGTGCTGCGCCTGAAGGGTTAATTGATGGGGTTCGCCGTTCTCTGTCGTTGAGGCCGGGGATCGGCTCTGTGATATAGCTGGCACCTACCACGTACATTTGTATTTAGGGCTAAATTATATTCAATGGTGGCGCAGTGGTCAACAGACCCCCCCCCCCCCCAGTATCATAATCATTGGTGGTGCAGTGTCCCCCCCCCCCCAGTGACTACTGGTTTTTGTTTAAAAAACTGCATAAAAAAACCTGAACGTGTGTCGAGGAGCCCAAGGCCTATAATGCCCAGCACACAGATAGCACTTACCTTACTCCCCGGCACTCACATCGCTTCTGTTGCGGGCACGGCCGCCGCTGCATCTCACCGTTGCGCGGAGAAAACATAGCAGGCCGCGATGGGGACAACCCTCCTAGAGCCACCCGCGATTCTAGGGAAGATCGTCCCTGTCTTTGCCTGCCATTAGAACTAAAACGAGAAGGTTTGCTTCCTATATTGGTAGCCTAGTGTGTATTGTGCTATGAGGTCTTATTCACCCAGTCAGTGTTTGGTCAGTGATTCTGAGCTCCCATACAGTAGAAACGTCCCCGTACAATAGCATTGTCCCCTCTGTGACCGTTATAGTAGTGTCCCTTACTTTCACTGCCCCTGTAATCACAATTGTTGTACTAGCGATTGTTAGGCCCCATTCACACGGCCACAATATTGCGGAATAGATGCGGCCCCATTCACCTCTATGGAGCAGGGAGCCTCCGCACGGAGCTAGCTCCGTGCCGCGTCTCCGATGAAGCATGTCCTATACTTAGAAGTATAGGCATTTTGAATGGGGCCGCCCGGCGTGTGTTCCGAGCACACGGAACACACTCCGGGAGGCCCCCCTATTATTGCAGGTCCGAGCACGCGGAACACACGCCGGGAGGCCCCCGTATTATTGCTGGTCTGCAATAATACGGCCATCTGAATGGGGCCAAAGCCAGGAGTGGAGCCTTCACTGAACTATGACATAATGGAAAAATTTGCAGCTGTTCCGTGTTTTTGTCCCGCACTTGATTCACAGTCACTGATGGAAATCACTGACCAAAAACTGACGTGGGAATTAGACCTAACAGTTTCTTTCTTTTTCATTTCTTTAACCCCAGAGTCGAGTGATTGTTCCTCGGGATAGTGATCCTTGTGGGCTATATCGTTATCTTATTACTGTATGCACAGGCCACAGGACGGGGGCAGGGACCAGCGCCAAGGTAAGAATTTTAATATCTCTTTATTAACACTAAAATAAACAATGTTGTGACCTGACAGTGACACATTCTCCTTTGTATGCAGGTGTGGCTGTCACTTTGTGGTACAGAAAGTCAGTTTGGCCCCATCCTGCTCTCAGGCACCAGACGTCAGGTGTTCAGGAGCGGCAATGCTGATGCCTTTATCCTTTCTGTGCCATTTCCTTTGGGTGACTTGAAAAGCATCACGCTCCGTCATGATGGCACAGGCTGTCAGAAAAGTTGGTAAGATGAAAGCCTAAGTTTATAGTTGGGAAAATAGGGCTGTTTTCTTCCAGAAACAGCACCACACCTGTCCATAGATCATATCTGGTACTGCACGACACGACTATTGTACGACAGCTGAATACAGAGGAACCTTACCTGCCCGTTGCAGCCAATGGGTTAACAGATTTGAAGGTAAGTCTGAGATATGACAGACTTGCAGCGGTTGATCGACATGGTCTCCCACTGCATTCGTCTTAAAGGGATTGTCCAGCCCTTTAAGGGATAGGCAATCCTTTAGAACAGTTTTCCAACCCCTTTAACCCCCTAACTGTTGCCAGAGTGGAGCTCCAGCAGTGGGAAAAGTAGCTAACCGGAGGGGGTGGGCTGCTTTAGGTGCAGCTACCTACTGAATGGTAGCAGCTAGAAACTGATCTTGTTTGAAAGCAGACATTCCAAGCTTTCAGACTATACCAGAATGACAACAATATGTTCAGGACAGAGAAAGATATCACTGATAGAAATCGGGATGCTGTGAATGCAGCTGAAAGCGAAAGTAAAAACAGGTTTTACCCGTGATTATTCCCGACTGTCAGTTTGCTCTTGTATGAAAGCCTGGACTGTCAGCTTTCATACAAGACCAGTTGCATGTTTCTAGCTGCTACCATTGAGGAGATATCACCATCTAAAGCAGCCCTCCCCCCTCCAGTTAGCTACTTTTCACACTGCCCGAGCTGGATTCGGGCAAAACAGTTAGGGGGTTAAAGTGAATGTAGATGATCAGCAATACAACCCTCAACCTGTGGACAGGTGTGGCTCTCTTTCTTGAAGAAAGCATCTGTGACAACTACTTTGTCACATGTCAGAGACTAAAGTCTTTATTTCTCATGTCTCAAACTTTTACTTTATGTCATAGGTACGTTGCTCAGGTTACTGTTCAGGATGTCCTGCTCAAAATGTCCTGGCATTTTCTGTGTAACACTTGGCTGTCCCAGCCACCCAAGGGAGACTCTCTGAGCAAGACCTTCAAAGTTGCCAATGACCAAGAGCTGCGGAGTTTTAGGTAATCGTCAGTAACAGAAGATTTTAAACGTCACTTTCATTGTTAAATTAGTAACCTCGTCAAAAAGTATTGAGTCCAGATTTTGCTTTTTTCTTGACTCTGTTCATCCCTCCACATTATACTATTAGTGTGTATGGTTGCCGGCTCCACAAAGGGAGCAACGAATACTCTATTAAAGGCTTTTACTAAATGCCAGCAGTCTGCCCCACTAAGCTGAGGATTCATACTTACCTGCTCTTTGTCGCCCCTGTCCTCCGCGCTGCCTCCAGTGTTTCTGGTGCCCACAGTGTTTACACCTGGCACAATATGGGTATGGTCACATACTCTGCTGCAGCCAGCGACATGGCCACAGCAGTCACATCACTGCTGAAGTTAGTCATTGGCTGCAGCAGGGCATGTGACCATACCCATGCTGTGCCAGGTGTAAAAACTGCGAGGACCAGAACATGGATGTAGTGCGGAGGATCGGAGTAGAGGGAGCCAGTAAGTATGAATCCTTAGCTTAAAGGGGTTCTGTAGTTCTTTAAAACTGATGATCTATCCTCTGGATAGATCATCAGCATCTGATTGGCGGCGGTCCGACACCTGGGACCCCCGCCGATCAGCTGTTTGAGAAGGCAGCGGCGCTGCAGGAGCGCCGCGGCCTTCTCTGTGTTTACCGCAGGCCAGTGACGTCACGACTAGTATCACTGGCCTGGGCGGGGCTAAGCTCCATTCAAGTGAACAGAGCTTAGCCCCGCCCAGGCCAGTGATAGTAGTCGTGACGTCACTGGGCCTGAGGAAAACACAGAGCTCCTGCAGCGCCGCTGCCTTCTCAAACAGCTGATCGGCGGGGGTCCTGGGT
The DNA here is from genome assembly GCA_900303285.1 of Rhinella marina. Taxonomy (NCBI): domain Eukaryota; kingdom Metazoa; phylum Chordata; class Amphibia; order Anura; family Bufonidae; genus Rhinella; species Rhinella marina. The sequence goes on from ONZH01008787.1 coordinate 72,756, forward strand.
GTTGGACCCATGGGATAGATCATCAGTTTTACAGAACTGCAGAACCCCTTTAATGGGGCAGGCTGCTGGCGCTTAGTAAAAGGTTATTATTACCAGAGAACCCCTTTAATGTTCTTACACGGTTAAGGGCCACATCTGAGAGAGAGGGATTGTCCAAGGTGGCCAACACCTTTGAAATTGTACTATAAAGATTATAATACAGTGCAGTTTGTTGTATCTCTCCCATCAGGGTGCCCATCTTGAATTCAGCAAATTCTTTAGGATTTTTTTTAGGCTACTTTCACATCTGCCGCAGTGAGATCCGGCCGCCAGTTCAGGCAGAGAATGCCCGGAACCGTCTGGACACAAACCACAGTGTGCATCGGTTTCTGTCCTGACGATTCTCGGCATATTTGCCAGATTGCGGCTGGATCACTACAGGACCCCATTATAGTTAATGGTGTAATCGAGCATTGTGGTTGCATCCAGCAGTGCCAGAACAGCTTGCCGGAATCCATGCCACGGATGTGAAACTAACCTTGGCGTATACATTCATAGCTATTTCTTTTCTGTCTTGCAAGGAATATTTTCTTGAAAAAAACTTTAAGGGGCCTGCGTGATGAACACATCTGGATTTCTGTCCTCAATCATCCAGCCCGTAGTGTATTTACACGTGTCCAGAGAGTGTCCTGCTGTATGTGTCTCCTCCTGTGTACAATTGTCATCAACCTCATGTTCTGGGAGTTACCTCAAGCCACTTATCCAGTGCTCATAAGTGTTGGTGAGTAGTCATCTTTTCACAATCTTCAGTTGTATTTATGGAATGCTACTTCCCATCATGCTCCTTAAAGAGGTTAGCCCCCCACCTTGAATATACTTACCTGGGTCCCTGCTCCCTGCACCACTCCTGGTCCCCAAACCGCCGCTGCTGCTTCTCCTCGTGCACAGAAGAAAACATCCAATGACGGGGGGGAGCAGCCAATGGCAGGCGGCGATGGGGGGGGGCCTCCGAAGAATTGCGGGTGACGCTAGGGAGGCTTGTCCCCGCCTGCCATTGGCTGCTCCCCTCCGACGCTGTATGTATTCATCCGCTCATGGAGAGAAGCAGCAACAGCAGCGCAGGAACCCAGGTAAGTATATTCAAGGTGGGGGGCCCGGCACATGGGGGGGGGGGCAGTTATTGATATTGGATAACCCCAATATTTAATTTTTATTTAATATTTATTTTTCAGGCAGTTTTACCCTGACGTGGAAGGACATTATGATTGCTTTTGAAAGTGCAATTCTCATGTTTCCTGTCAATCTACTCATCATTTACATCTTTCGAAACACTCAGCCCAGGGAAACTAAAAACACTAAGACCAAAGCTAAAAAAGACAAACTAATCCCCAATGACAAGAAGAGTCCATCCCGCCAGCTAAGTTTCTATACTGTTCTGGAGGTGAGAACTGAGATGATTTTTGCTTCTGGGGGTGGTTAGTAAGTTTTTCTTTTAACCCTAAGGCCACAATGTAGTGAGTATGCTGCAGATTTGCTCTATTTTAACTTTCAATTTTCTTTATTTTGGTTGCATATTTTTCCTCATCCTGCGTCTTCTTTTTAGGACTTGTCAGGACTAGTGCAGACTCTGAGCCAAAATTCGCGGAATAAGTTGGAAGTGACCCTGGATCAAGAAACAAATCAAAATTTCACTGCTCTGCTGCAGATCATCTCACATCTTTTACAAAAACAGCTAACTCCTGGACGTAAGTGCGACACCTCCTTTTCTAACTTTTTTAGCCGTGCAAATTTGCAGTGAAAAATGAACAATGTTTCTTTGGATGTGACTAGTGTTGAGCGAACTTGTGGTTTCAAGTTTGGCGTATAAGGGTCTGGTTATCTAAGAATTCCGTTATGGATTCCGCTACCACGTTTCATAACTTGGTAGCGGAATCCATAATCCGAACTTTTTCATGCCGACCTCGAAACCACAAGTTCGCTGTACACCAGATGTGACCGTAGATTTCACCACCTTTTCCAAAGCAGAATAGAGCATGCTGCAAATTTGAAAAAAAACTTTAGAAGAAATTTTTATGTCTTTTTTTTTATTATTATTATTGTAGATGGTCTTTTGAAGAAGCTTACACCAAGCTTGAAGGCATTTAGTTGGAAAGCATAAATTCCACTTTAGGGTGTATATTAAAATGAACAGATTTGTTGCAGAAATTTCTGCCAAAGAGAGTCTTCTTTATTTGAATGGGGTTGTTTTGGGTACAAGCACATGTACTTCTGGAAGCTAAATGTGTATTCTCAGAAATTTCCACAGCAGATATGCCTTATGTGAACTCAACCTAAAGATTCACTACCTTCCGTTTTAATGTTTCCTATGGTTGCTCTCCAGGACTGTCATCTTCGGTACCTTTGGCGCAGCTTTCTAGTGATGAGTTACATGCCTTGTTTTGTGGCCATTACGTGTCCCGAAAGCTTAAGAAGGTGTCTCAAGAGGTTCAGCAGCTGGGAAGTCAGCAGGTCCCAGACCAGCAGCAGCATGAGGAGTTCATCACGCAGTTACATGCTCTGCTCCATGTAATAGACAAATCGGTTCCTCCTCTGCCTGCACAACGGTAAGACGGCTTCTGACAGACAGTCTAAAGCTCTCTAGTCCTTTGACTATATACTGTATGTTGAATTGCTATACTATATATGTAATATCCACGCAGGTCTCAACAAAAGCAGCCAGTGAAAAAGAAGCGACTGCCTTGGTGGTTCCTGTTCATTGGGTGGAGCCTACTGGTCTCCATCAGTGTTGTTTCTACCTACTTCACCATGATGTATGGGTTTCTCTATGGAAAGAACAGTTCCATCCGGTGGATTATTTCCATGACTTTATCTCTTTTCCAAAGCATCTTTATTCTGCAGCCACTTAAGGTATTCAAATACATTTCAACTTTATAGCAAACCTCAGCCAGTCGGACCCCCGACTGTCTGATATTAATGACTTATTTTAAGCTACGATTTGAAGAGGTTTTCCCATTGAGACAACTTGATAAGTGTCTGATCAGAGGGAGTGCGACCAATGTGGCCCCTTCCAATTACGAGAAGGAGTGCCCTTGTTGCCCTCTTTAAATGGAGCGGCCGACACGCAAATGTGTCTGTTGTTCCATTTAATTTCATGGGGCTTCCATAGAGTACAAGCACTTGGCTATCACTGGCAGCCCCATAGAGCTGAATGTTGTGGCAGCACGCATGCGTGACCAACCACTGCTCCATACAAACAGGGGATCCGGGCCCTTCCAAAGCCCCTTTTGCATGTAGCAGAAAGTTTCCATGCATATTTGGGCATGCAAACTGGACTTTGAAATACATTGTCTGCTCGTTGGTTTGGGGATTTTAAATGGATTTGTTACATGGAAGTACATTGGGAAATCTAAACCATGTGATATAGTGTTGTGGATGTTGCTGTAGATTACCTATGGAATCACAGCCGTGAATTTCCACGCCATTGAGTTTTTTTCCTCTGTTCAGGAAAATCCACAGCAACTGCGCCATTTCTGCATCAAGGTCTGCATGATTCAGTGTGCGGATTTCACTGCTACGTTTGTGGACTTGCTTGTACCTCATGCATGTGTGCTGCTGCTCCATTCATCTCTTTGTTGCTGCCCAGCACTTGTACTCTGCTATCTCCTGCAGTGCCATAAAGTTGAATAGAGTGGTAGGCACCCATACGTGTCTGCCGCTGTATGGAGAGAGGGGGGCACGCAACTGGTATGGACACTTATTGATCAGACAAGCCCTTTAAAGTATTTTGTATGTGATTTCCAGGTTGTTGGATTTGCCGTTTTTTTTGCTCTGATCTTAAAGAAGGTAGATGATGAAGATGAGGAAGAAATTCTGGAGACAGAACTGGAGATATCAGGTTAGTTTGATACTTCATAGATTCCTGTTTTTATTACGGTATGTGTTAGGACATGTTTTTACATTTTCCCTAAAAATTGTAATAACAAAAAAGTCCAGCCAGAATATGGATGTGTTATTTGCCCTTTCCTTGGCTCTTTGTCACATATCTGTAGGTTATTAACTATTTGTTTTATTCCCACCCCAGAAGCCTCTATACACATGTAATAATCAATGCTATACATTGCAGATGAATATCAGAAAAGTGACGAGACGTCCCTGTGATGGATTTCCTGGATCTTGACTCTCTCCATTTTCTCTTGGTTCATGTACTGGATCTACCCGGATCTACATTCATTTTACTGGGACAAATACATTGTGCAGCATTTTATACAGATTATATGAAGCTCCATGGCATTTATCATGATGTGTTTTACTAATATATATATATATATGTTACAGTCCTAAATAAAATGTATATATGTATACCGTATATATACAGATATTATGGTTAGGCCTATAGAAAAGAACATCAAGTGACGCATAAATAATAAGTATGTTTATGTCTTGATGTTTTCCTATATTATTATTATTATTATTATTATTATTATATATATATATTTTTTTTTGCAACAAGACCAATTACAAATTTTGTTACTGCCTCTTAAACACATTAATCAATGAAGGATTGCCCCAATTTTCTTTACAAATACAATATCAAGGAACATTTCTCACTGAAATAATAAAAAAATATCTAAACTCACCAGCAGATGTAAGTCATTGACTTTCCTCCTGTCATATAGTATCCAGCCAGTTTTTGCATGCTTTTTCCCATGGAGCACTCCCTACAGCAGTCGGATCTCCACAAGGAGAGCCATTACCTTGCAAGGATTCAAAGAGCACCAAGAAGCCATGCACTGCCCTCCAGCATTGCACAAGACATTAGATGGTGTATCACTTTTGCTTGGAGTAAATTATAACTCTATTGCAAACCTTAAAGGGGTATTCCGGTAACGTAACTTAATTTTTGATAAACTGCATTAAGGCTGCAAGCTGTAACCCAACCAGAATACATAACTATATCTATAACCAGAGCTTCATTTTATCTTGCAATCCATTTGTCTAGCTCCTGTCTGAGCCTGCAGCACACTGACAGTATCATGGCTCCTGATCTTCCCTCACAAAACTACAATTCCCACAATCCCTAGCTTTCCTGCTGTGAGTTTCTGCTTGTCCATGAGTGTTGATGATCACTGATTGGCTGCCTGATATCACAGTCCGGACACGCCCCCTCTACTCAGTAATCAGCAGCCACTGACATTAGCTAGAGAACTGATAGCAACACACTGAGCATGTCTGACCTGACAAAGGCTCAGAACTATAGGTCAGTGCCATGGTAACTTATGAGGAACACAGTGGGTAGCAGGGGAAGAAAAGTACTTTTATAACTACTGAACGGTAAATATGTGAAATAGACATTATATTAGGTAATGATTAATGATGAATTAGTCTAAAACATAAGTTATATTTATGGTAACTGGAATACCCTTTAACCCTTCATTTCTATTCCCATCCATGTCACACTAACATTCATCTTGGAAGCTAAGATTCTGTCTGGAGTTTCTATGGAGTTATTATATTCAGGTTTCCTGTAGGCCTGGACTGCATTAGTCCCCATTTGTACATATTTAAGTCTGAGCTTTGTTTTTTTTTCCTGTAATAATCCCTGCCATGTATCTACAATAAAAGCCATTTTTAGTTAACACAATGGTGTAAGCGTGCTCAGGATACACAAGTCCATTGTCTGTGTATAGAGCATCCACCTGTTTAAGCAGGGTGTGCCGCATCCTATTCAGTCTCATGTTCCGTTCATTTGGGAGAGGGTGGGCAATAGGTGTGCACCTGTATCATTTGTTGGCTGAAAGTACAGCGACAGGAGAATAAATCCTGGTTCTGTGCATGAATGTGAAGAGCTATGTGGACTCTGTGCAGCCTGATCTTTCTCCTTTTGCCTGAGCAGCATGTCAGCGATACCGTATGCCCCGGTTCCCAGAAGCGTGTGGGAGACAATTGCATTCAGCTCGTTAATCAAGAGTTGACTTATGATGGAGCTAGATCTTGGTGCCAGAAGCAAGATGGACATTTGGCCAAGATTGGAAACCAGAAGACACTGGAGGAAATATTATTTCTAATTAAGGATGAGGGATCTTACTGGATTGAAGCTGTGCCATCGATAATGGGCAGGTTGGGTCAAGGTAACCAAAACCGAGGCAGCAAGAACGACCAAGGTAAGCTCGGAGAAAGTGGTTGAAAGAAGGTAAATGGGGCTAATATATTATATAGGAATGTATAGGGCAGTTATGCTGCCCAAACTGCAACCCAAAACCCACTAATTTATAAGTGCCAACACAGCAATTTACCCTGCATACTACAGTCCAGTATGGTATATATTCAGTGTACGTTATCATGTAACTATAATAGCCTACATTCAGTGCGCTGCCTGTGCTGTTCATAGTACGTCCTGCACTGATGAACGGCAGGAAAAGTTAAAGGGGTATTCCCATCTTAGACAATGAGGGCATATCGCTAGGATATGCCCCCACAGTCTGATATGTGTGGGACCTGCACCTATATAGAGAACGGAGTGGGGAGCACTGCGCCTGGAGGACTCCAGGTTTCCCGGGGTCCGGCCACCACAAGGCGCAGCTCCCCCGCTGCTCCCATAGAAATGGATGCACACGCGGTCACCGCTCCCATTCATTTCTATGTATCCAACGGAAATAGCCGAGCCTGTGCTCGCGTATTTTCGGCAGCCCCATAGAAATGAATGAAGGGCGGCTGCACTTGCGCAGTGTGCCCTCCTTCAATTTGGGGGCTCCGTTCTTGATATAGGGGCGGGTCCCACCTCTTGGGGCATATCCTAGCGATATGCACCCATTGTCCAAGATGGGCATATTGGTGCACCATAGACTTTTTCCATGGAGTAGGTGCCCACATAGAGGGCTCTGATTGCCACCTCTGGTATAGGGTAACATCTGCAGTAAAATCCATGACATCTGCATGGCCTCTGCACACAGTGTAAGGCTCTGTACACTGCCATACTCTGTTACTCAGGATACATCATCAATATCAGATCAATTAGTCCAACACCTCGAACCCCCGTGATCAGCTATACCTGTCTGTGCCAGTGACTGCCAGGGACTATTGATCTGTGGGGGTGCTGGGTGTCATAACTAAACCATTATATACCATACTTTTTTTCTATTAGGTTGTGAGTTTTGGCTCACTGCACAGGTAACACAGTGGTAAAATTATACTGCAGGTTTTTCAATGAAACTGTTTGAAAACCCTTTTTTGTATGTAGTTCATAGATATAGTATTGGATGTAGAAAATACTTCTAATCCTTCTTGCATACCCTGTTGTGTGAGACAGGACCCGCACAAGATCAAGACCAACAAAAAGAGAATGGAGAAGATCAGACCGAAGATGAACAGCAAGACCAACATGAGGACCAACTCAAACAAAATGGTGAAGACCAAGAAGACCAAAATGATGATCAACTCAAAGAAAAGGATAACGACCAGGAAGAAGACCAAAATGAAGACCAACTCAAACAAAATGATGATCAAGAAGACCAACTTGAAGAAAAGGATGAAGACCAGGAAGAGGGCCAAATTGAAGAGCAACGCAGAGAAAATTACAATGATCACGAAGGCCAAAATGAAGACGACCAACACAAAGAAAATTACAGAGATCAAGAAGAATACCAAAATGATGACCATACGGAAGAAAATGACAAAGACCAAGAAGATGAAAGTGATGAACAGCACAAAGACAGAGACAATGGTCACTACAAGAAGTACAGATATCGTGGTAAGTGCTTAATGAGCATCTTAGATGGATTTAGAGGCAACATTATATGGTAATACATTTTATGTAGAGGCTCTACGTACATAGAGAAGAATGTGCACTAGTGTAGGTAAGATATGAAAAGGGCTTTTGTTTTTTCTGTTGACTCAAGGTTCAAGTTTTTGAGGAGGTAAGAGCTTGGATGTGTGGCCTGAAGGACAGAATGAAACGTCATCTTTTTGCAGGTAAATACAGACGGGTAAAAAGGATGGCACAACAGAGTTCAGGGTGCACTATAATATATAAAGGTGCCCAGGAAAAATGGAGAACGGCTCCAGCGTGTGAGGACAAGAGGAGATTCATCTGTTCCTTTGGTAAGTGTCTAATTATATGTGGGATGTGGTGGTGAAGGTGGGGGTGAATTGTAAACGGCCTATTAGGGATGCTTACGGGGTTCACTTTGTAGAATGGTCAGAGAACATAGCAGTTTACATAAGTATCCTCTTCACAAGTAGGTATGATGGTTGCAGGCACAACGAGTAACAGCCTTGTACTAGACGCTTGAGTTTTTCAAAAATTAGCTCTTAAAGGGGTTCTCCGGAAATTAAAATAACGAAAATACTTAAAGGGGTTATCCCACGAATAATGTAAAAAAAGAAAGATAGAACCAGCCCTGTACGTCACATGGACCCAGAGATCTCCACATTCATTGCTCTGCTAAATTTATATCAAGCTGACAGCTCAAGGGGAGTGTCTTTTCTGCTGCAGCTAAGGGGGCGTGTCTCAGCTCTCCCTATCACAGCTCAGGAGGCGTGTCTCATCTCTCCCTATCACAGCTCAGGGGGCGTGTCCATGCTCTCCCTATCACATTTGAGGAGGCAGTTGAAAGATGAAACTGAGCATGTGCGGCCTTCTCAGTGAGCAGGTCAAAGAAATAAGAAATTAAGTGGCGCTATACAGATACATTTTACTGAATAACTCAGTAACTATACAGAATTTTTAATTACATGCAATTACAAAAGTTTTCAGATAGTTTGAAAACTGTAGAATATTTTTCATGGGACAACCCCTTTAAATATTACTTCATTATAAATATATTCCCAAATAACTTTCATTAGTTATAATGGCTCGTTTTGTCTGGGGAGCAATCATTCGGGGAAATAAAATGGCCTCCATCCTATTAGTACACACAGAACCTGTCCTAATCACACAGGAGGACAAGTTACTTCACAACACTGAGGTAAAGAGCTGCCTCATCCTCCTCTCTGCTCTGCTTGTCAGGGATTATGGTCCTGAATACAGTTTAATATGATATTTAGCTGAATCTTTGTGGGAATGGAGGTCATGAGAAGACAAAGTACAGAGAGGACGGACAGGACAGACTGTGGTAATGGAGACTGCAGACAAGAGCTGCTGCTCATCAGTCACATCTGCTCATGAACTCCATCCCTACAGAGATTCAGCTGAAGATCTTATCATCTGTATTCAGGATCATAATCCCTGACAAACAGAGAGGAGGATGAGGCAGCTCTTTACCTCAGTGTTGTGAAGTAATTTGTCCTTCTGTGTGATTAGGACAGGTTTTGTGTGCACTAATAGGACGGCGGCCATTTTGTTTCTCCTAATGATTGCTCCCCAGACAAAACGAGCCGTTATAACTAATGAAAGGTATTTGGGAATATATTTATAATAAAGTAATATTTGCATATTTTCATTTTCTTAATTCCCGGAGAACCCCTTTGGCTGGTAGACCGTGTACCGTGTTCTACCAGCCAACTTCTGCTTGGCCCACATGATGCATGAGCAAGGGCAACACAATACATTACAGTATAAACATATTATTTAAATGGAGTATATATACGTATATATACATAACAATTACAGTACAGTATATATACAAAATATATACATAATTACAGCATAACAACAACGGACACTTTCTTAAAGGGCCATACCGACACTTTGTCTGCTAGAAGGTAAGTAACGTTATGCCTTTTACATAAGGGGGAGGATTTTGTTTACCCCCTTACAAGTAGTTATGGGTTATGCATTACAAATTATAAGATAATGATTATAGCAAACCTACATAGAATACATCCACGATTTATAATTTTGCAGCAGGAAACGTAGAATTTGATCCCCATTATCACTATGACGCTGAACCTGTTAGAGCACTGGATAATTGTAAAAAAGATAAACTATAGCAATCGGTATAATTACTGATATGTTATTATTGTTATTACTGTAATGCGCAGTTTATGATTCTTACTCTGGTCGTATTTTTCTTAGATATTCCCAAAAGTAACCAGCGCCACATCATTAAGGTGAGACGAGCCAGCACAATACTGGTCTCTTTCTCTTGTCACTCAGTAAGAAAGTTCTGTTCATCTATTTTATAACAAGTCCATTCTTCCCGCCCTCTGTTCCGTTCAGGGCGTGAAATGTTAGCGCCCATATATTCTCCTCCTTCAGGAGCCTGCTGAGCTCCGCCCCCACTTCTCAAAAAAAAAAAAGTTTAACCCCTTCTTTGCCTCTCCACCTAATTGAGGCTGGGGCTTAAAGGTTATATACACCTTTGGGGGCAATTTTTTTAAAATTATTGCATTATACTTATTTTCACCTAAATATCACTTTTCCAATTGGACTTTATTAACAGTATGGAATCCTTTTTTTTCTGTACAGGAGCAGATGAACTTCTTATCTCTGCTCTCTGACATTGTATACACTCATCAAAGCTTAATCCTTATCTTACTGATAAGAATGTGGCTTAAATAAGTGTTTATGTAGTTTAGAGATAAGGCTTATTAGATGACCGGCACAAAGTAAAAGTGAAAGTACCAGTCACACAGTTAGAAAAACAGTTAACCCTTTGTGACTGAACTGCTCAATATTTTTAATAAATTGAAATAAAATATTCATTTCTTTCATATTTTAACATAGATAAAGCCTTCTTAACATTTAATACTTGTCTACATTTCATACTCGTCATTCTATATAGTGCCTGGGCAAAGTACATTAAATCCTGACATAACACAGACATTTTGTGCTTTGGTATTCTATAGAACGCATACATTGCCTGTAACATACCACATACACCCATGTATACTCATGCTATTGTACAGGAATCTTGGTATTCATAAAGAAATGATTTATAATTCTACTTTTCTTTTCTTTCAGGGCCGTGCTTTATGTTTGTGGGGAATCTGTTTTTTCACAAGAAAGACCACCACCAAAAAACCGTCTGTGACAAAACCAGCGCAAAATGCTACGGTTCCTCCCCCGAACCTGGATGTCATCACACCTCTCCAGCAGGAGACCCTTAATAATATAACGCTTGATAGTGCAAAACAGGTTAGACATTATAGATAAATTGTTATAATACTATATAAAATACCTGCACCTTGTATTTAACCCCTTAAAGGGGTTGTGTCACTTCAGCAAATGGCATTTATCGTGTAGAGAAAGTTTAATACAAGACTCCTACTAATGTATTGGGATTGTCCATATTGCCTCCTTTGCTGGCTGGACTCATTTTTCCATTACATTATACACTGCTCGTTTCCATGGTTACGACCACCCTACAGTCCAGCAGCAGTGGCCGTGCATGCACACTATAGGAAAAAGCACTGGCCTCCTTTGTGGCCAAGACCATTGGAGTGTGCGTAGACAGACGCTTTTTCCTGTAGTGTGCAAGCACGGCCACCACTGCTGCTGATGGATTGCAGGGTGGTCGTAACCACGGAAACGAGCAGTGTATAATGTGATGGAAAAATGAATCCAGTTAGCAAAGGAGGCAATATGGAGAATCACAATACATTAGGAAGTGCCTTGTATTAACTTTGTCTACTTGATAAATGCCTTTTACTGAAGGGAGAGGACCCCTTTAATGACCAGGACATTTTCCATTTTTTTTTCATTTGTTTTTTTCCTCCTCGCCCTCCCAAAGCCATAAGGATTTCTTTTTTTTTTTTTATTTTTCCATTCACATAGTCATATGAGGGCTTGTTTTTTTCTGGACAAGTTGTATTTTTTAATGGCACCATTTACGGTTGCATAGAATGTAGTGGAAAGCGGGAGAAAAATTCCAAATGGATGGAATTATAAAAAAAAACACAACAAAAATTGGGGGAAAAAAACTTTTTTTTTTCTTTGCATCACCTTATTTTTACCCCCGTAACGTTTTTATTGTGGGGGGTGTTGTATGTCGTTTGGATCAATTTTTATTCAATTTTTTGTGGGAGCCATTTTCCCGGGTGTTTTCACAGGCGGCATTACCCATGATATTTATTTTTTTAATTGTTTATGTACTTTTATTTTAATTTTAGGGAAAGGTGTGTGATTTGAATTTCTATATTTTTTATATATTTGTTAAAACTATAAACCCACACAAAGAGATCATAAAAAACCTATGTCTATGCTGGAAAGTAAACCATAAAACCAACCCTTAGTCTTCTGTGCAGTGCAGTAATTGGTAGCATAATAGCTAATTGTGCTTTCATTACCTTCTAATTTATAGATCACTTCAGACATCATAGCTCAGCTGGTGAAAGTAGCTCCAGACATCTGGGATGTGACACTTGTATCAAAGGCTTCGGATATCCTGGCGCAGCTAATCAACACCAGTGATCTGCTGTCACCGGAAGCTCAGGTAAATGCATATGGTATAAGGTTTGTCTTGGACATTGTATTGCAGATCTGCAGGTAGAAACCTGTTAAGGCTCCTGACTATGTCCAGCACTCGTGCACACCGTTGTATTAGGGTACGTCCTCACAGGATTTACTTTGCTGTGGATCAGTGGCAAAATCCGCAATAAATCAGCAAATTCTGCCTGGGTTATATGCAGATTTTTTCTGGATTTTGCTGTGGATTTCACCCTGTGCATTGCACAGTGAAACTTTGCACCATAATTTGTCATGCTGCAGATTTCAAAATTCACAACACGGGTCATTTACTCTGCAGATTTTTTTTGCTAGCGTATGGATGACATTAGCAGAAATCTCATCTACTTTGCTGGTAATGTAGTATGCTGCAGATTTAGGCCCGTGTAAATGGGCCTTATCTATTCCGCAATATTGCGGAATAGATGCGGCCCCATTCACCTCTATGGGAGCGGGGCTCCGCTGAAAAATATGAAGCATGTCCTATACTTGTCCACGTGCACGAACAAGTATAGGCATTTTGAATGGGGCCGCACGGCGTGTGTTCCGAGCGGTGCAGAACACACGCTGGGCGGCCCCCGTATTATTGCGGGTCCGCAATAATACGGTCGTGTGAATGGGGCCTTACTGTACACAAACCTGCAGCGGGAAAACCACCGCATATCCATCCCAATGACTCTGATTTGTGCTGAGCAATGACAGGACTATAGAGGTTGATTTTTCTTAACATTAACATATGGGTTTTTTTTTTCTCTGTCAGAAACTGACAGAATAAAAATGGTGGCATACTCTGTGGGACTTCACATGTACGGAGGGCTTGCCCCCTAGAATCATTACCTGTAGGGGAGAGTAACTTCACACATAAAGTGTCCGACTGAGCCTGACTCCTAAAGCACAGACCTCTCCAAGCTAACTACATGCCGCACCAACTTCAGACAGTGCAGCTACTGGACCATGTGGATTCTGCATGTTGGAAACTCATACATACTCATGCACTTCAGGGATTTACATTGAACTGGTACCAGAGTAGTGGTGCAATTGGCCAACACAAGCATTGGGGCCCCATATTCATATTTGCTATAGGAGTCCCTCTTCTCTGAGCAGATTATAAACCATTAATTATCTTGCTGTTTGTTTTAGGTCAACGCCAGTGATCTTCTGCTGACTCTCGGGGGGCAGCTGTCAGGCTCATTGGATGTTAATATCTCCAGTCAGGTGGTGATCGACGCAGCGCAGTCTCTATTCAACGCCTTTGATATCACAATGAAGGCGTCTCTGGAGAACTCTGAGAACTTGACCTCTGATCAGGTTTTCTCCCATTTTTACATTTTGTAGTACTGAATTAAATACTATGGAGGAGATTTATCAAGGCTGGCACTTTCTGCGTCTGTCTTGATATCCCCTGCACTGCCGGAGGATGCACCTAATATATGACGAGGCGTATGTCATATCACAAATTAGGTTCCGCCTCCTGCAGTCCGTGCGCCTAACCAGAAATCTACAACAGCTCAAGGGATTGATAAATCTCCCCCTTAGAGTAATAATGTTATTCTGTGTGGTTAGCAGTCACTGATGTGTTTTTTGTTTTTTTTGTGGTATGGACATATTTTTCTTTCTTTTTTTCTTTCCTTCATTTCACACAGGTGATTTGGATCATGGATTCTTCAGTATCATCAATGGATTACGTAGAAGATACATTATTGTCCCTAGGAAACAATTCTGTACAGAGTTACTCTTTTTCATCCAACTTATCCAGCATGACGTTGACAAGGTACAGTACATCGTTCTAATAATTATGCCTTGTACCCTAATTTATTGAATGACATAGCACATTGAACTAATCACTGTGCCAGCATTATACCGTATGCATAACTATTCATTTGATTGGGTCCGCAAAAAAAACGGAAGTTATTCCGTGTGCATTCCCTTTCCGTATATCCGTAATTCCCTTCCACAAAAAACAGAACATGTCCTGTTGTTGTCCTCATTACGGACAAGGATAGGACTGCTCTATCAGGGGCCGGCTGTTCCATTCCGCCAAATACGGAATGCACACGGACGTCATCCGTATTTTTTGCTGTAAAATTCATACAGCCATGTACATGAGCTCTAAGGGAAGAGCATTCTGCATATTTAAAAATGGGTGAAACACTAAAAGCGCTGAACCACAATGCAGAAGTGCCCCAATACAACAGCAAAAATGCTTTATGTGTCAAGCATTTCGTAATGCTCTATATACTGTAATGTATAAAATGGCTAAAATGCTCACAGAAAAACACGGGCCTGATAGTGGCAGTGCAAACCTAGACTACCAATCAGATTAATCCTTTCATTTTCCAAAGTAACTGTGAAAAATGAAAGCTGGAATCTTATTGGTTGCCAGGGGCAACTAAGCCAGTTCTGCTTTACACCAGTTGTGATAAATCTCCCCCCTAGTGTTTACCACTGATGGGGTGATCTACTTTCTGCTACAGTCTTGCATTTGAATTTTGGTGCATATTAATCCACATTCCCTTTGTTGCTACATCTCCCTCTCTACTCTCTTTCCATTGCAAAATAAGTAATAAAGGTACACAGCCTGTGCCATATTTCTGGCTCCGTTTGAGACCTAATTCTGGAGTATTTCCAATAGTAAATCTAACCCTATGTGTAAAACACACAGAGGGGGAATTTACTAAGACCGGAGTTAATACTCCATGGCAATACAAAGTATATATAAATAACGATGATGTAATTATAACAACCAAATAAAGAAAAAACAATCGACCCTGGGAGTGGAGGTAATAAAATTACTTTATTTAACATAAACATCATAAAACACTTTTAAATAATAATCCAAGAGCCTAGTCATAAACTCAGGCTCAAACAATAAAATATCAGCATACAATATCAGTCCATCCCCTAAGGGACGACTATCCACATGGAAAAATATTCCCTAACATAACATAAGAACATTCGACTAAAATTCCCGGGGCGGGCGGGGCGCAGAAACTCCAGCTCCACGGGCAGTTCAGACAACGGCAAGAACTGACCCGCGGAGCCAGATATTTAAGGCCCCTTTCACAAGAGCGGGAGACTCGCATGTCTCCCGCAACGGATCTACAGGGCTGGACTCCGCACTGACAGGGATCGCATAGCATTATATGCGATCCCTGTCCGTGCGGAGTCCAGCCCTGTAGATGCGTTGCGGGAGACATGCGAGTCTCCCGCTCGTGTGAAAGGGGCCTAAGGCTACCTGACCCATGCCGCCAGCCAATCAGAAACATGTCACCATGGTCAGGGCAAACTTGCCCTTGACCTGGTGACATTATAGGACAATAGTCCTGGCCAATCAAAGGACATCACCGGGCAGAATAAATAATTCTGCCCGGTGATCATAAAAGAGCGGGAAACCATTTTCCCGCCGAAATCTGTGTCCCCTCTTGTCACTGGGCAGAAAAACTCAGCCCAATGACCTTAAACAAAAAGGACAAGCATGGCAATACTTGTATTGCCATGTGTCCCCCTCCTTATAGTCCGGTGGACATCCAGTCTTATTGCAAAGCGTGTTGGAGTAAATGCTTCAAACATGATTGATGTAAAAAATGAAAATCAGACATCATACAGTGCACGACAATACCTTTCTATCAAAGCTAGAACCAGCCCTGTACCTCACATGGGTCCAGAGATCTCACCATTCACTGTTGTTCTGATACATTATCTTCAGCCTGGTTGCTCAGGGAGCGTGCTCTTTCTGCTGCAGTTCTCTCCCTGTAACTGCCACAGGTTCTAACAGAACATATGTCTGGTAGCAGTTGAAGATTTAAACTGAGCATGTGCAACCAGCTCAGTGAGAAGGACAAAGTATAAGGAAAAGAACAAACAGCAGGTGGCGCTATACAGATACATTTTATTGAATAGCTCAGTGAGAAGGACGAGAACAAACAGCAGGTGGCGCTATACAGATACATTTTATGAAATAGCTCAGTGAGAAGGACGAGAACAAACAGCAGGTGGCGCTATACAGATACATTTTATGAAATAGCTCAGTGAGAAGGACGAGAACAAACAGCAGGTGGCGCTATACAGATACATTTTATTGAATAGCTCAGTGAGAAGGACGAGAACAAACAGCAGGTGGCGCTATACAGATACATTTTATTGAATAGCTCAGTGAGAAGGACGAGAACAAACAGCAGGTGGCGCTATACAGATACATTTTATGAAATAGCTCAGTGAGAAGGACGAGAACAAACAGCAGGTGGCGCTATACAGATACATTTTATGAAATAGCTCAGTGGCAAGACCAAATTTTTCATTACATGCAATTACAAAAGTATTCAGATCCAGGTGCTGGTTTTGGAAAAAATATAGAATATGTTTTGTGACACAACCCCCTTAAGAGGCAAAAGTCTCTTAATAAATTTGTTGCATCTTGCGCCTAAATTTGCTGCCAGTTTTATCGCCCAGAGGCAGTGCTAAATTCTCACATAATGTTTTTAGGGAAAAAAAACAACATTTTGTGACGTTTTTCCAAGTGTTTTTTTATTGCAAAAAAATGCAGTAGCCAGGTGTTGGTTGTAACTCAATAGAAAATTACAAACACTGTTTACTGCAACTTTGTGCTTTTTGGGTTCGTGGAGGTTTCTTTCAAAATGAAGCACACTCTAAGTACAGCATTTTTCAGGCTTCTTCCTATGTACTGCACTGTAGGCAAATAAGAAATGTCTGACCAAAATCAAATGTATGAAAAGAAAAACATGAAATTCATGGGGTTGAAAAATCAATGTCCTCTTAAGTGATATGTAGTAACAAGGATTTACCACAAGATGGCGATAATATTCTCCAAATTCATAACATAGGAAAAAATTTAAGCGGATAAATGGGCAGTACAGACACACAAACTGTATATTGTTCTTCCCCTCTGAGCCCTTGGACTAAATTAAAAAGTAAAACAATATTAAGAATTCTGTGGTTATATATCTGAGATGTGACTTATTGTCTTAGGCCTTGTTCACACGTCAGTTATTTGATCAGTTATTTCCATCAGTTTTTGTGAGCCAAAACCAGGAGAGAAGGCTACACAGAGATCAGGTATAATGTAAAGACCTGCACCTGTTCTGTGTTTTTGACCCGTACCTCGTTTTGGCTCACAATAAGGCTTCATTCACACGTCCGTGTTTGTGCACATCTTGAAAATCAGTCAAATTTTTACGGATCCGTTTTTCCCCGAAAAAACGGAAAGGATGTATCCGTATGTCATCCATTTTTTGCGGATCCGCAAAAAAAACGGAAGGAGAAATCAAATCTTTTTTTTTTTTTTTTTTCTACCCTCCTGGAACGGAATCTGCAAATGCGGATGACATGCGGATGACTTGTATTGAGCTACGGACCGCAAAATCGGGATAGAAGTAGGACAGGAGGATTTCTTTATGGAACGGACACACGGATGTGGACAGCACACCGTGTACTGTCCGCATTTTTTCGGGACCCATTGAAGTGAATGGATCCGCATCCTATCCGCATAATTGTCCGAAATTGCGGAAAGGATGCGGATACAAAATACAGACGTGTGAATGAAGCCTAACTGATGTGTGAACAAGGCCTTAGAGATTATCTCATCTATAATAATTTCAGAGCCTTCTGATGTCATTTTAGGGCTGGCTCCTAAAATAGCCGGGGCTCCAAGCAATGTTATAATTATGGGCCCCGTCACATTGAGAAGCTCTGCATCCATCAGCCCGCTAAGCCTTGCTCTCAGCTTACCAGTGCAGACTAGGCACTTCTGCTATTGCTGTACATCTGGGAAGGGCCCTCTCCCACCTTGGGCCCCTGTGCATCTGAACTGCCCTTTTCATCTTTTTTTTTTTTTCAGCCAACCGCTTGTAGCCAACAGGGGGCCACTTCGGGGCCCCAAGTCCATCCCTGGGTAACCTTAGCCAAGCTGTTGGACCATCAAGCGTTTGTCCGACATCTATCAGCTTTCGGTGTACATCTGCTGCTTGCAGTCAGTCATGTTCAACCTGCTGTGATTTGTCACCTGTTGCATTCTGTAATGTAGAAGACACTGGAATGAGGTATTGTTACTATTTCTTTGTTTTCTTGCATGTAATCTGTCTCATTAGAGTGGCGTCTTCAGACCTGGCCTCAGGATCTTTCATCACTGACAGTCCAGCCGGCTGCAGAGTCACCTTCCCCTCTTCTGCAAATCTGCAAGAAAAACTTGCGCCCTATGAGACAGTAACTGTAATGGTAGGTGACGTTTATGTCCCTTCTAGAGATGAGCGAACGTGCTCGCAACGAGCACTGTACCGCTCGGCTCCCCTGCGCTCGCATGGGCTCAGGCAGCCGCTTCCGTCGGGTGAGAAGGACGGAAGCGGCTGCCTGCGCCCATACGAGCGCAGGGGAGCCGAGCGGTACAGTGCTCGTTACGAGCACGTTCGCTCATCTCTAGTCCCTTCCCAGTAGCTGGACAGTAAATGTAGTATTTGAATGTGTTTCCTAGTGTAACACTTAGATGGCACATATTGCTCTTTCTTCCAGCCTGGAGATCTGGGTTCCTGTGGTGGTTTAACCACCTAACTGTTCTGCCCGAGTCCAGCTCGGGCAGTGTGAAAAGTAGTTAACTGGAGGGGGAGGGCTGCTTTAGATGGTGATATCTCTTCAATGGTAGCAGCTAGAAACATGTAACTGGTCTTGTCTGAAAGCTAACAGTCCAGGCTTTCATACCAGATGCAACAGAGGAGAAATCACTGTTAGAAATCAAGTCGGGAATAATCGCAAGTAAAACCTGTTGCATTCACAGCATCCCAATTTCTATCAGTGATATGTTCCTCTGTCCTGAGTGTATTGTCTGAAAGCTTGGAATGTCTGCTTTCGAACAAGACCAGTTGCATGTTTCTAGCTGCTACCGTTCAGGAGATAGCAGCATCTACAGCAGCCCACTTTTACAACTGCTGGAGCTGGACTCTGGCAAAAGAGGTTGTGTCTCCTCAGCAAATGGCCTTTATCATGCAGATAAAATAACACAAGGCACTTCCTAATGTATTATAATTGTCCGTATTGCCTCCTTTGCTGGCTGGATTCATTTTAACATCACATTATAGACTGCTCATATCCAGGGGTTACATTAACCGCTACAGCCAGGAGAGGAACTGGTGCACATGTGTACCTACGCACGGTGCCGGCCACCAGAGAGGCGGCGCATTGCCCTATAGTGTGCAATCACGACCACAGCTGCTGGATTGCAGGGTGGTCATAACCCTAGAAACTAGCGGTGTATAATGTGATGGAAAAATGAATGAAGCCAGCTAAGGAGGCAATATGGAGAATCACAATACATTAGTAAGTGCCTTGTATTTACTGCATCTACATGATAAATGCCATTTGCTGAAATAAGAGGACCCCTTTAAATTTGGATCAGAAGGACCATGTGGTGTCTGTGGACCAGGCCTTACATTTTGTCTATGATATACTAATGTGCCTTCTGTAATTGATTGCACAGCGTTAACCCCTTCTCTGCTTTTCTTTTCAGCTCTTGGCTCTGGCTGTTAATCCATTTAGTCATCTGAGTCCTGTGGAAATCGTGGGCCCTGTGGTTAACATAATGCTCGGGTCTGATCAGGGTGGCATTGACGTTGACAACTTATCGGAGTACATAGAGGTGGGCAGAACTTCTGGATCATTTTATTCTCAGTGTGCCAGAGTCTGAGACATCCACTTAGGGGTGACTGCCAGGCGCTGATGCACGGCTCTGCTCTTAATTTGTTATTAGTTTAATCTTTTTTTCTACATTGGACGTATTTGCAAGACGAGCAATGAATGTCCTCGCAAGTTTGCCGTTTTCATCCTTGCAGTACAATTTGTGAAGCGCCACGTGCCAGCGATATCAACTATATTAGAACGTGTTGTTGTCATTCCCAGCGCCATCTTGTTTTCTTGCTTTGTAGATCGTGTTGATAAAAAACCAGAGCTCACCATCTAACGAATCCCAAATGTACCTGACCAAAGACAAGGACATAATCCTGACTGTCAATGTCACCTCTGACAACCATTCTGTGGTCCTGAGGGTGGAGCCAGAACTTCCAGTCCAGCTTATCCTCTATCTCGGATTTGAGCAAAAACCCAACAGCAGTTTTTTCCTGCAGAACATGTCCCTGCCGGACGGTAAGGACACTGTTTATTCACTTACAATTGCAGTAAAAGCACGTCATCCTGTACAGCAGGGGTAGACACAGACAACAGGCCCCTGTGAAAGGACAATATCTGGGCCCCAATGGCTCTTCCTAGTGCAACCAGGACACTTTGCAGCTGCACATGTTCCATGCATGATATCTCTGCCACTGGTTGACAGCAGTGGTGTATAGGAGATAGACCCAAATATATCCTCCATACTAAGGCTTAGGTACTTCAGGATACACGTATATCAGGGCAGTCGGGTTGCAGCAGAACCCATAACAATACTTGGAACCACACACAGCTTGCATTATTGAATTACCCATAAAACACATCTCCCAGTTTGTGATCAGGTGTATATTCACACGTTATGTCATCTCTCTATTCACAGGTGATTTATATACCTGGGTATTGACTCCAGAGTACTTTGTGAATGGCACCGGAGTTTACTACGTCTGTGTGACTTTGACTAATGGAAGTATATGGGAGCACCGGACAAGGTTGGCCTATTCTGTTAGCCTCTTCGCTGCACAGTGTGTTTACTGGGAAGCAGATTTGAGAATGTGGAATAATTATGGCTGCTACGTGAGTACTTTACCTTATCCAGCATGCTTATGGCCAGTGTGTCCCCAATATCACAGAGGGGCATGGCTTCATCGAAAATGGGTGTGTGGCTCATTGGGAAAGAAGCCTAGATTAATATGTGCTAACCAGCGGCTTCATATGTGAAGATCACTGTTGGAGACATTAACGTTTTATTCATTTTGCTCACTTATATAGCGCTGACATATTCCGCAGCGCTTTACAGATGTCAGCATCACACTGTCCCCAGTGGGGCTCACAATCTAAGTTCGCTATCAGTCCTGTCTTTGGAGTGTGGGAGGCAACCGGAGACAGAACATCTAAACTCCATGCAGATGTTGTCCATGATTGGATTCGAACACAGGACCCCAGCTTCAAGGCACCAGTGCTAACTACTGAGCCACCGTGCTGCCCAGTAGCGTTATTATGAAATGATTGTGGCAACTAATAGGTGTTATAAAGTTAGATGAGACAGTCTATAATATGGTGCCCGGCCACAGGATCTACACCAACATGGCAGATCATTGCTAATTGCTGGGCTGCACTTGCCTTTTGAAGCAACAGCGAGTCCAGGTGCAGCCCGGCAATCTGCTTGTGGATCCCGCAGCCAAGCCACACCATTTTCCAGGCACTCCAGGGGTACCTACTAGGGATGAGCGAACGTGCTCGTAACGAGCACTGTACGGCTCGGCTCCCCTGCGCTCGCATGGGCACACACAGCCGCTTCCATCGGGTGAGGAGGACAGATCCGGATGCCTGCGCCCATGCGAGCGCAGGGGAGCCGAGCGGTACAGTGCTCGTTACGAGCACGTTCGCTCATCCCTAGTACCTACCCATGGTGAAGAACAAGGTTTTTTTCCAGGGCCACTTTACGTTCCCAACACTACACAGTGGACAGTCTTCTGGCAATATTTATCTGAATGGGGTTTGCAGAAATCCATGGGCATGCTGCCATTCACATGTGTAAGACAGATTTGTAATTGCAAACATTTCTTCAACTAGTCT
The DNA here is from genome assembly GCA_900303285.1 of Rhinella marina. NCBI lineage: Eukaryota > Metazoa > Chordata > Amphibia > Anura > Bufonidae > Rhinella > Rhinella marina. The sequence goes on from ONZH01008787.1 coordinate 94,858, forward strand.
GCTAAATGTAAAATGCGTAAATGTACCCCAACCCGCAATACACCCGTTTCAATTGAACATGAGCAGCATTGGATTTCTGAATATAAATGATTATAATATTTCATTCACAGACTGCAAACAAGGGTCTTAGAAATGGTAAGGAATTGAAACACGAAGTATATTGGAAAGTTGCATGAATCTATGCATAGAAACCCTTAGGTAATTTTGTAATGTTTGGAGAGAATACGAGTCATTGATCTTTGATACAGGGCTCCCTTTTATTCACAGGCAAATCTATGCTAATATTTAGTAAAGCTTTCCGCCTACATAATTTACAACCTCATTTTTTTTTTTTTAAAGGTTGGACCCAGAAGCACGGAGTCTGAGACCCACTGTCTGTGCAACCACCTGACCTTTTTTGCAAGTTCTTTCTTGGTCATGCCGCATGTTGTGGACCTCAGTGACACGCTTATGCTCTTTGCAAATGTGGCAAATAACCCCGTTGGGCTGGCACTGCTCGGTAGCCTGATAGGATTCTTCCTGATCGTGTTATTTTGGGCCTGGAAAAAAGATAAGGAGGATCTTAAAAAGGTAAGATGCGTGACTGGACTGTGGACATGAAGATATGGCTATATGTGGTCATAAAATACATATGTGGCAAAAAGTGCTCTCGATATTAACATCATGTATTTTCTTTTGATCCTCAGGTCAGGGTTGCCATCCTTACAGATAATGATCCTGCTTTTCACCATAGATATATGGTCAAAGTATGCACCGGCTATCGTATGGGATCTGGCACCACCTCACAGGTACATACGGTGTATATCATGTGATGCACTATTTTCACTGCAGAGAATAAGTCTTGGATACATTAAAGGGGTTGTCCGGGTTCAGAGCTGAACCTGGACATACCCTTAATTTCACCCAGGCAGCCCGCCCGATGTTAGCATCGGAGCATGCTATGCTAAGTAGCGCAGGGCAAAGGCATTTTGCCCGGTTCAGGTGACGAACCGGGCTCTGCCAGGCGGAGGCTTCCGCCCAGCAGTGAGCCCGGTGATGTCACCGGTGCTGATGGGCGGGCTTTAGCGCTGCCCTAGCCAGTAAAACGGCTAGGACAGCACTAAAGCAGACCCATTACAGCCGAACACACTGCCGGGCAGAAGCCTCCGCCTGGCAGTGTGATCCAGCGCAGGGCAAGGGAGCGCATCTGAGCATGAGATGCTCCGATGCTAACATCAGACAGGCTGCCTGGGTGAAATTGTGGGTAAGTCCAGGTTCAGCTCTGAACCCGGACAACCCCTTTAATCTCAAAGCTTTTTCCAGAGTTATTCCACATTTCCATTTTATGCATTTGTTATATAAGCATTTAATGATGGATTTATCATTAAGTTATATCTCTGTTTTCGTAGGTGGTTCTGACCCTGTATGGTTCAGAAGGGCAGTCTGATCCCCATGTCCTATCGGATTCTGGGAAAGAAGTGTTCCGCAAAGGATCAGTCGATGTTTTCCTCTTGAAGACAAGGGACCTGGGAGAGCTTCACAGCCTGAGACTTTGGCACAGTAACTCTGGAGTCAGTCCTTCTTGGTAAGAGCCGAGAGACGATGCAATAAGCTAGGAACAGATTAGAATAATCTAAAATGTAGTCTGAACAAATGTGAAAATGAGAACCACAAATTTACCATTAGAGTCTATAGGTCTGTGCCATAAGCAGCAGTTGAACTAAGTCCCACCGTGTGACTCCCTCTCACAGGTATGTGCACCGTGTCACTGTGACTGATTTGGCTGCTCAGAAGACGTGGTACTTTCTTTGCGACTCTTGGCTTTCCGCCGACTTTGCTGATTGCCAGATGGATCGAATCTTTGCTTCTGCGTCTAAAGCCAACTTAATGTCTCTGAGGTATGGAATCACATAGGACAATGAAAGGCAGTGCCACATATGTTTTTTAATGCAAGTGAACCCCACATTGATGTACATTTTCCAGCATGAGATCTCGTCACAGCCTCGTATCTGCAAATGCATTTTATAGATGCAAGTCTCTCCCAGTAATGGACTCCACCTGACTTCTGAAGGTCTTCTGTGATATCTGATACCAAGACGTTAGCAGCAGATTTTTTAAATGTTTTGTTCAAGATTTTGATAGGTTATCAATATCAGATTGGTGGGTATCCAGCACCCTTGCCAATCAGCTGCTGTGGCTGAGCAGCAATACTAAGAACAGCCGCCATCCAATGGGTGGCGCTGTGCTTAGTAAGCTGCGAAGAGGCCCTGTGGCGTCCTCAAACAGCTGATCGCTTGGACTCCTGCTTATCTATTTTGAAATAGGGCATTATTATTAAACACCCGGAAAACCCTTTAAAGGGGTATTCCCTTCATCGACAATGGGGGCATATTGCTAGGATATGCCCCCATTGTCTGATGGGTGTGGGTCCCACACCTATATCGAGAACGGAGCAGGGAGTGCTGTGCCTGGAGGACTCTGGTATTCCCGGGGTCCGGCCACCACAAGGCGCAGCTCCCCGTTGCCCCCCATAGAAATGAATGGGAGCACACTGCGCATGCACGGCCCCGGCTCCCATTCATTTCTATGGAGCCAACAGAAATAGCTGAGCCAGCGCTTTGCTATTTTCAGCGCCCCCATAGAAATGAATGGAGGGCGGCTGTGCGCCCTTCCGTTCATTTCCCCGCTCTGTTCTTGATATAGGTGCGGGTCCTAAAGATAAGGAAATATCCTAGCCATATGCCCCCATTGTCTGAGATGGGAATAACCCTTTAAGTCCTGTGAGTTGTGGCCTCCATAAATCAAGACTTGTTTTACCGGTGATGCTTGATTATATTGAGGTCTGGGAAATTTGGAGGACAAACCGACACCTTGAACTCTTTGTCATGTTTCTCAAACCATTCCCAAAAATATTTGCAGTGTGAATGAGCATTATCCTGCTGAAAGAGACCACTGTCATTAGTGAAAACTGTTGCTATTAAATGGTTTGTCTCATCTCACCATTACAAGACCGGCTGTTTTGGAGATGCTAAGACTCATCTAGCGATCACAATATGACCCTTGTCAGAGTTGCCTAGATCCTTATACTTGCTCATTTTTCCTGCTTCCAACTCATCAATTTCAAGAACTGACTGTTCACTTGCAAACCTTGACATGAACCATTGTCACAAGATAATCAATGTTTTGCTATGGTACATGTGCCTTTGTTTTATAATACTTTCTCATCTGCATTGCTCTTACTGCACTCTTGCTTTTCTCCCCGTTTTATGTTTGCAGGTATCTGCTTTTCTCAGGCACAGTCGAGAAATTTTTGAAAGATCACCTGTGGTTTTCAGTGTGGACTCGTTGCCCCTGGAGCCCATTCACCCGAGTGCAGAGGATCTGTTGCTGCATGTGTCTCTTGTTCTGTGGCCTGGTCATTAATATCATGTTCTGGAACGATCATTCAGATGAGGACTCACAGACAGGTACACAAGAACCGACTTGAGACCTAAAGGGATTGGCCTATTTCTAGTATTGATAACCCATCCTCAGGATAGGTCATCAGTATGAGATCGGCAGGGGTGCTGGGAGTCTGACCCCGACCAGTCTGATATTGATGTCCTGTCTTGAGTTACACTCCGTCTGCTCCTTCCCATTGAAGTGAATGAGGATTGAGGAGCAGTAATTACACTGCTTTCCACTGCGATGTCGACAGCGAGCAGGTAAACGGTGAAGAGAAGGCAGCACTGCATTCTCTTCAAACAGCTGATCAGCGGGAGTTGGACCCCCGGCAATCTGATATTGATGTCCTGTCCTGAGTTACACTCCGTCTGCTCCTTCCCATTGAAGTGAATGAGGATTGAGGAGCAGTAATTACACTGCTTTCCACTGCGATGTCGACGGCGAGCAGGTAAACGGTGAAGAGAAGGCAGCACTGCATTCTCTTCAAACAGCTGATCAGCGGGAGTTGGACCCCCGGCAATCTGATATTGATGTCCTGTCCTGAGTTACACTCCGTCTGCTCCTTCCCATTGAAGTGAATGAGGATTGAGGAGCAGTAATTACACTGCTTTCCCCCGCAATGTCGACGGCGAGCAGGTAAACGGTGAAGAGAAGGCAGCACTGCATTCTGTGTCCATGTGCTGACAACAGGCAGAGATCATGAGAATGGTATGGAAGTGAAACACAAAGTAAACTAGAAGGTTACAGAAAAAAAGCGACTTTGATCAAGTCCAATGACTTATAATGGACTTCGTCAGGGTGCCTTAAAGGTGAATGCTGCTTTACTGTTGCCGTAAAAAGTGACAGAAACCGAGACAGAGGCTCTGAGCAACAATGTGAGCAGAGCCTAATTCAATTTACAGTGTATGCTGCCCTGCCGTATGTTGTTTATACTGTAATCCTGTATGTGATCTATTTGTAGGGAAGTTTTTTATAACATTCACTCAGATTAAGATCAGCTTCCAGTCCTCCGCCATCCTGCTGCCTGTGAACCTTTTGATTGTACAGATGTTCCAGCTTATCCAAGTACAAGTGAAACAGGTGACGCCAACTCTAAATAAACTGCGTGTCTCCCGTCCTCCAAAACCACCAACCAAAGAGGCTGTGGCAGAGCAGCTGCTTAAGGTAAAAGTGTTCAATTACTACTCAGGAAATTCTTGAGTAAGGTGCTGTGCATGGTGTGATCCGGCCGCGGGATCTGCATCCTGCTTGATACATTGGACATGCTACTTATGAACTGACGATCAGCTGTGATCCGCATGCAGATCTCAGGCCATGGGCATCCATACCTTCCATATGGGACCGAAACCCTGTGGATTTACTGTGAGCAAATGCAATTTAAAGAAGTCTTGTCCACACGCTACAAAAACAATCTGCAGTTCAAGGATTTTAAATCCCCAGCATGCAAATGTATGCAATATCAAAGGATTTTAAACGACTAATATGTCAATGTATGCAATTCTTTGTGTTAAATCTGCAGTAAAATTTGCCACAAATCATGCGATTTTTACATGGATCTGCAATAATATCCTCAACAGATTTTTTGGCCGCAAATTACATCCTATGTGGACATATACCCTACATATTGTTCAAGTTGAATCGATTTCTGGATAAGCGCGGCGACCATTAAAATGTCCAATTGGGTTGTCACCCAGATTTGATATCTTATGTCTGTCTGCTTCTCTGTTCCTTTTTTATAGGATTTAAAAGGTATTGTTGACTACCTACAGAAGTATATAATCCAGGTTCTGGGTGAGAGTGGCGACGATCTACCTTCTCCGAAATCCGATTCAGTGATTGCTTATATAGAGACCTTGTTCCATCTGGTGGAATCTTATATTTGTGTTCCAGGAGAAAATTCCCAGAGTAGAAAACATGCGACTGGTGCGTATATCCTACAACCTCTGAAGCGAACAACTCTCCTAATTGCAATGATTGATTCCTCACTGTCTTCTGTTGCAGTGATCAGCCCGCATCAGTGTCACTTCTTACATTATTTCTACAAAGTCTTGGAGAACCTCCAGGATCAAGTCTCTTCGGTGGATCTGAATTACGTTCCGAAATCTATTGATTACATACAAGCCTCAAATATTCTCTTTAACCTAAAGGAACTTTTGCAAACCTTTAATGTATCTGGGGCACCTCTCCCAAGCAGGTACCTATTACGAACCACGACCTGTGAGCTCAGTGTTACATCATTAGGCCTTCGCTCATTACTGTATTTTTTTTTTAGCTTGACCACCAGTTTCCCTGTTACCACAAATCAGAAAAGATGTCAGATGCCAAAATTTTTCACCTTCTTGTGTTGGTTTTTCCTGTTTGCAATCAGCTCTTTTTCCGCCTATTACATGGTACTGATTAGCCTGGACATGACAAAAGACAAGGCCATCAGCTGGCTCATTTCCATTCTTCTCTCCCTCTTGCAGAGTATCTTCTTGATACCGCCTATTAAGGTATGAAGCCATAACTAAATATGGGAATATTCGGTGCAACAATTTCTGATTTAATGCACCACTAAAATGGTCACACTTTCAGAATTTGATTAGGATTTAGGCCGCAATCCTCATTAAATTCGCCAACATTCCACTTCCAACACATGTGAATAGCTAGATATTTTGTAACCCTGTTCACATTCGTTAGAAAAAAATCGACACATATCTCAATACAAGAAAAATGTTGCATGCTCCTTATTCATGCAGAGTCTGCACAGAAAAGCTGCATTTTAGCTCCAAATCCACATCAGAATTCGGCATTGTAAGCACTGTTCACTTCTGGTGCTAAATAATGCACTATACACCCATCTAAAGCTTCCGTTGCACAAATTTGGTTACGCTTTTTCACATGTGATCAGTATCAGGCGCAGCATTAAAGGACATTTCAAGAGTCATTCATTAAAGGGGTTGTCCAATTTATGAAAAAAAAATATAGTACTTTAAATCTGATGGGCAGCAATATATAACTAAGTTAAGCAAGTTTTAGGCAAAAAAAAAATCTATATTTCCTCATTTCCCTGGTTCTCCTCTGGTCTTTGTTTACCTGCAGTAATAACAATCTCTGCCCCTCCCCCTGCTCTGCAAATGCTGCCCTGAGTGACATGTCTGCTGGGATACTCAGCAGCGTGTTGTATGTGTAGGACTACAAGTCCCAGCTGTACAATAACACTGCTGATACACACAGGATCTTCCCACTACCTTCTTCTTTGCATCTCCTCCAGATCAGCTCCAGTGTCAGCTCTGTGTCTGTAGGATGAGGAGGGCAGATCCTGTGTCTCTTTACATCTGCAGCTGCTGTTGTAAAGCCTTCAGTGTGTTCTGGCTGAAGGAGTTAATGTTTTATCTGAAAGAATCCAGGGAGAGAGCAGAAAGCAGGAGCCAGGCAGAGAAGGGGGCATGGCCAGCACAGTGACGTCTCGTGTACAGGTTCTGTGCACCAATATAAGATTAGCAGGGAGGCAAGCTGACATCACAGGTCATGTGACCCTCATTGAAACCTGAGAAACCAGCAGCTTTAGAAGCAGAAAGTGTATGGAAAAGCTGTTGTATTTGACTAGTTAGAAACATACAAAGGGCAAAAAAATAACTCAGACAACCCCTTTAAAGAAAAATATCACTGCACCAAAGGAATGCATCAATAAAACCTACAATGAAAGGGTTATAAAACCCGATGTTACAGTATGAAATACAGAGTCTCGTCAATCCCGGAAGATCTGCTAAACACGTGCAGATGATGTATAGATCATGGATCTCTAGGAGCTTTCCCCTGAGCGCACTATCCTGACCATCGGACTCCTCTCTGCGTGTATATAGAGTCCTCAGCGGGGGCAGAAACAGCGAGAACTTAGAAGTAGATGAATAAGAAATGAATGTTCCAACTAACTGAACAGTGACCCATCTCACTACCCCCCATCCCCCCCCCATCCAATCAGTATCCAGGTGATCTTAGAGGGCTCCGAAATATTTCAGCCCAGTTTGATCTCAGTGCACCCACTATCTGCAGGCATGGGAACCTGTGCTTTTTCATGTTTTAAAGGCTATGGACACCTTCAGAGGCAATTTTTGATTGATTGATTGGATTTTACTCATTTTTGGCTAAAAATCATATTTTCAATTGGCCTTTATTAAAAATATTGAGCCGTTCTGTCACAAAGGGTTAACTGTTATTCTAACTGTGTGAGTGGTACTTTCACTGTGTGCCAGTCAACTAATAAATCTTATCTCAACTACTAATAGGTCATGAACATTTAAGCCACATTCTTATCAGTAAGATAAGAACTGAGCTGTAATGAGTGTTTATAACGTCAGAGAGCAGAGATAAGGAGCCCGTCAGCTCCCCAACCGACCGAAAAGACGGAAAATCCAGAAGCTGCTTCTAGAGCATCTCAGCTCTGTACAGAAAAAGGGCTTGATATTTTTAATAATGGGTACAATGCAATAATAATAAAGGTGTACACAGTCTTTGTGTTTTCAGTGTCTTTTTGTAGCGCTTTTTTGCAAGTAGTGGGGGAAATTTATTATAGGCCCCATAAAAAATCTAACTTTTTAAACGCCATTGCACCTATTTTGTTGCAAAAATGATGAGTAAAATCAAAGACAGCTCGAAGCACAGACTATTGGAGGATGGATTTAAAGAGGTTGTCCAAGTTATGAAAAAAAATATACAGCACTGTGAATCTGATGGGCAGCAATATATAACTAAGTTCAGCAAGTTTTAGGCAAAAAAAAATCTATATTTCCTCATTTCCCTGGTTCTCTTCTGGCCTTTGTTTACCTGCAATAACAACAATCTCTGCCCCTCCCCCCTTCTCTGCAAAGGCAGTGAATACAAGTGCTGAGTGACATGTCTGCCTGCTGGGATACTCAGCAGCATGTTGTTTGTGTAGGACTACAAGTCCCAGCTGTACAATGACACTGCTGATACACACAGGAAATTCTCCCTACCTGTTCTTGTACAATTCCTCTATAGCTCCTTGCCCAGCATTTGTCTCCTCTCACTGCTGCAGCTACTATTTGTTGTAAAGCCTTGAGCCCTCAGTGTGTTCTGGCTGAAGGGGTTAATGTTTTATCTGAAGGAATCCAGGGAGAGAGCAGATAGCAGGAGCCCGGCAAAGAAAGGGGGCGTGGCCAGTGACGTCTGGTGTACAGACTGTTATCTGAACTCTGAGGCTTGTGAACGAAACATCACAGAGCAGAGAGATAAGGTGACATCACAGGTCATGTGACCCTCAGTCAACTCTGAGAAACCAGCAGCTTTAGAAACACAAAGTATATGGGAAAGTTGTTATACCTGACAAGTTAGAAACATATAAAGAACAAAAAAATAACTCGGACAACCCCTTTAATTTATGATGAGGCGTGCACCCCCTAAAAGTAGGTGGGAGCATCCTCCGGTGGCACAAGACGATATTGAGACTGGCGTGTAATGTTGCCCCCTGTGTGATTTTTAGTACATGTGTTTTTGTGGCCGTGTGTTTGTAAAGAGGAAAATATGTACCGCAAGTGATAAAATATTAAAAATAATGCCGCCACAAAGAAAGTGCATGTACTTCTGTGACGGAATAAAGTGCATTATATGGAAAATGAAAGAAATATTCACAGTAAACTGCATGTTGGGAAACATTCATGCAGAATATCACCCTTAAAATAAATTTAGTTGGGGGAACCCCCAGAACCACGTGTTTTGCTTTTTTTCACTAGTGAAATGCACCATTTACTTGCTTTAATATCCTCTCTCCCGGACATGTCTGTCCTCTGACGCTCTCACTGATTTTCTCTATCACAGGTTTTTGCACAGACTATCTTCATGTATCGTGTCCTGAGGAGAAGCAATATTGAAGACGCATCCGAGGAGCAGCAGCTGTACGGGATCATTGCCTTGCTGGGTTAGTACAGGTTCTTTTTCGGTGGCACCTTCTCAGTGGACAGCCTTTTTATTGCATCTGTTCTGCTGCAGTAAACCGTGCGGACTGGGAGCTCTCAGGCTTCAGGGACCCGTCCAATCCAGTGTATCAGGCGCCGTCTAACAAGAGAGTTACCAGCTTGAAGAAACAGAGGGCGATGGAGACGAAACTTTACAAACTTACCCATGAGATTTTTGGTACAGTAAATTATTCATATTTCTGCTGTTATTTTTTCTGTCTTCACAACATGATATCTCTGAAGTCTGAGAGCTAGACCAGAGTGACTGGAGACTGAGGTTGCTATAGGGACACACCGCCTGACAAATCCATTGACAACACTGTGGTTGCTAGGCAATGTATTCCTAATACCCTTAGCAACCAAGCACATGTGGGAAAGTATTGTATCATTACAGCATACATTACAATTGCATGTATACATGTTCATCAAATGGAGACTACTGCACCAAGTTAAATGGGCTCCCCTGTAACAGTGGATGATATTGTAGTTACTCATTCAGGGTCCATTCACACATCTGTATGAATGGTTCCGCATCCATTCCGTAATTTTGCGGAACCATTCATTTTCAATGGGGCCGCAAAACATGTGTGCTGTCCGCATCCGCACTTTTGTTCTGCAGCCCAGCAAAAAAAATAGGACATGTCCTATTCTTGTCGACTGCCACGGACAAGATAAGGCATTTCTATATGGCCGGCACGTGGCCGGTGTCCGTGTTTTGCGGATCCACAAAACACATGCGGACGTGTGAATGGACCCTTGTAATCATTACTACTTTGGGGGCAGGGCTCCTGTCCATTAAAATGGCTGCAGATAGAGGGGCATGTGACGAATAACATCATGACTAGAGATGAGCATGCTCGCGAGCAATTTTCGCATAATAGCGTACGCATCTTCTAATATGTACGCTAATGCATACGCATCTTGTAATTTGTACGCGTTAGCGTACAAATTTATAAGATGCGTACAGATTAGAAGATGCGTATGCATTAGCGTACATATTAGAAGATGTGTACGCTATTACACGAAAATTGCTCCCGAGCATGCTCGCTCATCTCTAATCATGACTCTTCCACGCAATGCGCCTGACTCCCAGTGCAGTGTGTTTAGTCACATATTCCTCCTTCGTTCTCCAGCAATTTTATATTTGCGAGCACCGTCCAAAGGGGACAGTCGGCTGGTCGAGTGGGTCGTGTAGTACGACGCTGTAATCATGATGAATGCTCTTCTGTGGGCATTTTTATCTAGGCCTAGCAGAACCACAGAGCTGTCATATTGTTATCCTTATCTTACAATCTACCATTATACCAGCAGATAACATCTGCACAGCTGCAGTAAACTGACAGTGGATTACCTATTTACATAAGAGTTTTATGTCTCTCTGCTGACTGCTACAGGAGGACAATATTTTGTAGCTCATTTTTACATTTTCTATGCATATTGAGCGTTAAAAATACCCATTTCTGACAGAAGTGTCCCTTTAATTTTTTTTAAAGTGTATATAAAAAGTTACCTTGACCTGCAGGGCCGCCTCTTCTCTCTAATGACCAATCTGCCCTCTGATGGGACTGAAATTTATTCTCAATTCTGGGTAAAAAAAAAAAAAAGCAAAGCATTAAACCAGACTTCACTCTGCAACCGATGTTCGTGAAGAGCAATTCGTTCGATGATTTTAGTGATTATTCTTTTACGTCTGCAATCTAACGTCAGTTTCTTTATTTCCTTTGCTAGTGCACATTATTTTTCTGGCCACCACTATGATCATGGTGTATGCAGACAAAGGTCCAGACGAGTATAACCTGTACACGGCCATTCAAAACAGCTTCTCAAAGTTTTACAACATTAAGTCCATACCAGACTTTTACATATGGTCACAAGGCACATTGCTAACAAACCTGTATAGCCAGTACGAAGGTAAGTGGTGGTCTCTTCAATCAGATTGGAGGAGTAGTGGAAGCCATGTTGGTTATCAAACAGCTTTCCCAGAGACAAATCTTCTTAATCTACTATTTATTATACAAGGTTATCCCACTAAACACAATTATCACATATGCACAGGATAGATCATCAGTATTGGATCGTGGGTGTCCAATTGCTGCACTCCGAGTGATCCCAGAGCCCTCTGAATGGAGCATAGTGACTATGTTGTTCCACCGCTCCATTTACTTCTATGGGACTGATGTAGACAGCACTGTCAGTCTCATAGAAATGAATGGAGAAGGGGACCAACATGGACGTTACACTTCATTTAGAGAGGGGACTGTAGAAGCCTCTGTTCTTGGGATCGCTCAGGGTCCCTGCGGTTGGACCCTCCCAATCCAATATTTATCACCTATCCACAAAAGGTTATACTTTTTTGTGAGATAACCCCTTTAAAGAACACTTGGCAGCAGTATCATCCTCATTAAACCAGGCTTACTGCATGGTATGATTAAAGTGATGCCTTTCCTGTGAAAATTAGTTGCAGCATTCGCATTCCGAACAAAAAGATTCTTATGCAAATTAGCCCAGTCCCTCAGTGCACCTCCGCTTATCTGTGCTGGCCCCGTGCCTCGGTGCACCGCAGCTCCTGAGCTTTCCTCTGCTGGCCCTGTGCCTCAGTGCACCTCAGCTTTCCTGTGCTGGCCCTGTGCCTCGTTGCACCTCAGCTCCTCAGCTTTTCTGTGCTGGCCCTGTGCCTCGTTGCACCTCAGCTTTTCTGTGCTGGCCCTGTGCCTTGGTTCACCTCAGCTTTTCTGTGCTGGCCCTGTTGCCTCGGTGCACCTCAGCTCCTCAGCTTTCCTGTGCTGGCCCTGTGCCTCGTTGCACCTCAGCTCCTCAGCTTTTCTGTGCTGGCCCTGTGCCTCGGTGCACCTCAGCTTTCCTGTGCTGGCCCTGTGCCTCGTTGCACCTCAGCTCCTCAGCTTTTCTGTGCTGGCCCTGTGCCTCGGTGTGCCTCAGCTTTCCTGTGCTGGCCCTGTGCCTCGGTGCGCCTCAGCTCCTCAGCTTTTCTGTGCTGGCGCTGTGCCTCATTGCACCTCAGCTCCTCAGCTTTCCTGTGCTGGCCCTGTGCCTCGTTGCACCTCAGCTTTTCTGTGCTGGCCCTGTGCCTTGGTGCACCTTAGCTCCTCAGTTTTTCTGTGCTGGCCCTGTGCCTCGGTGCACTGAAGCCCTCATTTGCATGGAGAATATTTTTTTATTTTTTTTAATCAGGAACGCCACAACCAATTTTCACAGGACAGGTATCACTTTATTTAGTAGGATTAACCCTATTAGGCAGTATGCCTGGTTTAACAGGGTTGATCCTGCTGACAGGTGCTCCATTTCTAAACATATGGTATTTCTTTTCTATGACTTTTTTTTTTTTTTTATCAGGTTACATTACTGATGGAAATTGCTTCCTCCTGGGGAGCCCCCGTGTCCGTCAGCAGCGGAGACCTTTTAACAGTGGAGGGAACCAGAAGCTATACAACTTGGAGGATATCAGCAACTATGGGCCTGAGTGGAGCCCATTAGACGGCAGCAATGCTTCAGCAGACATGTGGGTGTACCACCCGGAGGAGGACCTGGGAGCTCATCCAGTCTGGACGGAGATGGGATACTACCTCGGAGGGGGTTATGTGGTGGAGCTGGGCTTAAACAGAAGTTCTGCAGCCAGGTCAGGCATGGAAAACTTAGTGTGGGATGTATGGAACTGAATAGGCTGTAACTGGACGCGTTGCTTTCCCTCTTCCCTTCTGCAGTGTGATTTCAGACATGGAAACAAGCAATTGGCTGGACAGCTACACCAAAGTGATATTTGTGGAGTTCAATGTGTACAATGCCAACATAAACCTCTTCTGTCTTGTGAACTTTATCCTGGAAACCACTCTGATCGGTATGACGTGTGTGTACGTGTGCCTACTACTGGCAAGGGCATCAGTCTTATTTTCTTGGTTAGACCGCCCACTTGTATGTTAAACTTCATACCTAATCCTCAAGTATCCTCATTTTAAAGGAGAAAATGACCTATTGTTTAAATCACTTTTTTATAGCATATTTCTAAATAATTTTGGGTGGTTATTTTTAATTTTCCACTGTTTGTAATTAGAAAGTTGTTTTCCATTTTCCGCATGTTCACTTCTTCTTGCTCAACTTCACAGGAGGTTTAGTCCCGTCGAGTGAATTGCAAATTATGCGTCTGTATCAGTCAACTGACGGAATCACAAGCGTAAAGTTTGTTAGTGAGATGCTGTCCATGGTGATCTTTCTGTACATCATTATAGTTCAGGTGAGAATGAGGTTTCTGTCACAGGGGCGTACACGAAAATCATAACATCCCCTTAGCAAAAATTCAGATTTCTGTAATAAATGTTCATACTACGTTATCTGCTTGTACACAGCCATAGAAGTAAATGATAACATTCTGGATGCCTGCAGCCACCTCTACAGGGAACTTGCTGCATTCGGAGTTATACAGCTATTACTGTACTAGCGTTGACTGCAGGCAAACACTATGGGGGCGATTTATCCTGAGGGGGATTTTTAGTCAGTTTAGCTGTAGTCTGCATTGTCGTAATTTGCACTAAATTTATCAAATGTTGCTCGATGTTTGATAAATTTGGTGCACCTCAAACATGGGTGGCATATTGCTAGGAAATGCCACCAATGTCAGATAGGTGCAGGTCCCACCTCTAGGACTCGCACCCATCTCTATAACGGAGCGCACAAAGTGAAGGTGAGAGCATGGTGTGCGCATGGCCGCCCTTGCGTGCGTGGTGCACCCTTGTTCACTTTGGGAGCTCCGTTCGACAGATGTGGGTCCAGCATCTGACATTGGTTGCATGTCCTAGTGATACGCCACCAATGTCTGAAGTGAGACGACCCCTTTAGGTCTAACACTACCCCTTCCCTGTTGTACGATGGCAAACCTAGATTGAGTGGTGAGAAAATGCCCTCCCACCAGATCCCCATACTGATGGCATGGTCTGCCTTTATAGGGGGGGGTAACGCCACTGCTTAGCAGTGATACTAGATTCTTACTTCTTCTGATCTTTACAGGTGATACGTTTGAAGCAACAAAAATGCTCCTATTTTTGCCAGACAAGGAACCTGCTGGATTTGAGCATCATTACCTTCTGCGCTGCCATCACAGCGCTGTACGTTAAGCGCGCATTTCTGAGCCGACGGGATGTAGCTCGTTACCATACAGATCGTACACGGTGAGACTACGCTTTATACTGTTCATGTCTCGGTATCTACAGTCTGTGGACAACAGGAAGGACGATGTCTGTGCTATATATAACAGGTTATAAAATGGCTTGTCTAACCTGACACCGTGCTGTCACTATTGCATTATTCATCGTAGAGAATGGCCGGTATCAATGCCTGGATCACCTGTACTGATGCAGCAGAGCTAAGTCTGTCATGTAATTGTGTGGCTGCCTTTTATATATATCATGGTGAAGCTGATGAGGCAACGTATTCCGCGTTGCCACACATTGTGAGCTCTGCGTTGCACATAACCGGATTTTTCAGATGTGGACCCATTAATTTTAATGGGACGGCAAAAGATGGGGACAGCACACTGCACATGTCCGTTCTGCGGCCCTGCACGAAACAATAAAACATGTCCTATTTTTGTCAGTTCGAGACGTGCGAAGGGGAAAATGCAGAATGCACGCAGCCAGTATCCGTGTTTTGTGGACCGCAAAACCGATTCTCGTGTGCATGGGGCCTAGAGGGATTGTTCAGGATGAACCTCATTCCAGAAACAGCGCCACACACCGTTCCATTGGTTGGATCTGGTATTGCAGCTATAATGAAGTGGACGGGGCTGAGCTGCGTTGCCACTCGCATCCTGTGGATCGGTGTACTGATGGTTTTGGAAGAAATAGCCATATAGATTGTTCAGCATCAGCATTGCCCATACTGTTTCTGTAAGGGAAGTTTTAGGGAATAGCATGACCTACAATATTGTAAATGGCTGTCAGAGGTGGGAAGATCATATTCTCGGTGTCTGCTGTGGAGGCGCCAGCAGCTGAATACACAAAAACAATTATGACAGCATGCATTGTCCTGATGCTGCAAATCTCATAGCCTGGGCTATGCCTAAGGTGGAGGGCGGGGTTTCTTTTTACTAATCCTTGTCATGTTCCTCCCCATTAAGCCTTGCACTAGGCGTACGTTTTCAGTAGCGTTCTTTTAAGTGGATGGGGAATGCAGAGTTCATTATCTATAGCAAAGATGCGGCCCTCCAGCTGTTAGAGAACTACAACTCCCAGCATGTCCGGACAGCCTACAGCAGGGCACGGTGGGAATTGTAGTTGGAGAGACGCAGGTTGAGCATCCCTAATTTATAGCATGTAAGAATCTGTGCAGACTAGTGGTGGTCGGGGAAAAAATTACCGTAATATGTGCAAATCTTACCCCGGATCCTCCAGTCAGTCCCTTAGAAGTAGATGATGTAGAACCACACAGGATGTGGCCACGTGTTCCACAGTTTTAGAAACCAGAATCAGGAGTGGATCATTAAAAAAAAAAAAAAGGGAAAGTAGTATCTGTCCCTTCACTTCTTTTATGTTCCCCGTCTGATTTTGGCATCAAAAACTGGATCCTAAACGCGTGGCAGCTTCTTCGTACTTTGTGTGCTGCCTGGTCAGTAATGATTCATCCTTCCCTGCAGATTTGTCAGCTTCTATGAGACTGCCACGCTGGACATCGCCTACAGTTATTGCATTGCCTTCTTGGTTGCACTACTAACCATCAAACTCTGGCGTCTCCTCAACCTGAACCCAAATCTGCACCTGATAACAATGACACTGCAGAAGGCGTGGAATGAAATCAGTGGCTTCCTTCTCACTATCCTCATCCTCCTGGTGGCTTACTCCATTTCTGTGAGTACCATGCACTAAAGCAAATACTGCTCCTGTGGAGCCTGGTGGTGTTGCCCACTGATTGCTGCCTAGTAGCAGGCAAAACTATTGCAACCCTTTAGGAAGAATGTTAAAGGGGGATGACCCGTAAAGAACATTTATGACTAGAGATGAGCGAGCAGTGCTCGTTACGAGCACTGTAACGCTCGGGTCCCGTGTGAAATGCCCGCAGGCATTGCGGATCCGTCCTCATCTGCATGTAAGTCAATGAGGACGGATCGTTTGGTATGACACTCATACCAAACAGTTCCGTCCTCACCCGTCTTAAAGTCAGTGGGGACGATTGGGGCGAATTCTCTTGTGGATTACAATGCAGCATCATACAGTACCAGCAAAGTGGAGGAGAGTAGACAAACCTCATGTACACTTTGCTTTTTTTTGTTCCATGCTGAAATTTACCTGCTGTGCGGATGTTGAAATCCGCAGCATGTCAGTCTCTTTTGTGCAGATTTCACCCTTTTCAGTGCAAGTGTGAGATCTGCAGCCAAATTGCATCAAGTCTGCACCAAAAAATATTGCAAGTAAGGCTACATTCACACTTGTGTCAGTAGGATCCGTCCCAGGCTCTCACAAACGGACCTGAACTGATCAGTTTTAGGCTTCATTCACACGTCCTGTTTTTCTTTCCCGATTCGATCCTGATTTTTTCAGGACCCATTGAAATGAATGGATCCAGATCAGGATCGAATCAGGAAAGAAAAACAGGACGTGTGAATGGAGCCTTACCCTAATGCATTCTGAATGGATAAGGATTAGAGATGAGTGAGCATGCTCGGCCGAGCGTACTCGGGAGCAATTTTCAAGTAGTAGCGTACACATCTTATAATCTGTACACTAATGCGTACGCATCTTATAAATTTGTATGCTAATGCATACAAATTACAAGATGCGTATAGATTAGAAGATGCGTACGCTACTACTTGAAAATTGCTCCTGAGTACGCTCGCTCATCTCTCATAAGGATCCGTTCAGAATGCATCAGTTTGCCTCCGTTCCGTCTCCATTCCGCTCTGTAGACGCTGCAGGCAGCGTTTTGGTGTCCGCTTGACTGAGCGGAATGGAGACGGATCCGTCATGACTGCAATGTAAGTCAATGGGAATAGTAAACGGATCTGTCCCCCGTTGACTTTCAGTGGAGTTCAGAACGGATCCGTCTTGGCTATGTAAAAGATAATACAAACGGATCCATTCTGAACAGATGCAGATGGTTGTATTATCATGATGGATCCGTTTGTGAGAGCCTGAATGGATCTCACAAACGGATCCTGCAGACGCAAGTGTGAAAGTAGCCTTACGTGGTTTTTGGTGCAGAAATGCACACAAATCGGTGCTGAAATCTGTGTGGATTTTCTGTTTGTGACCTTAAGATGACTACAGTTCATGGCAGCGGGGTCAATCTATAGCAAAGAATGTTTCTAGTGTTAACCACAGATGTCATGTAATAAATATTTTTTATTTTCCCTTTTTAGTGCAATTTACTTTTTGGCTGGTCCATTCAAAATTACAGAACTGTTACGGACTCTGCAGTGACCATTATCAGCCTTTTAATTGGCATTTTTAATTATGAGGAGGTAAGAGACATAATACAGCAATAGGTTCATTCCTAATAGAGTTCTCTTGCAGATGTCTAGAGCTTCTATCACATGGCTTTGTTTTGCATCATTATCAAAGGGCCTTTACACGGGCCGACAATTGAACAGATCTTTACTAATCAGCGTTACTAGTAACACTCGTTAACGATGATCTGGCGGTGTAAATGCCCTGTCGATCACCTTACAAGCAAAACGTTTGTTCATCTGGTAATTGTATCTTCGGGGCTGCACAAATGATCATTGTTTCCCATTGTCAGATCGTGCTGTGTAAACATTATCTGCTGCCGGGAAACATTGATACAGTATGGGGACGAGCGATGGCATTAGAGATCACTCCTCCTCGTACTCTGCAGGATCAGACGTGGACAAAAAAAAAAAACATGAGACCTTAAACTCCTGTTGTGACCCAGAAGTTTTTCCTTTTTTTTTTTATACAGTAACTAGGCACATATTTTCTACTAGAGCAGGCATGCTTAACCTGCGCCCTCCAGCTGTTGTAAAACTACAACTCCCACAATACTCTGCTGTTCGGGCATGCTGGGAGTTGTAGTTTTGCAAGAGCCAGAGGTTGATTATGCCTGTACTAGAGCATTTGACGTTTCTGTGACATTTCACCTTGTGTTTGCAGGTCATCAGTCTGGACCCGGTCCTGGGCTCTTTGCTCATCTTTACCTGCGTCGTCTTTCTTGCGTTTATAGTTGTCAATATCTTATTGTCCGCACTACTGAATGTCTTCTCCAGTGAGCGCAAGGACCCAACGGTAAGAACAAAGCAGGAAACTTGAGCGTCATATATTCACAACACGCAGTAAGTAAGGCTACATCTATAGCTGTGGCAGTATATGGATTAGGGGCTGTTTTTAAAGTATGTTTAACTTATACATAAAGTATGCAATATAGGTATCTTTCAGGCTTTTTTTTTTATATTGTATAAGTTTAATGGATGTGCATACCTTTGTATCTACTGCTCGTTTCCATGGTTACAGACCACCCTGCAATCTATCACCAGTGGTCGTGCTTGCACACTATAGGAAAAAGCGTCAGCCTCTCTGGTGGCTGGGACCACACATAGACCTGTGCTTTTTCCTATAGTGTGCAAGCACGACCACTGGTGATAGATTGCAGGATGGTCTGTAACCATGGAAACGAGCAGTGTATAATGCGGAAGAAAAATGAATCCAGCCAGGAAAGGAGGCAATATGGAGAATAACAATACATTAGTAAGTGCCTGGTATAAACTTTAACTACATGATAAATGCCACTTACTAAAGTGAGAGGACCCCTTTAAATAGTATCATAATAAGCAAAGAGGAATCTCTCAGAAAAGAGAACCATCTCGCCACCTACTAGAAGTGACTCCCTATGAGTCAAGATCCAACTTTCCAACAAGCTTTAGGATTTAACAAGCGAATAAAGCAAAACCAGATATAAATCCGTAGGCAGGTGTTTGGGAGATGCGTACCGCTCATCTGTATGGAGTAGGATTCTGGCTGGTTACGTGCGATACCTTGGAAGCAGCTTAGTCGGGGCGCTGGGTCTTCTTAAAGAGACCAGTTCTGTATGGAGTCATGGAAGTACTGCACAGTATGGACACTTGCTCCATGGGACACCAATGTAAGTATTAATTTCCCATGGAGCCATTGCCGATAAGTCTCCACAAATGCTGGCCTCTAAGATTCAGTGCCCTGCCTAACATGCATAAGTAATAATATACAAGTTACAAAACAATTCTACATATTAGTAACGTACAAAATTAATATAGAAACATATTGAACATTCACTATGAAAAATCATATAAAAACATTAACGTTTCATGTAACCCTTTTGGTTCAATACAACCTTCTCCTATTCTGTTCCCTATTATCCCTGAACTCCACCTCAACTCATAATTATGATGTGCCAAATAATAATAATAAAAAAAGTAGTAGAACGGATGCTTCCCTTTGTTTTAACCCTCTCTTATTCTTTCTTTTCATCCTTTATCTCACATTTTTTAAATATTTGCCCTGTGCTCATTAAGACTTGTTTTTACTGGAGGAAGTATGAATTGCTCAGATTTGATAAGACCAATATGTTTAACCCTTTCAGTACCGGAGGTTTTTTTCGGTCATGCATTTTCGTTTTGTGCTCCCTGCCTTCCAACAGCCATAACTCTTTTATTTTTCTGTTCACATAGCTGTATGAGGGCTTGTTTTTTGCGGGACAAGTTGTACTTTCCAACGCCACCATTTAATATTGCATATGGTGTAGTGGGAAGCGGGAAAAAAATTCCAAATCAGGTGAAATTGCAAAAAAACCGCTATTCCGCTACAGTTCTACGGGTTTCTTATTTACAGCGTTCGATGTGCATTAAAACTGACCCGTTATTTTCATTCTACTGGTCAGTACGAATCCGGCAATACCTAATATGTATAGTTTTTCCTGCGTTTTGATAGTGAAAAAAAATTAGAAAGTTGCCCTTTTTTTTTTTTTTTTTTTTCCTTGTCATATCTTGACCCCTATAACTTTTTGGTATTTATGTGTACAGAGCTGTATGGGGGCTCATTTTTTGCGGGACAATCTGAAGATTTTATTAATACCATTCTGGGGTGTGTATGACTTTTTGATCACTTTTTATTTAATTTTTTTTAGAAAAAAAAAGCGACAAAAAACGGCAAATCGCCATTTGGACGCTTTTTTCCGCCACACAATTCGCCGTATTGGATTTTTTTTTTTATATTTTAAAAGTACGGGCGTTTTCGGTCACGGTGATACCCATGATGTCTATATTTATTGTTATTTAGGTATTTATTTTTACTTATACGGAAAGGGGGGTGATTTGAACTTTTATATCTTTTTTATTTTTATATATTTTTTAACATTTTTTTTTATTTTTTTTTTACTATTTGAATGCTCAAATATGAGCTTATATATTGTGGCTTTTTAATTTTCTTTATAAGCAATTATGGATTTAATAGAGGCAGTTAAATGCATCAATTGCTCATTTCTTATCCTGGCCTGCCATCTAGTGGCCAGAATAAGAATTGCACTTTGAAAACTGTAATCCTCACCAGCGAGGATTACAGTTTTCATATGGTGTACAGACACCCCGATTGGCCACACGGGGTGTCTGTACACCACCCGGAAGCGAACGCTTCCGGGTTTAGACGCAACTAGATGCCGTGATCACGTGTGATCACGGCATCTAGTCACCCCGGAAGACGCCGCCGATACAGTAGGTAGCGGCAAGTCTCTGCTGTTAGAAACAGCAGAGACTTGCCGGCCATGACGCCCGCCGCACCCGCGAGCGGGCGCCATGTGCCCGCATCGTACCAGCGCCGTACATGTACGGCGCCGGTACTGTAAGGGTTAAAGAAGAACTCTTCTAAATGTTTATTCTCTGACCTGTTAGAAAGGTGCATGATATAATCTGTAGTGAATGTCATTTTCTTATCAAAGAATGTATTTGTGAGTTATCCCCTCTCTTCTAATTGTAGCTGGGTCATGTGACCAACTCTCTGACCTCCAACTGACCCAGGACAGGAAGCCAGTTACTGCTCTATTCATTCCTATGAGACTGAAAGTGAGGCTCCCATAGGAATACATAGGGAATTAGACTTCCTGTCCACACATAGGATGCTGTGTTATCTGGTGAGTCTGATTGCTGGTCACATGACACAGATGAGAAGCATCAGGGAGATATAACTCACAAATACAGACACTGGTAAGAAAATGACATTCACTACAGATTACATCATGTACATTTCTAGCAGGACATGGAATAAAAGTTCTTCTTTAACTGCATATACGTGATTTTTGATGAGGAGTAAAACCAACAAGATAAAAAAAAATAAAAAATTGAGATTCCTCAGTGGTTGATACTAGAGATGAGCGAGCATGCTCGAGTGCCATTTTGCGTATGCATTTTAACAATTTGTATGTTATGCGTACGCATTTGTGTACAGATTAAAATATGCATATGTATTAGCGTACCAATTTTAAAATGCGTATGCAAATACACGAAAATGGCACTCTAGCATGCTCGCTCATCTCTAGTTGATACCTTTTAATGGCTAACTGAAAAGATGACACAATTGCAAGTTTTGGAGGCTACGCAGGTTTCTTCCTTAGCAGTATAACCATCATCATCCACATTCTCATACTTGATATTCACTTTTCCACTAGCCATATGAAGAAAGAGAAATTGTGGACATGCTCTCACTGAAGATATCGGGACTGCTCGGTGCACACAAAAAAGAGGAGCCGGCGGCAGTGAAAAAGAAACAGTCCTGATCAAACATGGAAAACTTTGGTCTGATTGTAAGTCATTACATATTGAGATAAAGAGCCGCTACTGTTCACCAGTATAATCACCCCCTTAAACGCTCCATCCTCTGCAGGCGACAGCTGTATAATAGAGCAATCACCTGCAGTGACAGGGATCAGAGTGTACTTTAAGGGTACATTCACACGTCCGTGTGTGTTTTCCAGTCCGCAAATTGCGGATCCGCAAAACACGGACACCGGCCATGTGCGTTCCGCATTTGTGGACCACACATGGCCGGTTCTATTATAGAGATGCCTTTTCTTGTCCGTGGCTCCGGACAAGAATAGGACATGTTCTATATTTTTGCGGGGCCGCGGACCAGAAGTGCGGATGCGGACGGCACACTTTGTGCCGTCCGCATCTTTTGCGGCCCCATTGAAAATGAATGCTGCGGAACGGATGCGGGCACATTCTGCGGCTGTGTGAATGGAGCCTAATCCTGGTCATATAGACAGAGGTAGTGGACTCCCTCAACAAAATTTCTTGTCTTCAATTGGTTGCTATGGGAGCCTGGGGTATTGCAAAGCCTCCCATGCTTGCCGTAGCAGACTGCCTGTCAGAATCCCATAGACTGCAATAGTGTACTATTGCCGTCTATGGAACAAGTGATTCAGCAGAGTCAAGTCCTCGAATGCCTTTTATTAACACAATCAGTGTTCAGTCAATGATTTCCATCAGTGATTTTGAGCCAAAACCAGATGCAGCTCTATACACAGAGCAGATACAGATCTTTCCCTTATAACTTATGTCTGTGGAGGCTCCAATCCTGGTTTTGGCTCACAATCACTGATGGAGATCACTGACCAAACACTGACGTGTGAATGAGGCTTTAAGACAGTGTTCCCCCAACTCCAGTCCTCAGGGCCCACCTCTGGTCATGTTTTCAGGATTTCCTTAGTATTCAGCAGGTGATATAATTAGTGTCAGTGCATCAGGACTTACCTCAGGTGTTCATTCTGTGGGATATTCTCAAATCATGACCGGTAGGTGGGCCCTGAGGACTGGAGTTGGGGAACAATGCTCAACCCGCAGCCCTCCAGCTGTTGTAAAACTACAACTCCCACCATGCCCTGCTGTAGGATGTGCGGGAATGATGGAGTTGTAGTTTTGCAACAGCTGGAGGGCCGCAGGTTGAGCATGCCTGGACTAAGGGGACTGAAAAAGGGAATTATACTTACACTGCAGCCATTCACAGTGAATGAGTGCAGATGGGCTCTGAACCTGGACAACCCCCTTTATTTATGATTTTAAAAAGTTCAAAAAATTTAAAATCACTCGGCAATTTTACATATAAAAATTTGTTTCGCCATATCCAAAAGTGTCTGAACTATTGAAATATAAAATTATTTTTGGTCTCGTTTCTGCTCTATATATTACACACAGGACAATCTAGAAGGCCACAGCTTTATTTTAAGTCGTGCACGCTCACACAAGCTCAACACAAGTCTGTAAATGTTATGTACAAAGGTTAGAAAATCAGGTAACGGAGCAGCTCATTAAATCATTAGCAGAGGCAAGTCCTTTGGGTCTCACTTTGATATTCCTGCATAACATAGAAAATATGGCAGCTTTGGAGAAATGGGTCCTCGGGCTAGACTCACCAAGACCAGTGGCCCCAACTAGAAATCAGACTCAAAGTCACAGCCACAGAATTTCCACCCTCCGTTAGGACTTGAGAGCAGATCCTCCGCTTCTAATGTACAAAGGAAGTTTTAGATCATCATCTGAGCAGAGGTCAGGTCGAGATGTTACAGTGATTGAGAATCTGCCAAACCACTTAAGTTTTCTTCTTCAACTCTTCAAATCTACGCGACAGGTCATCAAAATCTATATCTTCTGAACTGGAAGTTGCGGCTCCGGCAGAAGCAGCGGGGAGTGTGTCTGGAACGGAGGGCAATTCTGGAAGGACGAAGTTATCCGGTATTTTTGATCTTGGTTTGGCAACAGGGAGAGCATTACCTGAAGAAACAGAGAAATGTTGTTCATGGCTGGACTTTATCTAAAATATGCATAATAAACCATTACTGCTGTATTAATTGTGCTCATCCTTGTAAAACTCACCATCACGAGGAGGAGCGTTTGCCTCGGGTGCACCATCACCAATCTGTTAGAGAACGACAGGGTGTTAAAAGGTAAGAAATACAACTGCGCAGCTCTGTAGTGCCCGTACGGGCCCACACTGTAACTGCGCAGCTCTATAGTGCCCGTACGGGCTCACACTAACTGCGCAGCTCTATAGTGCCCGTACGGGCTCACACTAACTGCGCAGCTCTATAGTGCCCGTACGGGCTCACACTAACTGCGCAGCTCTATAGTGCCCGTACGGGCTCATACTGTAACTGCGCAGCTCTATAGTGCCCGTACGGGCTCATACTGTAACTGCGCAGCTCTATAGTGCCCGTACGGGCTCATACTGTAACTGCGCAGCTCTATAGTGCCTGTACGGGCCCACACTGTAACTACGCAGCTCTATAGTGCCCGTACGGGCTCATACTGTAACTGCGCAGCACTATAGTGCCCGTACGGGCCCACACTGTAACTGCGCAGCGCTATAGTGCCCGTACGGGCCCACACTGTAACTGCGCAGCGCTATAGTGCCCGTACGGGCTCATACTGTAACTACGCAGCTCTATAGTGCCCGTACGGGCTCACACTGTAACTGTGCAGCGCTATAGTGCCTGTACGGGCTCACACTGTAACTGCGCAGCTCTATAGTGCCCGTACGGACTCATACTGTAACTGCGCAGCTCTATAGTGCCCGTACGGGCCCACACTGTAACTGCGCAGCGCTATAGTGCCCGTACGGACTCATACTGTAACTGCGCAGCTCTATAGTGCCCGTACGGGCCCACACTGTAACTGCGCAGCTCTATAGTGCCCGTACGGGCTCATACTGTAACTACGCAGCTCTATAGTGCCCGTACGGGCTCACACTGTAACTGCGCAGCTCTATAGTGCCCGTACGGACTCATACTGTAACTGCGCAGCTCTATAGTGCCCGTACGGGCCCACACTGTAACTGCGCAGCGCTATAGTGCCCGTACGGACTCATACTGTAACTGCGCAGCTCTATAGTGCCCGTACGGGCTCACACTGTAACTGTGCAGCGCTATAGTGCCCGTACGGACTCATACTGTAACTACGCAGCGCTATAGTGCCCGTACGGACTCATACTGTAACTGCGCAGCTCTATAGTGCCCGTACGGGCTCACACTGTAACTGTGCAGCGCTATAGTGCCCGTACGGACTCATACTGTAACTGCGCAGCTCTATAGTGCCTGTACGGGCCCACACTGTAACTGTGCAGCTCTATAGTGCCCGTACGGGCTCATACTGTAACTACGCAGCTCTATAGTGCCCGTACGGGCTCACACTGTAACTGTGCAGCGCTATAGTGCCCGTACGGACTCATACTGTAACTACGCAGCGCTATAGTGCCTGTACGGGCTCACACTGTAACTGCGCAGCTCTATAGTGCCCGTACGGACTCATACTGTAACTGCGCAGCTCTATAGTGCCCGTACGGGCTCACACTGTAACTGTGCAGCGCTATAGTGCCCGTACGGACTCATACTGTAACTGCGCAGCTCTATAGTGCCTGTACGGGCTCACACTGTAACTGCGCAGCTCTATAGTGCCCGTACGGGCTCACACTGTAACTGTACAGCTCTATAGTGCCCGTACAGGCTCATACTGTAACTGTGTACATGACAAATACCCTTTGGTAAATCAAGAGAACCCCTTTAAATTGTTGTGGGTTTGTGGTGTGAAATCCGAAATGCAGATCCACTATATCTTGCTGTAAAACGCACCCATATAGACACTCTGTGCTATACATAAGGGTCTATGTGCATGAAAACTTACAATCACAAGGGCTTTACCGGCTTTGAACACAAAAAGGACTATCCACATACATATATAATGCTCCAGCCCCATTAGTCTCAGGGTCTCCCACTGGTCAGTTTACAATGCTGTATTGAGGACATGACCACTGCAGCTATAGGTGTACGTAGTGACATCATCAGTGAGGTTTACATGTCAGTATGGCACTTCATCTCTGCAGCAACGTACAGAGAGTGACAGTGCTGGATTTACAAAGGTATGAACGATGATTATTATATACTACAAGCAAATAAATGAAAATAAAAAAAAATTAAGGGGAATATTTGACGTCAGTTTTGCATGTTGTTGTACTTTATCAAACGTCTCCTACTGTTTGATAAATGTGTCTTATCATTAAAGGGGTCGTCTCACTTCAGCAAGTGGCATTTATCATGTAGAGAAAGCTAATAGAAGCCACTTTCTAATGTATTGTTTTCTCCATATTGCTTCCTTTGCTGACTGGATTCATTTTTCCATCACATTATACATTGCTCGTTTCCATGGTTATGACTAGAGATGAGCGAACGTGCTCGAAACGAGCACTGTACCGCTCGGCTCCCCTGCATGGGCGCAGGCAGCCGAGCGGTACAGTGCTCGTTTCGAGCATGTTCGCTCATCTCTAGTTATGACCTCTCTGCAATCCCTCAGTGGTGGTCGTGCTTGCACATTATATGAAAAAGCGTCAGCCTCTCTGGTGGCCGGGACCATGGGATCGCACACAGGCTGGTGCTTTTTCTCTATATTGTGTAAGTACGACCACCACTGATGGATTGCAGGGTGGTCGTAACCATGGAAACGAGCAGTGTATAATGTGATGGAAAAATTAACCCAGCCAGCAAAGGAAGCAATACGGAGAAAACAATACATTAGTACGTGGTTTGTATTAACTTTCTCTACATGATAAATGTAATTTGCTGAAGTGAGAGGACCCCTTTAAACTGACCACTTGTCTAAAAAAGCTCCTCCAGTTTTCCTCCTCCTGGAGTGAGATTGAGACTTTATTGTGACTTATTAAAGAGTGAAAGCCTGCACAGAATATGAAGGAGGTTATGTAAAAAAAAATGCTTGCCATGGGTACCAACCAGAAAGAACAGCTGTGCCACACTGATCAGACCACAGGGGCCCCTGAGACAACTGTGATGCATCTCCTATACCCCCAGCTACTTACAGAATCGTATGTAGGAGGCATCGAGGGGATTGGTGGAGGCCCCATGCCCATTGCTGGTGGATTTTGGTTACCAAAAGGTTGATAGATTCCTACTGGCGGTCCATTGAAGGTCTCCTGCTGGAAATCAGAATATAAAATGGAAATGTGTACCATAAAGAAAAAGGAAACATATCTGAAATCTAATACACGGAGGGAGATCTGCTAAGCAAAATGCACCATGTGCATACCGTAATCATACATCACCGTGTAATGCTCTGCCTGCGCCGGCCCTGCATTAGGCATAACACAGATTCACCCCCTCAGTTTTGCCTGAATATTTTCTGCATCAAAAGTCTCTTAGAATTACTGACTGAACATCTCCTCACAACTTATGGACAAGCAGCACATTTTAGGACTAGTGTGACGTACGACATTAAAACAGTTGTGGCCCATTACCGTCTTACAGCATGCAATATCCGCTTCACCCCAAGGTAACAGATTTCTTTTTTTTTTTTTTTTGGCCGCTTTTGGAACCACAATGCCAAGAGCCACATTGTCAGGCTGCAGGATACAGACGTAATGTGCTGTGCCTGACTTCTATTCATACTTCTAGTGACAAGAAAATAAGAGATACATTCAGGTCTGCCTGGAAATATTCAGCCTGACCCGAACCACACAGAATGACACCACAGGCCACGTCTGTGACCACTATGACTATTGGACGAAAGAATACAACCAATAAAAACCTAAAATAAAATATATAAAACCTTATCAAAGGAACACATTTACCGGCAGTTCCTAAAGGGGTTATGTCCTAGTTATTCTAAGATCTGTCCAACAACCCTAAATGTCAAAATATCATCCTACACCCACCTGGTTCTCCCCTGCCATTATTTCTATACAAGGCAGCAGTAGTGACGTGCAGGTATACACAGAGTAACTGCTGCAGCCAATCACTGTCCTTAGTGGTCAGCCGTATACCTGCATGTCACTGCTGCAGTCTTGTATATAAACAGTGCAAGGACACCAGCAGGGGAGAAACAGGTGAGTATAGGATGTTTTTTTTTTTTTTTATTATTATTTTAAGGCATTTAGTCGTGATTTTGGCATAACTCAAAGCATCTTACCAATTACTGCACTGAGGATAACAAGTGCCCATATAAAACCGTTACAGTACTGTAATGACACAATGTCAATGACGTTACCGTTAAGATATCGGCCAGTAGGATCACATACATACCGGTCCGCCAGGAGCAGGGTAATTGAATGGGATGGTAGGGGTGGGCATCTGCATAGCTGGCATGGTTGGCAATGGTACTCCGAATCCTCCGCCCCCTCCTCCTCCACTTCCTCCTCCTCCTTTCTTTATGTCGTCTGAAAATTCAACATCTATGAGATCTGCCTCCACGCCTGTGGGAACCTCAGCCTGAAAATGTAAAGAGGAGATAATTAAAAGAAATTAAGGAATTAATAATCTTTCATCCCAATCTAGAGGTTTAATACACTGGCAGAACTAAACGAGATGAGACAGGAACGGTTACTGAGAACATAGATATACTGTATACAGGCCACCGCAGACATGCTTCCTCTAGGCCTACTAAACTTCAGAACATTCTTAGTTATTCTGCATTGTGCGTCTTTCCAAAAGTTGTGGGTAAAAAAAATAAACTTAAATACAAGTGCAGAAACTGCAAAAAGAATTCAGCTCATTTTTGCAGAGGCCCTTTGGAGAATGAAAACAGCAAACTGCTGACAGCACCAGGAGGTTCTGCTCCTTAAAGGGGGTTTCCAGCTTTTTATTTTTAAATTTCAAGCTCAGCAACCTGTACCCGTTAAAAAAAAAAAAAAAAAAAAAAACACACCACAGTCACCTGCTTCCTGCCTCTGCGGCCCAAGCCGCTGTGCGCACTCTTGCTCCTCTGCCAACCCCTACCTCTCCTTGATGGACATATGAGATGACTATGCCGGAGCCTGGCAGTCTCAGTGTCAATTGTATGAAGAACAGCTGGAACTCCTTCTAAAGTTCCCATTTTGAAATTTTGGTAAATGCTGTGGAATTAGCAGGTCCCCGGACAACACAGAGAGTCCACTGATATCAAGGCCCTTCCTAAAGAAGTCTGTACACAGTACATCACCACCTACCGCCATTTAGTAGAAGATGGTGGACAAGAGGCAGCGAGGCTTAAAGACCCCTTTAGTAGACAAACGAGATAAAATCTTCACCTACCATCACCACAGAGTCTGGCTCATAGGGCACGTTGTAGTTCTTAGCAATCTCTATCAGGTACCTCTCCACAAGGATTTTTGGAGGAGCCTCCACACTCAGCTTGTGCATCAGCTAAAAAAAAATATAAAAATAAAATGGTTTCTAAATTAGATATTGCCTTCCCCCATATACCGTAATAAGCATCTAGTGACATCTAATGAGCATCTAGAACTCACCCGGTCATTGACGGTCCCAATCTGGTTAGTCCTGCACAGTTTGCCGTATTCTTTACTGTACTTGGCACACAGCTGATCGGCCACCTGCGGTAAGAGAGACGTCATGTCAGACCCGGAGCTGGTCAGGTAGCGATAGCGTATAAAGCATGTGTTCACACAGTGCAGCGGTTATATCACCCCGGACCCAGGAACAGCTTTGTATTTTACATTTCAAATGCAATAAACCATGAGCATAAAGGACTCACTATTTTCAGTTCAGACACTTCAGTCTGCAGACGAGGAGCTGCCCATATCAGTGTGGAGACCGCTTCAGACAGGCCCGGATCCAGCTCCCTGGAAATAGATAGATATATAGTTACACACACCTACAGTACAGACCAAAAGTTTGGACACACCTTCTCATTCAAAGAGTTTTCTGTATTTTCATGACTATGATAATTGTAGATTCACACTGAAGGCATAAAAACTATGAATTAACACGTGGAATTATATACTTAACAAAAAAAGTGTGAAACAACTGAAAATATGTCTTATATTCTAGGTTCTTCAAAGTAGCCACCTTGTGCTTTGATTACTGCTTTGCACACTCTTGGCATTCTCTTCATGAGCTTCAAGAGGTAGTCACCTGAAATGGTTTTCACTTCACAGGTGTGCCCTGTCTGGTTTAATGTCAGAAAACTCTTTGAATGAGAAGGTGTGTCCAAACTTTTGGTCTGTACTGTACATACATATACACACCTCTGCAGTATTCAATTGGTCTTTATTATAAATATTGAGCCATTTTGTCACTGTTTTTCTAGCTGTGTGTATCTTACTTTCACTTTGTGCCCGTCATCTAATAACCCTTATCTCTATATTACTAAAAGGTAACATTTCTGTGCTGATTTTTTTTTAAAGGGGTTTTGTGAGATTTTTATACCGATGACCTACCTTCATGATAGGTCATCAGTATCTGATATGTGCGGGTCTTAGAATTGTGGCATCACAAACCAAATGCAGACTTACTTCATGGACTGAATTAATCCAAACCGGGCCAGGAGCAGATCACAGTACAATTCTAGGATCTCCATGGCTTCCACCAGGTAATCCTCTCGGATAATGTGCTCCACCCGGATCCGCGCTCTCTCATCCTTCCCAGAAGATAAATAATCCGCAATCTCCTTTCTGGCTTTCTGCGCTAACTCGGCTGCAGGGAGACGGTGAGGAGGAAATTTACAAAGATGAAAAGTCCGTCTTAAAGGGGTTTTAAAAGCCTAACAAGGTATTTAACTCAAAGCTCTACAGTTACTGACATACTACAATTCCCATCATCTTTTGGGCAATGTCGCGCAGAAAATGTCATGTAAAGCTATTAGTAATTTTAACAGTGAAGCCATCCTGAATTTGGCTCCCAGGACCCCTGTCAAAATCGGCTGATGGCCAAAGCAAGCTGGAAATCTAAATGGACATTGAACTAGACGTAAAACAATAAGACTGAGCTTCTTCTGTGGCCATTCACGTACCTGGTCTCCACCTCTGGGACCCGCACCTTCAACGAGAATGGATCGGGGAAATAAACAGAGGACACATTAGCCATGCGCAGCCGCCCTCCAATCATTTCTATGGGGCCGCCAAAAATAGCCGAGCACTGGTTCGGCTATTTCCGTTGGCCCCATAGAAATGAATGGGAGCGGTGGCCGTGCATGCGTGGTGCGCTCCTATTCACTTGTATGGGAGCAGCGCCTGGTGGATGGCCACAGCGCTCCCCGCTCTGTTCTCATTGTAGGTGCGGGTCCCAGAGGTGAGACCCGCACCTATCAGACAATGGGGGCAGATCCTAGCGATATGCCTCCAATGTATGTGATGGGAATAACCCTTTAAGCTAGGAAGTGGAAACCAGCAAGGACCTAGTAACGGCTGCAACCGCAGCAGTCGGGGGGTCCGTGATGTCAGCAATGCTTTTTTTTTTTATTTTGCCCCCTTTAGCTGCTTTTTACTCACTTTTCTTCTTCTCCAAGAGCTTCAGTCGGTTTATGACAAGCCTCAAATTCACTCGCAGACGCTCGGACTTGAACCCGGAGCCCAACATTGTGTTTATCTTCTGCAATTAAAGTAAAAAGAGATTCTCAACGCGACAACAGAAAAATCATTAAAAAATATATAATATATTCTGCTGAAATTAATACAAAAATGTAATTTTGCAGTAAAGACATGGGGGGGGGGGAGAATTTAATGCTGTAGGTTTTGCAGAATGTCTTCAGTCTCTGAATGCTGCGACCCCCCATGAGGCCTAGAATGAAGCGGAACAGTCACTGCAGTAAAGTGAGAGCTCACTGCTGCAATTTCGATATGTGCTGGGTCGACAGAGCCTGAAGGGGGAAGGATAGCTTTGTACCGAAAAAATGGATTGGTCTAATGGGTGGTCTATCCGAATCTCAACAGAGTCCAGGCTACTCCGCACCTATGCTCATTCACGAACATCTAACCCGATGGACAGTGCCACGTAACGTGATGAATTCTCGTAGATGGCGGAAACGTGCACAAATAGACATCTATAATACGACTGCACACCCCCATGTCTGAGAAGCGAGCACGTGGGGCTACACAATACAATTATAAATGTGGACACTGCACTATATGCCACCGCCACCACGTAGTACAGCGACCCGACAGAGATGATCCCTCCAGACAGTCCCCCCCCCCCCCCAAAGACCAGGCATGCTGGATTTTAATCTGCCCAGTTCTCACTTCTGTTGCTGCCATAGGTACCTGGCACCCGCTAATCCCCTCAGCTAGTGAATACTCAGATATTCTGAGCCAAATGTGAATGTTTCTGTGGATGTCAGGGGGGAGATGGCGGTATTATGTGACACCATTAGTCTATAGCTGGACATATACTGCAGATATCAATCACCAAAAGTGCATTCAGTGATAGCGCTCGCTCGACTCCCCCAAAATCATCCGCACCCCGACTGGTAAAGCATCTACACGTATTTCAATAGGGAGTGGGAATAAGCAGGTGGACAAAAGGTCTAACTTTTGCTAGAACCAGAAATCACTCATTCTCCAGCCATCCTCACCCATCACCAGCTCCCCGCCTGCACCCATGTGATGCACAGGTAAGAGGAGTCACCGCGTCACATGGAGGATGAATCAGTCTGTTATTATAAGAGCACCTTCTGAACTCTGACCTCCTCCGCACGGATTTCCATTACGACATTTGTCACTAAAGAGATTGCGACGTCACGGGGACATTGCAAGAAGAGGACAAAAGAAAATCTAAGGCTCCCGCGGCTCGGCCGAGATGGAGGAACAGATCGGCGAGTGCCTTATAGAACATATTCACCTCTGAAACCATTTTCCCAGTGCAACTAAAAGGAGGGGGGAAATCATATTGTGTCTGCAGCTCCAGTGCAAACTTATGTGTCTCCATGGTGACAGGCTGCAAACCAACCAGGTCTAGTCATGAATTACTGCCTTACAGAGGCGCTCTCACCTCTCCTGATATGTCTGCTGTCGCCACTACTCGTATTCCTCATGTAATAACAATTCTGGATCATCTATTCTTATGACTATGTTATACCATTCCTCTATTATTCCTGCTAGAAGTTGAGTGAGTTACCATCAGCTGCAGTAAGGGTACAGATGGGTGTTACCAGTTGGGAGGGGGGTCCCTGCACAGTCTGACACCAGCAGCGCTGATTGGACAGTGTCAGACTCGCCAGCTACTGGTAACATCCAGCGGTACCTTTACTGCAGACTGCTGGCAATTGTTGTTTTTTTTTTTAAAACTTATAGCAGGAATAATAGAGGAATGGCACAACATACAGTCGTGAGAACAGATGGTCCCGAATAGTTATTACATGGGGAATGTCAGGAGAGGGGGTGGGTCCTCATTAAAAAGTGGCCGCTTTATTTTAAAAACAGCACCACCCCTGTCCGTAGGCTGTGTGCGGTATTGCAGCTCTGCCGGATTGACTTCATTGGAGCTGGCTGCGTTAACACACAACCCATGGACGGGGGAGGTGCTGTTTTTGGAAGAAGGCGCCCATGTTTTACTTATCCTGGACAACCCCTTTAAAGGGGCTCTTTCTTCTTTATAAGCAACTGAAAGTAAGACTACAGGCAGAGCTTGTTTACAGTCGGTCACCATGGAGACACATAGTTCAGACTGGGAGCGGAATACACAAAACGGGCAGTGATTTCTATGCAAAACTATTTGCAATATTACCTCATCTTTATTATTTCAGAGGCTTCAGGGTATAAAACAGACATAATGACATCTATAAGAATATCACCCTGGGCAGGGAGGGAACACTACAATCAGCACGTCAAAATCTATTAAAATAATAAATCATGTATATGTTTTTACATATTTAAAACTACGATGGATTTTGATAAGGGTGTTGACTTTTTGGGGTTCCTCCCCAGTTTACAGAGGTGCAGCAAGGACATGTGACCCTGTCAGCCAATCAGAGGCTTGGTAATTGCAGTTATAATTCAACTTCAGTGATTCCGGGAGCCCGAGCCACAGCTCAAGACGTCACGAAGCAGAACAGACAATGCTACCTGCACCATGGGGAGGAAATAACTTCCTCATGACTGATCTGAGGAGAGGAGGTGACGGCCATGAAGACATCATGTGACCGAGCCTCAAGGCAATGAGACAATGCAGCACCTGACTACAGGCGGAGACCGGCCGGGGGTGGGGCGATACATTGTAACAGACACGGTGAGAAATCTTCACATTCTTGTATCACTAAGGGTGATGGATTGTAACATCAAGGAGGACAAGCCGTGAGGATATGCAGATCAAGGAAGTAGCAGGTGTCACTAAGATCTGCAGATGATCACATTTTCAAGCACCTAGCTCCAATCTGTGGCATGTGTGTGGGGCATAAAAGCCAGACTGGAAGCAAAGGTTTTTTAGCCACATGAAACCTCAAAATGATGGCGAACCTCCGCCCAGACGGATTGTCTGATTAGAAGAACGGCGCATAGTGATCCATTCCCAACCCTAGGGCGGCTAATAGTGTCTAGACAAACCATCAGAAGGCGTCTGCATGACAGTGGGCTATGAAGGTGTGCCAATGACCTCACACCGCCACTCCTATCATGGTGCACAGCAGGACAGTACTGGAGATCTATCCTCTTCAGTGATGAGTCCTGCTTTTGTCTCAGACACAATGATGGCTACTCGGGAGATTAAGAGGGCAATGTCATGAAGAGACCTTCTCAAAAGAACACCACAGTGGTCCTACTCCCAGGATTATGGTGCAGGGTGGCATAATGTACAGTAGCTGGATCCCTCTAGTCTTGATTTCAGGTACTAACAGCTCAGAGTTAGGGCTCATGAACACGACCGTGTGCTGCCCATGCCCGTATTGTGGCCCGCAAACAGCCGTGTGTCCACCATA
The DNA here is from genome assembly GCA_900303285.1 of Rhinella marina. Taxonomy (NCBI): domain Eukaryota; kingdom Metazoa; phylum Chordata; class Amphibia; order Anura; family Bufonidae; genus Rhinella; species Rhinella marina. The sequence goes on from ONZH01008787.1 coordinate 129,889, forward strand.
TCACAGATGCGGACACTTTCACGGGTCTGCAATCCAGAAGATACGAAGCAGAAGGCCTAAACATGCTACCATAGCCTGCGGCATCCCCAGACTTGTCTCCCATCGAGCATATCTGGGATGTCATTGGTCAGCAATTACAAAGAGAGCTGCCAGCAGAAGATCTTGACGATTTGTGTGCCCAAGTGCATTCAGCATGGCAGAAAATTCCTCAGACAAGGGGCATTCCCATCTCAGACATTGATTGGTGAGGGCTCCAGAGGTGGGACACGCTCCTATCTTCAGAATGGGCCGCTGAAGTAAAGGAGAGCCCACCGCACAAGCGCGGTCACCCTCTATTCACCGCTACGGGAGATCCTTAAATAGCCAAGTGCTGGCTCGGCTACTTCCAGCAGTCTTATAGCAGTGAATGGAGTGGTGGCCGAGCAGGTGCTGTGCACTCTCCAATCAGCGCAATGGGACTCCCAAAAAAATCGGCAGCACATTCCTGATTATACAAGGAGCTGACGATAATCCGACATGTCGTCCGATGAAAATCAGCCGGCAGACGAGCGTTTACTTTTCACATGGTCCAATTATTTGGGGAATCTGTCCCAAAAATCATCCAGTGTAATAGGGGCTCTTATCCACAGAAGTGTCGCTGGGGGTCCCGTTTCTGAATGGACGGCTGTACACCGCCGTCTGTGACTGATGCACATGTGACCGGCCACATTGGACCCCGGGTCTCAGGATGAGTAGAGGTCTCAGAGGTGGGACCCCAGTGATCAGACACCCCCAATTCTGAGAGTGGGGGATATGGCCAGGTTTTAAAAAAGCAAAAAGCTTCCTTCTCCTCCAGCGGGGACCAGAAATGTGACATGCCATCTACACGTTACCGCTGACTACCAATCAATGGCCTCAGTGGTAGCATCTAGACAGCAGGGAGCGGAGGAGGGGGGTGCTCTGTACTGGAACCAGAGGTGGGGACGGGGTCTGACCTGCACTGCTACAATGTAACAATGTATCCGGCAGAGGATTGTCTGGACTGGACACAATTGTTACAAACTCTCAGCAGTGAGTATTATCAGGCCTGTTCTTAGCCTAACAAACGTTCTCATTCGCTGACAGCAAGCAGTGGTCTTGAAAGTGAGGAAGAACGGAGAAACAAAGTGTAACAGGAATTTACAGATCCCATTGCCCACCGCGGTGTAGGGCTGAGAGGTTTCCATGACTGGTATCCGGGGTACAGGCTGCGGGGGCCGAGGTAAGCGCAGCCACATCTCCGCACAATACACACAGCACGTACCTACCTTCGCTGCGTCTCCTTCCGGTCAGGGAACCCTGTACAGCACCCGCCGGGTGTGGAGGCCTCAATGCGCTCAGAAACCGCCCGCCGTACCTGTCAAGCACCTAGAACTGCGCCAGGACACGCCCTCCGCTGACGTCACGGTCATGTGGCAAGCTTGTGGGCGGGCCCGAGGAATCGGTTCTGTGGTAAAGGCTACCCGATGACGCCACTGTCATGTGCCTGTGATGGGCGTGGTCGGGGAGCTCCAGAGGAGAGATAGGTCTGTAGAAAGTGTACTTCCTGATGACGTCACTGTCATGTGATCGAGTCCTTCCATTGTGAAGAATATGGGCATGTCAGGTTGGGTCAGCTTCCGTACATCAGCACCTGACTGAGGGCAGGGACCCATCTGACAGCTGCGCCCTCTAGTGGTAGATGATATTATGTGTAATTTAAAGGACATTTCCATTTATTTTTAAATTAAGCTTTAAAGTGGGAATTATCCTCACAGACGCCCATAGCTTGTGCCATCTGATAGGTCCCACTTCTGTGATCCACATCTGTGGACAGAATGGGGGAGGGGGTCCCCTGACGCTGTGTTCTGACTTGTGCAGTGGCGAGGTGACTGCGCGTGTGCTTTCTTCTCTTCACTTCACTGGGAACAGCTGAGTGGGTTTGCTTCACCATTCTTGAAGTCCTGTGGAATTCACTTACTTGAGGGATCCTGGAAAGAACTATTCAGAACAGGGGACCCCCATTGTTGGGACGTGCTCCTCCTACTTCCTCTGCCAGCACCTCTGATTGACATGGCAAGGTTCTTGCATTGCCATCTCTCCAGGGCCTTCAATCAGAAAGGCGGTGGAGAGGCTGGCAGATTATCCAGGATTTGCAAGGGTGCACAAAGTGGCTTGAGCCCGCCCTTGGGGCACTTAACCACTCATTTGCATATGGAGTAAACATCCTTTTCCTCCAGAATGGAGCAATGGAGGGAAAGTATCAGGCAGGCGGTTCGTCTCTGCTTATTCTAATCCACCTCTGGGCTTGTGCTTGTTTTCAATGGTTCCCCCCCCCCTTCCCCATTGTTCTATTCACCCTCCCTCAGACTCCCTGGAGCCGCCAGCCACGTGGCCACTGCCATTTTACTGACCCTCTCCCTGCTCTCGATCCCCCCTCCAGCCCCTGTCCTAGCAGTACATCGAGATGTGAAATTGTGGGCAGAAAATCCACTGCGTTTTACGGTGAAGTTGATGGCCGCGTAGACAGCATGCGGACAAGTGATGGCATAAGGATTGCTCATCCCCATACTGTGGAGGAGATCACTGCATGTAAAAGCAACAGTCTCCTCCACTAGCAAGCAGGTGATGGCCAGGAGGGAACGCCCCCTCCCGACAATTGCTTGCTCAATCTGTCTATGTAATACAGGATTTATAATCCTCAGGTCAGTTTACGCCGCAGACTTTTTCTTATTCTTTTAAATCTCATCCACTTTTCTGCTACTGAAAAACGCTGCAGATCCGTGCGTATTCGTCCTGTGAGAGCAGCCCCTTGTTGTTCCTCTCTGTGAGTCCTCCCTGGCTTTTCACCCTATCACATGTATACAGTGCAGTCATAGTAGATACTATAGAGGGTGGAGGCTGCCTGTGTTTAGGGGGTTCTGTAGAGGATTGAGGCTGCCTGTGTTTAGGGGGTGCTCTAGAGGGTGGAGGCTGCTGTGTTTAGGGGGTGCTCTAGAGGGTGGAGGCTGCTGTGTTTAGGGGTGCTCTAGAGGGTGGAGGCTGCCTGTGTTTAGGGGTGCTCTAGAGAGTGGAGGCTGCCTGTGTTTAGGGGGTGCTCTAGAGGTGGAGGCTGCCTGTGTTTAGGGTGCTCTAGAGGATGGAGGCTGCTGTATTTAGGGGGTGTTGTAGAGGAATGGAGGCTGCCTGTGTTTAGGGGGTGCTCTAGAGGATGGAGGCTGCTTGTATTTAGGGGGTGCTCTAGAGGATGGAGGCTGCCTGTGTGTAGGGGGTGTTGTAGAGGATGGAGGCTGCCTGTGTGTAGGAGGTGCTGTAGAGGATTGAGGCTGCCTGTGTTTGGGTGCTGTAGAGGATGAGGCTGCCTGTGTTAGGGAGTGCTCAGAGGATGGAGGCCTGCCTGTTAGTTTAGGAGTGCTGTAGGGAGGCTGGAGGCTGCTGTAGGGGTGCTGGAGGCTGCTGGAGGCCTGTGAGGGGGCTCTGTGTTAGGGGTGGCTGCCTGTGTAGGGCTGCTAGAGGCTGTGTAGGGGTGTTGCTGCTAGGGGTTCTGTAGGGATTGAGGCTGTGTGAGGGGGTGTGGAGGCTGCTTAGAGGAGGCTGCCTGTTTAGGGGGCTCTAGAGGTGGAGGCTGCCTGTGTTTAGGGGGGGCTGCTCTAGAGGGTGGAGGCTGCCTGTGTTTAGGGGTGCTCTAGAGGGTGGAGGCTGCCTGTGTTTAGGGGGTGCTCTAGAGGATGGAGGCTGCCTGTGTGTAGGGGGTGTCTGTAGAGGATGGAGGCTGCCTGTGTGTAGGGGGTGTTGTAGAGGATGGAGGCTGCCTGTGTTTAGGGGTGCTGTAGAGGAGGGCTGCCTGTGTTTAGGGGGTGCTGGCTGTGTAGAGGATTGGAGGCTGCCTGTGTTTTAGGGAGTGCTCTAGAGGATGGAGGCTGCTTGTATTTAGGGGGTGCTCTAGAGGATGGAGGCTGCCTGTGTTTAGGGGGTGCTCTAGAGGGTGGAGGCTGCCTGTGTTTAGGGGGTGCTGTAGAGGATGGAGGCTGCCTGTGTTTAGGGGGTTCTGTAGAGGATTGAGGCTGCCTGTGTTTAGGGGGTTCTGTAGAGGATTGAGGCTGCCTGTGTTTAGGGGGTGCTCTAGAGGGTGGAGGCTGCCTGTGTTTAGGGGGTGCTCTAGAGGGTGGAGGCTGCCTGTGTTTAGGGGGTGCTCTAGAGGGTGGAGGCTGCCTGTGTTTAGGGGTGCTCTAGAGGGTGGAGGCTGCCTGTGTTTAGGGGGTGCTCTAGAGGGTGGAGGCTGCCTGTGTTTAGGGGTGCTCTAGAGGATGGAGGCTGCTTGTATTTAGGGGGTGTTGTAGAGGATGGAGGCTGCCTGTGTTTAGGGGGTGCTCTAGAGGATGGAGGCTGCTTGTATTTAGGGGGTGCTCTAGAGGATGGAGGCTGCCTGTGTTTAGGGGGTGCTCTAGAGGATGGAGGCTGCCTGTGTTTAGGGGGTGCTCTAGAGGATGGAGGCTGCCTGTGTTTAGGGGATGCTCTAGAGGATGGAGGCTGACTGTGTCTATGGGGTGCTATAGAGGGTGGTGGCTGCCTGTGTTTAGGGGATGCTCTAGAGCAGGAGTACACAACGTTTTCTGATTGGGGGCCCCATTGCCAGACTGAACCAATGATGAGGGCCGAAAATAAAATTTAAAAGGGTATTAGAAACTGAAATACTGTATTTATACCATTAATGTCTAGTTAGAGTTCCAGGACTCCCATCTAATGGGAGAATACATGAAAAATACATGTTAGCAGCCACAAAACAGATATACATGTCTATTACCAGATGGTTGGGGGCCGCACAGAATGGTATCAAGGGCCGCAGGTTGTGCACCCCTGATCTAGAGGATGGAGGCTGACTGTGTTTAGGGGGTGCTCTAGAGGGTGGAGGCTGCCTGTGTTTAGGGGGTGCTCTAGAGGGTGGAGGCTGCCTGTGTTTAGGGGGTGCTCTAGAGGGTGGAGGCTGCCTGTGTTTAAGGGGTGTTCCAGGATACTGCTGGGCATGCAGTTGTTATGTAAGCACTTGTATCCCTCCTGCTCTGCTGATCACAGACCCCGCACCATCAGCACTTCCCATCCACCCCGGTCACATGACCGCGTGACGTCATCAGAGGGCCTCTCTCCCTCCGGTAGGCTAGCAGCATTCACCGTCTGTCTGGAGCAGTGACACACCCGGGTACCGGGGCCGGGCGGCTGCCGAGGATCATGCAGGTGAGTAGAGGGCCGCGGCTCCGAGCACACCGCCGGTCACCAGAGCTGTGCCGGCAGATGTACGGCCGCAGGCTCCCGTGAGGTGCACAGTGCAGGGCTCCCTCTAGTGACTATGGAACCCGGCACCATGGATGGGCTATACCTGAGCTGCCGGTATGGGGCTGCGATCACTGGTGAATATTATGGCCTCTCATTCATCCAGCATTGGGGGGCTGGGGGAGTATTACATCTAGTATATGGGGATTGGAGTGTCTGCAGGGGTATTTATCACCCACCTATCTACAGGATAGGCGACACATTTAATGGGGGGGATCCTGATTGCTAGGACCCTTATCAATCTGTAGGGACCCCAAACCCCATCCCGCTGCTGGTGTGGAGTCTTGTGGCCTGGGGGTCCCCCTGTGGGGAGGTATTAGCTGTCTCCAGCTATGGTGAAACTATAACTCCCAGTGTGCACACCTGCTTGGCTATTTTCTGAAGACCTATAGATGTGAATGGAGCCTGCTGGGAGTTGTAGTTTTCACAGCCTTGGGAGTGCCAGAGACTGCTGACCCCCTACCATGGATCATAGGTACAGGGTTTGTATCCTCCATCAGTCCCCATCGTTATTCTCCTCGGTAGCTGGATGATGGGAGTCCAGCAGAAAAGGTGCGGACGCGTTTTCAACGTCAAGAGGAGAAACCTGTTTCAGCATGGCTGAGCCTTGGGGGGGGGGGGGGGGGGTTGGCCTTCTTTTCTATTCCATGTATGGGGGGGGGGGGGTTGGCCTTCTTTTCTATTCCATGTATGAGGGGGGGGGGGGGGGGCTCAAGACCTGATCCTGTCTTGCAGCTCCTTGGCTTTTTTTCACCCTGATTTTGGTAAATATCGCCCATTATGACTTGATACATAACATCCGCCGTTTTCTCACCCTGCTGGCGTTTGACTTTGTCTTTTCTCCTGATCTCAGAGCTGCTGTGTGTAGAGGGTCGTCGTGGATGTAGCCAGCTCCGTAAGATGTCCCGGAGGAAACAGACGACTCCAAACAAAGTACATTGTGAGTACTCAGTCAGGATCCGGATCTTCTTGTAGGACATGGACCCACCATCGGCCCAGAACAGTGCATGGCCCTGGGTGGAGTGAACTACACTATTGACTCCTATGGGTCCTTGTGCACACGGACGGACAAAACGTCCATCTAAATCAGGCCTGCCGCTGGTCATACCTATTAGATGTACCTGCTGACCTCAGTGGGACTGACTACACATCCAGTGTGTATGGAGGCACCCCGACTCTACCCCAATGGCAGATATCGGGGGAGTTATGATCTGGCAGTTGGATTTCAACATGTCTGATCCCTTTGTTCTTGTGGAGATGCTGCCAGTAGGGGAGTGTCTTTTTCCCATTCACAGCACGTGCATGCTCAGCCGACCCCTGCATGCATGTATATGTGAAGGGCTTCGCGTGAGATAGCTGTCTGACTACTCACAAAAAGTTAGGGATTTTTTGGGTGAAATTTATGGAAAACGTAAAAAGTTCTGGCTCCAGTGATATTATATCATGAAGGTAAGTCATTTAAGTAGAAGCAGCAATGGAGATTTCCTCATCTTAAACAATTTGAAACGAAAGCTGACCCCAGTGCTGGGTATACCGCCACAAAATGTCAGTGTCTGAAGAACTTGTCCTGTGGCCTTGAGCATCAATTATAGCTCGACAACAACGTCTCCTGCTGTTCACAAGAAGACTTATTGTCTGCTGAGGCATGGCATCCCACTCTTCTTGAAGGGCGGCCCTCAGGTCATTGAGGTTCTGGGGCACAGAGTTACGAGTCTCTACATAGCGACTCAGCTGATCCCATAGATTTTCAATGGGATTCAGGTCTGGAGAAAGTGCAGCCGCTCCATGTGAGGTCCTCCAGTCTCCAGCAGCCGCTCCATGTGAGGTCATGCACATACATACACACCCAGGCACCATTACCCATTGATAGTGACTTAAGACATGTCTGGTGTCACTTACCTCAGAGGAACAGAGAGATGCATCCAACTAGTCATTTGATTTTCCTGTGGACTGGAGATGTAATGTCTGAGGGCCTAACCTAACAAGCCACTTTTCTGTGGTCCCGTATATCAGTACTTTAACCCCTTATGGTCGCAGCCGGTTTCCTGCAGTACTTAGTGTGGGGAATTACAGAGGCGATGCTCGCAACATTAGGGGATCTCTACGTCCGCAGTTCTCTGATACAGCGATGTGTCTCCAGAGGAAGGTGAACCATGGGCCGTCTGTCACTGGCTTCTTTCTCTCCTCAGGGGAGAACATGTTTGCGGGATTGGAACGACAAGCTTGTGAAGCGATGATGAAAACGGAGATTGTAAAAGAGGAAGCCGCCGACGTGGAGCAGAACGACCGGAGTAGCAGTGAGTCAGGCGCAGCGTGGCGGTGCTACATAGATAGTCTTATATGTCAGGCTGGTTTGTGGTGGCCACTTACCTTCTTCCTCAGAGCAGTAAAGGGGGGGATATGTGAATGCATTGCAAATTAAAAAAAACATCCCGGTCCTACATTTCACTACTGTATATATAGGCTTTAAAAACATTTAAAAAATGTAAAGGGTATTTGCTATAAACGTCATCAGCATCTGATCTGCGGGGGTCTGACACCCGGGACTCCCGCCGATCAGCTGTTTGAGAACGCAGCGGCGCTACAGGAGTGCCACGGCCTTCTCTCGGTTTCCCTCAGGCCCAGTGATGTCACGACTAGTATCACTGGCCTGGGCGGGGCTAAGCTCTGTTCACATGAATGGAGCTTAGCCCCGCTCAGACCAGTGATGCTAGTCGTGACGTCACTGGACCTGAGGGAAACAGAGAGAAGGCTGCGGTGCTCCTGTAGTGCCGCTGCCTTCTCAAACAGCTGAATGGCGGGAGTCCCGGGTGTCAGACCCCCGCCGATCAGATGCTGATGATCTATCCAGAGGATAGAACGTCCGTTTAAAAGAACTGCAGAACAGTTTTAATGTTGTTTTCCCTATTCCAGGCGACAGCGATGATGACACTACCATTGATGAGTTGTCATCTCCGGCCTCTGAGGAGGACAACCCTGAGAGAGAAGGAGAAGAACCGGGTGTAAGCAGAAAGATTAGGAAACGGGAAAATGTGTCTATGGTAAGAGGTGTGGGGGGGTAAAAGATACTTCTAGCGCCATCTGTCTGCCAGGGTACTACACTACATAGGCCACAGTCGCAGCGTGAGTTAGGCCTTATTCACACAGTCAGTGTTCGGTCAGTGATTTTGAGCCAAAATCAGGGGCGGCTCTGAACACCGAGCAGGTGCAGATCTTTCCCTTATACCTCATGTCTGTGGAGGCTCCAGTCCTGATTTTGTCTCACAATCACTGATGCAAAACACTGACGTGTGAATAAGGCTTCACAGATCTCCTATAACAAACAAAATACTGATATCCACTTAAAGGCATATTAACACTTAAAGGGGTCAGCTGGGCTGGAGCCATTGAACCCAATGGACAGACCTTGTGCAGAGTGAATAAAAAAAGAAACCCACCTGTCTGAAATATTGTAAAAAAAGAAAAAAAGAAATCCTAGTAACGCTTCCTTCCTCTTTCGTTAGACCTCAGAGTCTCTTGACGGTAGTCTGGATTCCGCACTTTTTATTTGCCCACTTTGTCAACTGGACTGCGAGAGCCGCGAGCAGCTGATCACCCACGTGTATCAGGTAGGTGACGTCCAGTCCTAGAGCCCCCATCTATCACAGCACAGTCCTCGTGCAGTTCTAATGTATCAGGACCACCCCCCAAATCGGACCTACTAATCTGTCATCTTGTCTTCAGCACACAGCTGCTGTGGTGAGCGCAAAAAGCTATCTGTGTCCAGTGTGCGGCCGGGCCCTCAGCTCCCCGGGGTCCCTAGGACGACATCTCCTCATACATTCTGAGGATCAGCTTTCCAACTGCGCTGTGTGCGGTGCTCAGTTCTCCAGCCACGATACCTTCAACAGGTGAGGAATGCAAGATCAAAAGTTTCAGATTTACAGCGTCATCCAAGATCAGAAAAAAAAATTGCAATTGCAGACAAGAATGGGACATGCTCTATCTTTTGTTGCGTGGCTGCAGAACGGAACTACGCTGTGCTGTCCGCATTTTTGCGGCCCCATTGAAATCAATGGGTCCGCATCCCTGCCGCAAAATTGTGGAACGGAAGCGGACCCAGAACAACAGACGTGTGAATGGACCCTTATACACATAATATATATAACTTGAGGTGAGGCAATCCCTTTAAAGCTGCCTAGGTGCCATGAGCAGGTTGAGGTGACTACCTTGAATCTACGTGCCCTCGTGTGGCTCCAGCACGGTCACCGCCTGCAGTTCTGGGTAAGGCTACTTTCACACTTGCGTTGGTAATTCCGGTACTGGGATCCAGCAGAGGATCTCAATACCGGAATTAAACTGATCCGTTTTGATTTTGTACATCAGGATTCTTCCGTTCCGTTAGGATGCGGTTGTGTGAAATCAAAACTTAACAAAAAAACGGATCAGGCACTAAATACATTTAAAGTCAATGGGTGACGGATCCGTTTTTTTAGTCTCCAAAAAAACGGATCCGTCACCATTGACTTACATTGGTTTCAGCGCCGGATCCATTTTTTTCCAGTTTTTACTGACCGGACACACAATTACAGCTTGCTGCGGTTTTGTGTCCGGTGCCAAAACTGAAAGCTGCCGGAACGGAAGAAGTCCTGATGCATCCTGAATGAATCTCTTTCCATTCAGAATGCAAGGGGACAAATGGATCTGTTTTTTTCCGGTATTGAGATCCTCTGCCGGATCGCGATACCAGAAAACCACATCGAAAGTGTGAAAGTAGTCTAAAGCCTTCAATCTCTTGTCCACCATCCAGAGAGAAGGGCTGATTCACATGTAGAAATTTCTGCACCTGCCCATTGATCTCAGTGGGGCATGCTGCAGAAATAACCACATTCAGATGAATGGATTTTCAGCCACAGAAATTTGTGCCAACAGCTCTGCCACGATTCACCCTAATGACCGTAACTCTGCTTACTTCCAGTGAAAAGCTGCCAGAGGTTTTGTCCCCAGAAAGCTGGGATCAGAACGACCACAAAAGCCCCAACGGTACGGACTTCAATGCGGTTTACCCTGCGGGAGTTTTACTAGTGTGCAATAACTGTGTAGCTTACAGGCAGATGATGGCATCCCAGACCCCCACGGTGCGCAAGTGGGCTGGTCGTAGACAGAACGAGCCTGTGCAGGCAAGAATGCAAAGGCTGGAGAGAGAGCGTACCGCCAAGAAGAGCAGACGAGACAGCGAGACCCCCGAGGAACGAGAGCTGAGACGGATGAGGGACAGAGAAGCTAAGAGGCAGCAGAGAATGCAGGAGACTGACGAGCAGCGAGCGAGACGCCTGCAGCGAGATCGCGAGGCTATGCGCTTGAAACGGGCCAACGAGACGCCAGAGAAGCGGCAGGCGCGGCTCGTCCGGGAACGCGAGGCAAAACGGTTAAAACGACGACTCGAAAAGATGGACATGATGCTCCGAGCGCAGTTTGGGCAGGACCCGTCGGCAATGGCGGCGTTGGCCGCCGAAATGAACTTCTTTCAGCTTCCGGTGGGGAATAACGATCTGGATCAGCAGATTCTCGGGAAGATTGCTCTGGACGATCAGAATAACGGGACGCTGCACTGATCGTGGCGAGCCGTGGTTCCTGTCAGAATGTGATACACTTTAGTCGTGTTTCCTCTATACCTCTACTGGGGGTCTCTCCAGAAATGAGACGCCCCTCTCCTCCCCCCTCGGGTGGTCTGTGCTGAAATCCACTGCTCAGGATTACAAAGCTGCGGGAGGGGGGGAAGCGCTCAATGTCTGCAGTTGTAGTGTGGATATTGTAGGGTCATACAAAGAGACTATTATATGATCGGTGCAGGGTCCAAATCTATGGACTCTATTGTACTGGAGACGCGGCCCAGACTCCTGATCTCCTCGGCCAGCGCAGTCCTGAGACTGGGACGTACAGGGTATGGTTAAAAAAAAGCCGAAATCACATTTTGCTCACATGGCTCCTGTCGTGCTGTGTCTGACCTCTGCAGTAAGTGCGCTGTGTGCGTGTAGTACGTCTTATTTATGTGTGTATGACCGAGCATCCGTGTACATTGTGGAGCCAATAAATTATTTTAATATGGGGTTGTGACTGCCGGCGCTTCTATCCTCGTTTTATTCTAGGTACGAGTGGAGAGTGCCATACGTGATGGATGTTTTTCAATTTTAGATGAAAACTTGGCATAAATGGCAATCGCTTGTTTAGTATTGGAAGAGCAGATGCCTGAGCTCACCCTGCAGCAAAACTTAGTCAGTTCCCCAATACTCCTCAGTGCACATGTCGCCTATTGTCCGTGAATTTACAATCCGCAGCAGAGCCCAGGCTGAGGGAACCCGTGTACTGCAGACCCAGAACCTTTCTTTTTTTTTCTTGTTGTTGTTTGCATGGAAGTCTATAGGAAATGCTGGACGCATGATAAACTGGGGGTTTTGTTTGGTCGGGTGAGTGTTGGTGATTCTTAAAGGGAACCTTTCGCCATGAAAATGCACTTTTTTTCCGTCTCAAAAAAAAAGGAATTGGCTCGAAGGGATGTTCATAACTGAGGCACAGAAATTTTTTTGTCTTTGTTTTGTTCTTCTCATGTATCAAAAGAACGGAGAAATAACGTTCTCCTTAGGGTCACATGACCTGTGATGTCATCTTCTCTCCCTGCTCCGATGACGTTCCGCGTACAATCCTGAGGCATCAGGGGGAGCAGGTCTGTGCAGGGAACCTGACTGTAGGCTGTGCTGGTTGGAACAAGCCACGCCCCCTGCACTGCCTGATCTGCTAGCCACGCCCCCTGGTCTGCTGGCTGAGCTGTCTGCCCTGTGTCTCCTCCCACAGGATTCTTCAGCAGTTTAACCCCTTCTACCATCAGCAGCACAGACTCAGGGCTGGAGGCCCTGCCCCATGTACTGAGCAGCTGCAGGGTTTCTTCTTCAACCAGGCAGTGAGGAGATAAATGCTGTGCACATGATCTTGTCCATATCAGCAATGTCATTGTACTGTACAACTGGGACCTGTAGTCCCACACACGCAAAATTAGTATCGCAGCAGCCAGGGCAGATAGTTTATTCATCCCTTTTGCAGAGCAGGAGGCGAGGAAAGGCAGTCCTTGTTGACACCCACGAAAAACCTCAGAGATTGTTGTTATACGCCCCCACAGCTCTGCAACTGCATGTGAACAAAGGGGCCAGAACAGAACTAGGGAAATGAGGAAATAGAATTTTTTTTTTTTTGCCTAAACCTTGCTCGTTTATGTATATACAGTTCAGATTTACAGTGCTTTATATATATTTTTTATTTAACACGGACGACCCCTTTAATGTGACTATGGAGTTTCCTGATCTTTATGGTGCCACACGCAGAGCTATGGGCAAAGTGCACACTGTAGGGTCTGCATTATTTAACTTCATCATGGTGGAAATGCCTCTTGCAGTTTCCAGAGCTAAAGGATGAACAATTATGGTTCAGCCCCATGGGCCGTACCCTTAGGGATCATATGAGCGGTGAAAAAAATCCATCATATTTTCTACTCCACATCAGATATACAAGTGATTCATGCCTCGGTGAGGTCACTGCCGCCTGATGAGTGGTGTTGAGCTCAGCTGGCAGAATGATCTGATAATACACTAAATGACACCCATCTGCTGGGTATTAACTCTAGAAGACCCGTGCACTGCCTCCGCTTCAGGATTGACCCGTCCTGCCCAAACCTTGAAAGATATTTCAGCTGAGAAGCCCGCTTATTTTCATACGTGGCAGATTTCTTCCAGAATTTCAGTGACTGCCCCTTAACCCCTTCCCGATCAGCAGCGTACATGGACGGCACTGCAGGACGTGACTTAAGCTATAGGGGCCCGGCCTTCACTGACAGCTGAGCCCCTGCTGTATATGTCGGCACTGGTGAAAACGGATGCCGGCGCATTAACCCCTTGTATGCCACAGTCAGCGCTGACCGCAGCATAGAAGGTGACGGAGACCCAATGGCAGCTTGATACCTTCCACAGGCATTAGGGCTAGCCTTCTAGAGAAGCTCGTGAGACCCAGCGCCCTGGGTATCACAGGCAAGAAGCCTGTCAGTGTATTACACTGGTCATACACTGACAGCCAATTAGAGTTGAGCGAACGTGCTCGTACCGAGCACTGTACTGCTCGGATCCCCTGCGCTCGCACGGGCACAGGCTTTCGGATCCGTCGGGTGAGGAGGATGGATCCGGATGGCTGCGCCCATGCAAGCGCAGGGGATCCGAGCAGTACAGTGCTCGTTACGAGCACGTTCGCTCAACTCTACAGCCAATGCATTACAATATACAAAAAGTCATAAAATTGTAAAAAAAAAAAAAAAATAGACATGTTAGGTATTGCCTAGTCCTTATCCATCAACACTATAAAAAAAAAAAAAATCACATGATCTACCCTTGTCAGGTGAAAGCTGTAAAAAAATAAAAACTGTGCCAAAATAGCCATTTTTGGTTACCTTGCCCCTCTAAAAGTGCAATGCCAAGTGATCAAAAAGTCATATGTACCCCAAAATGGTACCAATCAAACAGTCTTCTCATCCTGCATAAAATGAGCCCCCACATAAGACAATCAGAAATACGTTTACTGTGTAAAACTTAAAAATAAAAAGACATTCAGTATCGCCGTATCTGTAATAATAATTTGAGGGTGTATTTTCTAAAATGGGGTCATTTATGGGTGGTTTCCATTAAATAAAATAATGCCAACATGAAGCAGACAGACGGGGAATGCCTATTGACAACTATTTTATGAGGTATTACTTAGCCATAGAGAAACTCAAATTTAGAAGATTGTGAATTTCTCTGAATTTTTTAATTTATAAATAAAGGTGAAATATATCGAATCAGGTTTACCACTGTCATGAAGTACAAGGTGTCACAAGAAAACAATCTCAGAATGGCCTGGATAAGGAAAAGCGTTCCAAAGTTATTACCACATAAAGTGACACACGTCAGATTTACAAAAAAAATGGCCTGGGCAGGAAGGTGAATACAGACCCGGAGTTAAACTGACTGGTTTGTAAAACTCCATGCACATGCTGCAGTAAATACCTCCATTCAGATGCCACCTGTAAGCATACACTAAAGTGGACCATAAACTTTAGCTTGTGGCTTGCCAACCGCTATCCTGCCTCTTCTGACACCCCCCATACACACGTACGCTCAGCTTGACCCTGTGTGTTCTGAATAGGGAGAGAGAGAAGGGTGAGGACAAAAAGCTTGGGCATGTTGAAATGCAACTGCCTGATCTCCTCCTGTCTGGGGAGGGGTCCACCTAGGTGGTCGGCAGCTCCCGTCAAAAATCTGTAATTTTCATGTTTCCAAAATCCCAGGCTATGGTCAGATTTAGGGTACGGAGACATGGCATGGCAGCCAGGTTTGTTGAGCATGTGACACTGGTCACGCGACCAGTAGCTGTAGCAGCCAGGTGCGCTGCGTAGCGGTGATCCCGTGGAAGTGAATGGGTTAGCCGCGCCTGTTGCAGGAAATCCAACACTTCAGTGCATACAAATCACAGACAATTACCATATATATATATATATATATAAAACTCAGAAATCACATTCACAATTCTGCTGGTTGTTATTGGCAACAGACTACAAATCTGTCGTCAGAAACACCCAGATGGATTCTCCTACATCCGACTACTACACGGTGCCTCTGATCTCACTTGCTGGGAGATTTCAGCTCTGAACCATAAAATAGATCTGTAATAAACCACCACAGATGTCTGGCAGCAGCTTTCTCTTGCCATTGAAAACATGCACACTTGGCCGAACCGAGCTTGTATACGTATGGCAGAAATTGGGAGGAGAAGCTTTCATCTGGTCAGCAGCCACTGAAGGTGTATGAGCAACATAACTGCTGCGGCCGCTGGAGAGCAGCACAATTCTCGGAGGAAAATGGCTAAGGCCTCATGCACACCACTGAATTTGTCATCCACGTGCGATCTGCATTTTTGGAGAGAGTA
This sequence comes from Rhinella marina, assembly GCA_900303285.1. NCBI lineage: Eukaryota > Metazoa > Chordata > Amphibia > Anura > Bufonidae > Rhinella > Rhinella marina. The sequence goes on from ONZH01008787.1 coordinate 145,195, forward strand.
CATGGGCTCATTCATTTCTATGGGACGGCTCTGTAGTATACACTTGTATAGGAGCGATTCTTCCCATTGAAATGAATGGGGCAGTTAGATGTAATTACACTACTCACCGCTAACCCTGTTACGGCTAGGATGTAAACAGTGAAGAGGAGGCAGCGCTGGTACGGCGCGCGCCTCCTCTTCAAACAGCTGATCAGCGGGGGTTCCAGGTGTCGGACCCCCGCCGATCTGATATTGATGACCTATCCTGAGGATCCCTTTAAGGAAAATGCAGAATCCACATTTTGCCTACCAAAATAAGGACACATCCGAGGCCTAAAATATACCGCAAATCTAACTTGCTACCAAACATTAAAATGACCAAATACAATAGCAGAAGCACAGAGGTGGCGTTACTTACCATTTACTGATATTCAAGGCGTTATATGCTATTCATGATGGAAAGTCTATTATAATACAGCCCCTATAGAAATAAACACGTCACACTGTACTCGCCTTACGAGCTCCCATCCGCCCCTCAACTGGTGAAGATGGCCACCGCTATTAGGCTAGGGCTACACGGCGACACCTGTCACAGTCCAGATCCCTGAGTAGCGAGGATCCCATAGAAATGAATGGGATCGCTGCGCCGCCGCGGCAGTTGCAAGAAATCTAACCGCGGCGGCGCAGCAATCCCATTCATTTCTATGGGATCCTCGCTAATCAGGGATCTGGACTGCTACGGGTGTCGCCGTGTAGCCCTAGCCTTACAGGGTTTAACCCCCTCAGAACTGTGGAAAGACACTGCAGAAGCAGGGACTGAATGCCGGAGACCATCAGCGTGCGGCGTACATGACATGACCTGGATGGAGGAGCGCTGGATTATCACAAGGCCCGAAAAAGTCAGACACACCCGGAGAAAAAAGAGCTATGTGTTTATATAGGCATATTGGTACATAGAAGGCTTACATATGTTAAATGTGTTTTAGCACGAAAATACAGTTGTTTTTTTTAATATATATATATATATGTATATATAGAGCTCAAGTACAGAGAAGAAAGAGGGGAAAAAAGGTCAAATAAAAACCAAAAAGCTCCTCAGCTGGAATACAAATATACAGTACAAATTGATTTATTTAAAACAGTTACAAAAAAGCACAACAAAATATAGATTAATGCTCTGGTAAAGATCAGGTAGCGGAACAGGATCGAAGCACCTGCCTAATCTAAGGCTTTGTAGGATGCATATTAGGTTATTGGTTAATCGTATGAAATGGGTGTTCTGGGCGCCCAATGCCGTGACCTACGTGGCCCCCTGTCCAGGGAAGTGGTATGATCCATTCCACGCGCTGTATTTAACACTGTGGTCTGCGGCAGGAAAAGGCTCCCCGCCCGCACGGCGCGTCACGCAAAAGGCATCCGATAAACCCAGCAATGCATTAAGCTCCGCCCCCCCCCCCCCCCACTGAAATTGCTTTTTTATGAAGAGTATTTGCTTTCGCTCCTATTATAGCATCTATATATTATTATTAAAGACGCAGGTGATCTTTAATTTATCCAGTGACTCGTCCGGCCTTCTTAGAAGGAAATGTCGGGGGTATATGTAGTGTCCAGTGATGTTCAGAACGGGGGTCGGGTGTTCGGCAGTGTGGAAAGTCGTCGTTAAAAAAATAGCATTACTACTACACGCCAAGTGTATTCCAGATCCGAGCTCAATATATAGAATATACGATGTCTCTGCGGGTAAAGCTTTCGGTCAGAAGTCAAGGTGCAGGAGAGCCAGGGTCCATGCTACAACAGGACGTATACCTTTTATTGCACTCTGGGTATATATATATTTTTTTTTTTTTTTTTTTGGGGGGGGGGTGACCAAGGCACCTCGCTGTATCACGGCCGTGGTGCTGGCTCGGGAATGTCAGTTACTATTACGGCTGGCTTCGAAAAAAGTCCTGGGTGTGCCGAACTGAAATACTTCTTGCAAGGAACCACCACCTTTCTTAAAGGGCATCTGTCAGCAGTTTTGTACCTATGACACTGGCTGACCGGTTACATGTGCTCTTGGCAGCTGAAGACATCTGTGTTGGTCCCGTGTTAATATGTGCCCGCATTAAAGAGAAAAATGACGTTTTAATATATGCAAATGAGCCTCTAGGAGCAACGGGGGCGTTACCATTACACCTAGAGGCTCTGCTCTCTCTGAAACTTTGGTTCCCTCTACATTTTGATTGACAGTGTAAACATCATCACACCTGATCCTGAAAAGTGCAGAGAGAGCAGAGCCTCTAGGTGTAATGGTAACGCCCCCGTTGCTCCTAGAGGCTCATTTGCATATATTAAAACTTCCTTTTTCTCAGCAATGCAGGCACATATGAACATGGGACCAACACAGATGTCTTCAGCTGCTGAGTGCACATTGTTACATAGTTAATACGGTTGAAAAAAGACACATGTCCATCACATGTAACAGGTCAGCCAGTGTCATAGGGACAAAACTGCTGACAGATGCCCTTTAAGAAATGCACTCGTCAGCAAGGTAGGGGAGATTTCATGGTCAGATCTGGAAGCTTCAAATCCCAGGAAGACGCCTACCAAAAAACAACCTCACATCCGTTCTCCTCAAAATAGTCATGATTCGGAAATCGCAGACATTTCCGCTGTGCCCTATACGTAACACACCAGCAATAATTCATGGAAATGTACAATATATATGTAGAAAATATGGTACAATAGGGTTCCAATGATTACCAAGAAAATAAAAAGCTCAGCGTCTTCTCCCTGGAGAACGGCCGTGTCTGTGCAGAAGACATCGCCCTCCCCTCCCCCACCCCCGGTCGTTCCTCCAGCAGCAGGGACCCAGCCTCACATCAATGATTATCCCTGTACTCTAACTGTGCAAATTTCTTGTGTCTGCAGAGAGTCCTCGACTACTTCCCTGCATTTGACCGACCCTCGATGGACAGCTTCACCTCTTGCGGAATGAAAGAATGGCGTGAAGGCGAGGGTCGGGCCTCAGTGCTCTGTCCGCTATATCTTTGGACTACTGGGTTGGACCAGCTTGACGGAGCTGCGGGAAGAGGACACGGGGCCTGGGCCAGGGAGATCTGAGCCAACCCGTCTCTCTGAAGAGGGTGCTGCTTGTCGCCATCTCTCTCGGACACCGCCGGGCACTCCCTAGATTGTAACACTGCTTTCTCAATAGGATGCGGCAGAGCCTGATGCGTGGAAGCGCCGGCTGCGGGCGATGCACCGTTTTTGGATATACTCTGCAGACTTATGGATATACATACGTCTCCCACTTGAAGCCGGTGGCAGGGAAGTGCAAAAAGCTGAGCAGTCTGTGACGGGCTGCACGAAGACCAGCCTTGTCCGTACACGAAAAACGGGTGTTCAGGAGGGACATCGAGACATACTTTACTTTGCTGCTCTCCGACTACAAAATGAAGAGTCACAAATCCCGGCCACTGACTCTCCTGGATATCCACCACTGTGCTGGAATCGATTTTAAGGCCACCGCTGACTTCCGCGCTTCGCACAAAATCCTGGGTCTGTAGGTCCTCCACCCTCTTTAGTTCTCCAGTGGCGAGCTGGATGATGGCCCCTTTCATGAAGTGTGACGGTAAGGTAGTGGAATGAGGAGGCTGCGGGGGCCCCGTGGCGGGCGAGTCTCTGCCCCGACCGCGCGCTTCGGGAGATCTGGTCTCTTGGGTTTTAGGGGAGTGCTGCGGAGCTGTCGTGGAAAACCTCTCGGCAGAACTAAGCGTTCCTTGGGTTGACTCACCGTTCGATAGAAGTGCATTTTTGTCTGTGTATTTATGCGGGTGCTGGACGCCGTACGCCCCTCGGTGATCCGCTCTCGGCGGACTCGTCAGATTACTGTTACTTCTCTTTGAGTTATGCTTCACGTCATTGGAGAGATTTAGCGGACTCATCCGTTCTTTTCTCTGGACTGACGGGGCACAGTATTCTTGTGAAACCATTCCTCCGACAACTCTCTGAACTTCGAGGTCCGTATCGGGGGTGCTCCTGTGGGTCATCAGAGCCACCTCTCTCCTCTGTGTCGCATGGCCTGAGTACGTATCACAGTCCAACAGATTGTCGCTTTGACCTCTTACCATCTCTTCATCAGAATTGTGAATATACTGGTCTACGGCCTGGCTCCCTCTCCTGGTAGAGGCACATTCGGATCCTCTCTGGGACCCGTTGGTAGAAGTCATCAAAGTCACTTTGTCGCTGTGGGAGGAGGATGGATTATGTTCTGCGTTCGGAGGACACGCCAGGATCATTTCATGTACGGGATAACCCGCCGGAATTTGAGAAGAATGCTGATAAAATACGGGAACCCTTCCCTTCGTGATATCCACCGGTACCACGCCCATGAGAACGGAGGGGGACTGTGCTGTGGTAACTTTACCAAAAGCTTGAGGAGATGGAGGCTGTGGGGGAGGGGTCACTCCCTCAGGCAAGATGGAGTTATATGGCACATAATGGGGTACGTGAGACGTAGCCAGCGTGGCCGGAGGTGATATCACAGCGCGTTGAAGGAAGCCTGGAGGAACGGCATATGGAACGGCGTAAGGTGACCCGAGAAACTGCACGGAGGTGTGAGAGATGGGAGCATAATGGATGGGTGGATACGTAATTCCTGGGTGTTGGATCAATGGCGATGCTACATTAAAGGATGGAGGGATGGAGCCCATGTTCACCACAGGGTGGAGGCCCGGAGGGGAGAAGGTCGGTGGCACAGCAAGTTTGTACATATTTCCATACTGATCCACTGTGACGGCCTCGGCCCCATCTCCAGCCACTTCATATCTCACGCCATGTCCTTGTCCTGCAGCCACCAATACTCCTCGGGGCCAGTTTGGAGTCTCGTTAGCGGGGCTCTCATTACTGGAGGAGTTATCTACCTTGGGTGCTTGCTCCTCTATGTGTATAGTGCTTTGGGCCAGATCCCGTTTCTTTGGTGGAAGACATTCCTGGCTCCGCTCGTGTGCAGGCTTCATGTTGCTTCCTGCTTTTAATGGGAGCTCTATGACTTTCGGTAAGCTTCATGGGTGTCTGGCCGCAATCGGTGGTGATGACACCATGTGTGTTCTGTCGGCATCTTGTTGGTCTAAGAACTGGAAGAGAAAAAAGACAGACATCAGTAAAACTAATGAGGGACTGTGACATCAGGTTCATGGTGCCCAAACCACGGTCAGCATTAAATCCCGAGGGCTATGGTTCCTTCTGAAATGCTATGGCATGGGGGTAGGAGTTTAAGCATATGGAGAGGAGCGCCAATACTATGGCATGGGGGAAGGAGCGTCGTTAGCATAGGGAGAGGAGCGCCAATACTATGGCATGGGGGGGAAGAAGCGCCAGCAGCATATGGAGAGGAGCGCCAATACTATGGCATGGGGGAAGGAGCGCTGGCAGCATATGGAGAGAAGCGTCAATACTATGGCATGGGGGAAGGAGCGTCGTCAGCATAGGGAGAGGAGCGTCAATGCTATGGCATGGGGGGGAAGGAGCGTCATCAGCATAGGGAGAGGAGCGTCAATGCTATGGCATAGGGGAAGGAGCGTCGTCAGCATAGGGAGAGGAGCGTCAATACTATGGCATGGGGGAAGGAGCGTCGTCAGCATAGGGAGAGGAGCGTCAATACTATGGCATGGGGGGGAAGGAGCGTCATCAGCATAGGGAGAGGAGCGTCAATACTATGGCATGGGGGAAGGAGCGTCGTCAGCATAGGGAGAGGAGCGTCAATACTATGGCATGGGGGAAGGAGCGTCGTCAGCATAGGGAGAGGAGCGTCAATGCTATGGCATGGGGGAAGGAGCGTCGTCAGCATAGGGAGAGGAGCACCAATGCTATGACATGCGGGAAGGAGTGCTGGCAGCATATGGAGAGGAGCGCCAATACTATGGCATAGGGGAAGGAGCGTCGTCAGCATATGGAGAGGAGCGCCAATACTATGGCATGGGGGAAGAAGCGCTGGCAGCATATGGAGAGGAGCGCCAATACTATGGCATAGGGGAAGGAGCGTCGTCAGCATAGGGAGAGGAGCGCCAATACTATGGCATAGGGGAAGGAGCGTCGTCAGCATATGGAGAGGAGCGCCAATACTATGGCATGGGGGAAGGAGCGCTGGCAGCATATGGAGAGGAGCCCCAATACTATGGCATGGGGGAAGGAGCGCTGGCAGCATATGGAGAGGAGCGTCAATACTATGGCATGGGGGAAGGAGCGTCGTTAGCATAGGGAGAGGAGCGCCAATACTATGGCATGGGGGAAGAAGAGCCAGCAGCATAGGGAGAGGAGCGTCAATGCTATGGCATGGGGGAAGGAGCGTCGTCAGCATAGGGAGAGGAGCGCCAATACTATGACATGCGGGAAGGAGTGCTGGCAGCATAGGGAGTGGAGCGCAAAGGCTATGGCATGGAAAAACTGAAGCGTTTTATTCCGGTATTGAGCCCCTATGACGGAGCTCAATACCGGAATAGTTAAGCGCTAGTGTGAAAGTAGCCCAAGCCCTCAAGAGATGCAGTCATGATCTAGTGAGACCTGAAACGTGAAGGCACCAGAGCATAATAATGCAAGCTAAAAATGACTCATATAAATATAATATAAATATCTCAGAAATATCTACGGCCAAAAAATCTCTAACACAAAATGCAGCTCAGTCTGCAGACGGCATGTTATAGAGCAGGAGGAGCTGAGCACGCTGGGGTATAGTTTTATGGGAAAACATTGTAATCTGACTGGATTTTTTACTTTCCATCCTAAAATCCAGCAGTTTTCACACTGACCACTAGGCCAGAAATATGTCAAGATTTCCTGTTCTTTGAGAGCAGCCGTCTGGGCCATAGACATGAGGGACCCCACTGACTTCTATGGGAGAGTTTTCTAGGCATGCTCTGATCTGAGCAGAGGTCAGGAGGGAGCTGATAAGCTGCGATATCACCTATTGTGAATGGGGGATTCAGCGTTACTTGTCATTGTAATCCCGTCTGTGATGATAATGCCACAGCTAATGAACACTTACCTTTATAGAACAGGAAGTCTTAACTATTTTGGATGAGATTATATCAAAAATGGTGTCAAGGAAAACTGGCTTAGTTGCCCATAGCCACCAATCAGGTTGATCCTTTCATTTTCCAAAGTGGCCCTGAAAAATGAAAGGTGGAATCTGATTGGTTGCTATGGGCAACTAAGCCAGTTTTTCTTTGCAGCAGTTTTGATAACTCTCATCCTTTGGGCCTAGTGGCCACAGCAACAACTGCGCGATTTTATATGTTTATATATATATATATTATTTTTTTTTTTTAATATTTATAGTGACATTGAAAATTAAAACAAAAAATAAAAATAAAAAATCCCCAAAAATAGTGTAACATAAAAACGTGATCTAAACAATAGGTAATTTTCTGCTGACACATTCCTTTAGGTCTCTGCGCTCTCAGCTCAGTTGTACACGGAGCGCTGCCTTATCAGCGATTGCATTCGCGGGCCGGGATCAAACTTTTTTATGAACGCTCGTTCCTCGGGTGAAATGTTCCTTTAACCGGACACCAAAACCATGGTTTCTGGGCAGCAGGTTGTGCTGTGTGAACAGGGATCTGTTGTATGAGCGATAGCATGAGCCATCACTCATCTCATACAGCGGAGGTGATCACTGCATGTAAATGCAGCTCTCACCTTCTCTGCTGAGCAGGCAGTTATCAGGAAGGAACAGTTCCTTCCCTAAATTTGCCTGCTCGGTCAGTGCATGTAAAGGCGCCTTTAGTGTGTACACGCAGTTGTCTTCAGACAGATATTTGTCTTGGCTTGTCTCCCTTGTCATGTTCCAAGGCGTGTTAAACACTAGAGCACTGACTCATAAGAAGCTACGTCCAGTAGGTGGCACTAGTGAGACGGTTCCCTCCTTGCACATTATTTTCCCATACAGCATTACCACTAACGTACTTTCACATTAGCGGCAGCACGGATCCGGAGGGTGAAGGGTCCCGCTGGATCCGTGCTGCCGCTAGTGTGAAACTAGCCTAACTCTCTGTACATAGCTGTTCCCCTGAGGCAGAGTCAGGGCCTCCCCCTAAGCTATATAGGTTTAGTAGAGATTAGATGCGCAAACACCGTTCCGCCTTATAGCAGGTCTAATGCTTGGGTAAATAGGTTACTACGCTCCTCAACACTGAAACTGCAACACCAAGAAGTCGAGTAGGAGCACCACACGCAGAAGTGCATGCACTTACACACTATGAGGTTATTAATGGGTGTCTGAGGAATGTTCTGCCACAATGAACGCACTTGGGCACACAAATCATCAAGATCTGCTGCTGGCAGCTCCCTTTGCTGGCAAATGATGTCTTCCACCAAGCACATCTGGGACAAGTCTGGAGACGCTGTAGGTCCCGGGTACCATACATTATGCCATCCTACACCATAACCCTGGAAGTAGGACCCTTATGAAGGACCCTTCATGGCGTTGCCCACGTGGTCTCCCGACCTACCTCTGGCCATCAATGTGTCCAAGACAAAAGCAGTACTTATCATTGAAGAGGCCAGACCTCCATTACTGTCCGGCTGTGATAGCCTTTCAAGCTACTGTTCACAAGCTTGAAAAAGATGAGACAACCCCTGTGGGAACCGTCATGGAAGCCATAATGGTCATCACTCAGCTTTCCCAGAAATGGATACAACTAGGAAATGACTCAATAAAATATGTAACGACAGGAGAAGACGCCTCGATACGTGACAGGAGAAGACGCCTCGATACGTGACAGGAGAAGACGCCTCGATACGTGACAGGAGAAGACGCCTCGATACGTGACAGGAGAAGACGCTTCGATACGTGACAGGAGAAGACGCCTCGATACGTGACAGGAGAAGACGCCTCGATACGTGACAGGAGAAGACGCCTCGATACGTGACAGGAGAAGACGCCTCGATACGTGACAGGAGAAGACGCCTCGATACGTGACAGGAGAAGACGCCTCGATACGTGACAGGAGAAGACGTCTCGATACGTGACAGGAGAGGACGACTCAAGGATATTATTGATTTCCTTTCCTGTAAGGAGAGTATAATGTACAGAGTGTAACCTTATCCTTCCAGGCGGCCGCTACGATGACTTCAGCACGAGGTTCCCTTGCAGACACTATCGTTAGAAAACCGTGCGCATCTACAAGATGACCACAGTCTCCTCCATGTAGGGGTACGGTGGGGAGCGCCTTCTACTTTACTGAGAAGAAGACAGGACTGAAGGAATATAGGAATATAGGCTTCCCTTCCTGCTTTCTCAGAGCATAGACCAGGGCTGGCCAACCTGCGGCTCTCCAGCTGTTGCAAAACTACAACTCCCAGCATGCCCAGTCTGCCTACAGCTATCATCCTACAGCAGGGCATGGTGGGAGTTGTAGTTTTACAACAGCTGGAGAGCCTCAGGTTGGCCAGCCCTGGCATAGACCATAGGACCCTGCCGCCACCTGCTAACCGGTGTCACTAGTAACCTGGTGAGCGTCATAACTACTCACTAATATCAGGAGAACGGTGGATTTACACCGGCCTAAAATCAGGAAGATAGTCATGGAAAAAGAAGAAATCTGAGCCCGAGAACCATCCTGCCGCGCACTAGCAGCCATTGGGGGTCATTTATTACCAGCAAGTTTTTGGTGCAAAAAAAAAAAGTTGCAAGACCCTGTTTTGCAGCCTTTTAGATGCCTGTTTGACAGGATCTTGTAAGATGGGCGTTTTTACACCGTCCTTGCGACTGTGGCCTGACAAACTTGCAGGGAGTGGAGTTTTACACCAGGCATAATCCCCATAATAAATTATACGCATCCTACAGCAGCGCAGGGAGGAATCAGAGACCGGTGTAAAACCTCCAGTAAATGACCCCCATTGATGAAGACCAGAGGCCTCTAGAACGTCCAAAATGTAAATGTAGAGGATGCTCGGCTCTGACTACTAGGGGGATGCAGGTGGTGAAAATGAATGCACTTATCAACCTAAGACCTCATTCATACAGTCAGTGTTTGATCAGTGATTTCCATCAGTTAGATTACATTCACAAGACCATAAGCCGCCCATGTCTGTATTGCAGACCCATATACAGGCACTGGCCGTGTAAGTCCCGTATTACGGACGCGGAGCCATTGATTTGATTGGGTCTCTAATAATCAAGATACGGCACAGACCAGAAGCACTTTCGTGGGCGTTATGGTTCGTGGCTCTGGACCGCTAAAAGATAGGTCATGACCTGTCTTTTGCCATATATTGCAGTCCCATTCATGTCAACGGATCCGCGCCACAATACGGGATTCACACAGCCAGTGCCTGTGCACTGCGGACAGCTAACGTTTGTGCGAATGTCCCCTTATTGGGTGCCAAAACCAGGAGTGGGTCAAAATCATAGAACTGGTGCAAATCTTTCCACGATACCTTCCACTCCTAGTTCCACAATCACTGATGGAAATAACTGATCAAAACACTGATGTGTGAACTAGGCCCAATGAAAAGTTCTGCGTCTGCACGTGATGCCCCCCCATCAACAATTAAACATTCCACTGAACCAGTCCATATAGGCAGCAACATGGGGTTTTTTCCTGCAAAGTTCAGCTGCATTTCCTCCAGACCTGGCTAGGTCTAAAGCAGGGATGCCCAACCTGCCACCCTTCAGCTGTTGCAAAACTACAACTCCCAGCATGCCCAGACAGCCTACAGTTATCAATCTACAGCAGAGCATGGTGGGAGTTGTAGTTTTACAACAGCTGGAGGGCCGCAGGTTGAGCATCCCTGGCCTGAAGCATTCAAAATAAGCAGTGCTGGAGTCTAGATCTCGTGGTCTCCATCTCTGCCCACAGTCACCACGATCCATAGGCCTTTCCTCTCATGTCGGGCCAGGGTCCAGTTTGTCAAACATAAACATATCAAATTGAATGAGAAAAGTGCATAGATATTGGGGGTGTAGAGGTGGCGCTGAGGGGGTCCCAAAGGCCCTGCTGTCGCAAAAGATGACACCGGTATTGAAAATGGCCCATGGCAGGCGGAGGTCCTGTTACAGATGCATCTGACATATGTCAATAGGGAGTGATCCCTACAACTGTGGATTATCAGAGGACTGCTGACCCGGCTCCAGCAACCCCATAAATACAGTAAAATACAAGCAATCCACATCACCATCCACCCCAGTACACAACCAGAGGCATCAGGACCGGTCTGCGCTGGATTTAAAGGCTGCGATTTTCATTTTATTTCCTGTATCTCAGGCTGAAATTTTTCTTTAGTAAAAGGTTTACATTACAAACGTTGGATCGTTCGGTTCTGCAGCCGACGCGTATTCCAATATATAGCAGGCCGAAGGGGGCCGTGCACGAAAACCTAATTTCAAAATTATTTTAATCCTGAAACACACGCAATGGATGTAAAGGTCTAAATCTGCGTCTCCACGATACCTTGTGTCACCCATGGGTAGATATTAGGGCGCACAGGGAAACATCGGGGGGGGTTGCATAAGATGTGGCCGTCCATAGGGACCATGGGTGACCATAGGCATCTATGGGAAGCGCTAGAAGAATGGACGCTGATTGTGGCGCCATGCAATACCCTATACAAATGCTTTATATCTGAACCTCCGTGTCAATTGCATGGTGCCTCCCCCTTTAAATTATTATTGCCCGAAATATTGTGCTCATACCCAACACCCACACATTTTACAGGGTGCGCACCATCCTGTCTCGCCCATGCTGTGCTATTCGCATCCATTTACTGGGCTGCAGTATGACAGATGCCACAGACTAACCCCAGCTTTCAATGTCATGCCCTGGGAGATCCTGAGACTTGTAGTTCCACCCCAGCCCGAGAGCCACAAGTCACCTAGCCCGGGCCTAGAGCCCCAATGCCCTGCCTGGATCCAGAGCAGGTAGTACAGGAGGCTACAACTCCAGGGAACATGGCTGTAAGACAGGAGGCTGCAGGGAGCAGACAGCACACACACCGCAGGGCTATGGCAGCTCACCGGCACATCTTCTCATGATGGAGTCGCCTTCCAGTCGCTACATACCGGGCAGCTACATCCCGCTTCTCCCTTTCCTGCTCCCGGCCTTTCTCTAGGTCTCAGGACAATCTCTATCCGGCCCCGGCGCCTCCTTGCGGCCTTGTCCGGGCACAGCAGCCGTCGCGTCACCGTGACGATTCCTTAGCAACCGACGTCTTAAAATTGCGTGTGCAGAACGTCATGCCTAGCAACCTCACCCACGTGACTCTGCTTCGTTGTCGTCATCAAAATGAGCCGGAAAAGTCTGAAGGGTTGTTATGGAAACGGGGGAGAAATACCAGCAGTAGTTCTGGTTTGTGCCACGGGAGGGCAGTAGTGCACGCAAAGGACAATACATTGTGACGTCCATTATAATTCATACATTGCTTAGGAGGTTTTATCACAGAAATAAGGGAGCCTGAGAAAGCTGACTGACAACCCTTAGCAGTATATTTACTAAATTTGTTGTCAGACAACTTCTCCAGATAGGATTTGGCTTACGATATTGATAACCTATCCTCAACGAGGCTGAAGTTGGTTTCTTATTCGGCCAGTTTCTTATTCGAGGCTGAAGTTGGTTTCTTATTCGTCAGTTTCTTATTCACATCATTTTTAATTTTTGGTTTTATTTAAGAATTTTGAGGACACCTTATCAACAGTACAATAAAAAGTTGCAGTGAACCGTGCTTAATGTAAATCAGTTGAAAGCAGCATGAAAATCTGAAAGATGGGCACAAAATGGGCATCTAAGTAGGCACAAAGAAAGTGTGATTTAAAGAGTTAAATGAATTCGGGCCAGAAATCTCGCACTGCCGACATACAGAGGGTGATGCCCCGCATCAGATACAGTTCAGTTCAGCCTGGCCCGAACAGGTTTTCGGTATGAAAACTGGCATCAAAGTGGGCAGACAGGCACTTTTCCCTGATTTGAATAAGTAACTGATGTTTTTAAGGGGTTGAATGAATTTAGCCCAGAGATCTCGCACTGCCGACATACAGAAGGTGATGCCCCACATCAGATACAGTTCAGTTCAGCCTGACCCGAACAGGTTCTGGGCATGAAAACTGGCATCAAAGTGGGCAGACAGGCACTTTTCACTGATTTGAATAAGTAACTGATATTTTTAAGGGGTTAAATGAATTCGGGCCAGAGATCTCGCACTGCCAACATACAGAGGGTGATGCCCAACATCAGATACAGTGGAGATCAGCCTGGCCCAAACAGATTCTGGGCATGAAAACTGGCATCAAAGTGGGCAGACAGGCACTTTTCACTGATTTGAATAAGTAACTGATGTTTTTAAGGGGTTAAATGAATTCGGGCCAGAGATCTCGCACTTCCAACATACAGAGGTTGATGCCCCACATCAGATACAGTTCAGTTCAGCCTGGCCCGAAAAAGTTCTGGGCATAAAAACTGGCATCAAAATGGGCAGACAGGCACTTTTCACTGATTTGAATAAGTAACTGATGTTTTTAAGGGGTTAAATGAATTCAGTCCAGAGATCTCGCACTGCCAACATACAGAGGGTGATGCCCCACATCAGATACAGTGGAGATCAGCCTGGCCCGAACAGGTTCTGGGCATGAAAACTGGCATCAAAGTGGGCAGACAGGCACTTTTCCCTGATTTGAATAAGTAACTAATGTTTTTAAGGGGTTAAATGAATTCAGGCCACAGATCTTGCACTGCCAACATACAGATGGTGATGCCCCACATCAGATACAGTTCAGTTCAGCCTGGCCCGAACAGGTTCTGGGCATGAAAACTGGCATCAAAGTGGGCAGACAGGCACTTTTCACTGATTTGATTAAGTAACTGATGTTTTTAAGGGGTTAAATGAATTCGGGCCAAAGATCTCGCACTACAGACATACAGAGGGTGATGCCCCGCATCAGATACAGTTCAGTTCAGCCTGGCCCGAACAGGTTCTGGGCATGAAAACTGGCATCAAAGTGGGCAGACAGGCACTTTTCCCTGATTTGAATAAGTAACTGATGTTTTTAAGGGGTTAAATGAATTCAGTCCAGAGATCTCGCACTGCCAACATACAGAGGGTGATGCCCCACATCAGATACAGTGGAGATCAGCCTGGCCCAAACAGGTTCTGGGCATGAAAACTGGCATCAAAGTGGGCAGACAGGCACTTTTCACTGATTTGAATAAGTAATTAATGTTTTTAAGGGGTTAAATCAATTCGGGCTAGAGATCTCGCACTGCCAACATACAGAGGGTGATGCCCCACATCAGATACAGTGGAGATCAGCCTGGCCCAAACAGGTTCTGGGCATGAAAACTGGCATCAAAGTGGGCAGACAGACACTTTTCACTGATTTGAATAAGTAACTAATGTTTTTAAGGGGTTAAATGAATTCAGGCCAGAGATCTCGCACTGCCAACATACAGATGGTGATGCCCCACATCAGATACAGTTCAGTTCAGCCTGGCCCGAACAGGTTCTGGGCATGAAAACTGGCATCAAAGTGGGCAGACAGGCACTTTTCACTGATTTGATTAAGTAACTGATGTTTTTAAGGGGTTAAATGAATTCGGGCCAAAGATCTCGCACTACAGACATACAGAGGGTGATGCCCCGCATCAGATACAGTTCAGTTCAGCCTGGCCCGAACAGGTTCTGGGCATGAAAACTGGCATCAAAGTGGGCAGACAGGCACTTTTCCCTGATTTGAATAAGTAACTGATGTTTTTAAGGGGTTAAATGAATTCGGGCCAGAGATATCACACTGCCAACATATAGAGGGTGATGCCCCACATCAGATACAGTTCAGTTCAGCCTGGCCCAAACAGGTTCTGGGCATGAAAACTGGCATCAAAGTGGGCAGACAGGCACTTTTCCCTGATTTGAATAAGTAACTGATGTTTTTAAGGGGTTAAATGAATTCAGTCCAGAGATCTCGCACTGCCAACATACAGAGGGTGATGCCCCACATCAGATACAGTGGAGATCAGCCTGGCCCAAACAGGTTCTGGGCATGAAAACTGGCATCAAAGTGGGCAGACAGGCACTTTTCACTGATTTGAATAAGTAATTAATGTTTTTAAGGGGTTAAATCAATTCGGGCTAGAGATCTCGCACTGCCAACATACAGAGGGTGATGCCCCACATCAGATACAGTGGAGATCAGCCTGGCCCAAACAGGTTCTGGGCATGAAAACTGGCATCAAAGTGGGCAGACAGACACTTTTCACTGATTTGAATAAGTAACTAATGTTTTTAAGGGGTTAAATGAATTCAGGCCAGAGATCTCGCACTGCCAACATACAGATGGTGATGCCCCACATCAGAAACAGTTCAGTTCAGCCTGGCCCGAACAGGTTCTGGGCATGAAAACTGGCATCAAAGTGGGCAGACAGGCACTTTTCACTGATTTGATTAAGTAACTGATGTTTTTAAGGGGTTAAATGAATTCGGGCCAAAGATCTCGCACTACAGACATACAGAGGGTGATGCCCCGCATCAGATACAGTTCAGTTCAGCCTGGCCCGAACAGGTTCTGGGCATGAAAACTGGCATCAAAGTGGGCAGACAGGCACTTTTCCCTGATTTGAATAAGTAACTGATGTTTTTAAGGGGTTAAATGAATTCGGGCCAGAGATCTCACACTGCCAACATATAGAGGGTGATGCCCCACATCAGATACAGTTCAGTTCAGCCTGGCCTAAACAGGTTCTGGGCATGAAAACTGGCATCAAAGTGGGCAGACAGGCACTTTTCCCTGATTTGAATAAGTAACTGATGTTTTTAAGGGGTTAAATGAATTCAGTCCAGAGATCTCGCACTGCCAACATACAGAGGGTGATGCCCCACATCAGATACAGTGGAGATCAGCCTGGCCCAAACAGGTTCTGGGCATGAAAACTGGCATCAAAGTGGGCAGACAGGCACTTTTCACTGATTTGAATAAGTAATTAATGTTTTTAAGGGGTTAAATCAATTCGGGCTAGAGATCTCGCACTGCCAACATACAGAGGGTGATGCCCCACATCAGATACAGTGGAGATCAGCCTGGCCCAAACAGGTTCTGGGCATGAAAACTGGCATCAAAGTGGGCAGACAGGCACTTTTCCCTGATTTGAATAAGTAACTGATGTTTTTAAGGGGTTAAATGAATTCAGTCCAGAGATCTCGCACTGCCAACATACAGAGGGTGATGCCCCACATCAGATACAGTGGAGATCAGCCTGGCCCAAACAGGTTCTGGGCATGAAAACTGGCATCAAAGTGGGCAGACAGGCACTTTTCACTGATTTGAATAAGTAATTAATGTTTTTAAGGGGTTAAATCAATTCGGGCTAGAGATCTCGCACTGCCAACATACAGAGGGTGATGCCCCACATCAGATACAGTGGAGATCAGCCTGGCCCAAACAGGTTCTGGGCATGAAAACTGGCATCAAAGTGGGCAGACAGGCACTTTTCACTGATTTGAATAAGTAATTAATGTTTTTAAGGGGTTAAATCAATTCGGGCTAGAGATCTCGCACTGCCAACATACAAAGGGTGATGCCCCACATCAGATACAGTTCATTTCAGCCTGGCGCGAACAGGTTCTGGGCATGAAAACTGGCATCAAAGTGGGCAGACAGGCACTTTTCACTAATTTGAATAAGTAAGTGATGTTTTTAAGGGGTTAAATGAATTTGGACCAGAGATCTCGCACTGCAGACATACAGAGGGTGATGCCCCGGATCAGATAGACTGGAGATCAGCCTGGCCCGAAAAGGTTCTGGGCATGAAAACTGGAATCAAGGTGGGCAGACAGGCACTTTTCACTGATCTGAATAGTAACTGATGTTTTTAAGGGGTTAAATTAATTCGGGCCAAAGATCTCGCACTGCTGACATACAGAGGGTGATTCCCCACATCAGATAGACTGGAGTTCAGCCTGACCCAAACAGGTTCTGGGCATAAAAACTGGCATCAAAGTGGGCAGACAGGCACTTTTCACTGATTTGAATAAGTAACTTATGTTTTTAAGGGTTTAAATGAATTTGGGCCAGAGATCTCGCACTGCCAACATACAGACGGTGATGCCCCACATCAGATACAGTTCAGTTCAGCCTGGCCCGAACAGGTTCTGGGCATGAAAACTGGCATCAAAATGGGCAGACAGGCACTTTTCACTGATTTGAATAAGTAACTGATGTTTTTAAGGGGTTAAATTAATTCGGGCCAGAGATCTCGCACTGCCAACATACAGAGGGTGATGCCCCACATCAGATACAGTTCATTCAGCCTGGCCCGAACAGGTTCTGGGCATGAAAACTGGCATCAAAGTGGGCAGACAGGAACTTTTCCCTGATTTGAATAAGTAACTGATGTTTTTAAGGGGTTAAATGAATTTGGGCCAGAGATCTCGCACTGCAGACATACAGAGGGTGATGCCCCACATCAGATAAAGTGGAGTTCAGCCTGGCCCGAACAGGTTCTGGGCATGAAAACTGGCATCAAAGTGGGCAGACTGGCACTTTTTACTAGACATAGTAGAGGCACCAGGTCTGAGATAATGTCAATTTAGAGACCATAAAACTTTTACAAGGCTTATCTGCTGTAAGATAATGAAGGACTTGTTCTCAAGGTCTTTGATAGTCTGTTGTTTTTCCTCTCATCCCCCGATGTCACTGCTCTTATTGTGTATATATCTATATATAAATATATTTCTTCATCCATTCTTATAGTACGCCTGATGAAGGGTCTGAAGCTCGCTATGTAACATTATTACTTCTATTTCTGTTAGGCTACTTTCACGCTAGTGTTTTTGCTGGATCCGGCAGGGCTCAGCAAAAACGCTTCCGTTACTGATAATACGACCACCTGCATTTGTTATGAATGGATCCGGTTGTATTATCTTTAACATAGCCAAGACGGATCCGTCATAAACTCCACTAAAAGTCAATGGAGGACGTATCAGTTTTCTATTCAGGTCAATGTCTGCTCCTAAAAAAAAAAGGAAAGTATACATGAGATCTGTATAATCGTATACACTGTGATGGTACTGTATTAGGCCACATCGGTTACATATTCAGATCAATGAGAAGGGGCTATTTGCCTACTTTAATGCCAGTTTTCATGCCCAGAACTTGGTCAGGAAAGGCTGACTTCAACTGTATCTGATGTGGGGCATCACCCTCTGTATGTCGGCAGTGCGAGATCTCTGGCCCAAATTAATTTAACCCCTTAAAAACATCAGTTACTTATTCAAATCAGGGAAAAGTGCCTGTCTGCCCACTTTGATGCCAGTTTTTATGCCCAGAACCTGTTTGGGCCAGGCTGAACTGAACTGTATCTGATGCGGGGCTTCACCCTCTGTATGTCGGCAGTGCGAAATCTCTGGCCCGAATTCATTTAACTCCTTAAAAACATCAGTTACTTATTCAAATCAGTGAAAAGTGCCTTTCTGCCCACTTTGATGCCAGTATTTATGCCCAGAACCTGTTTGGGCCAGGCTGAACTGAACTGTATCTGATGCGGGGCTTAACCCTCTGTATGTCGGCAGTGCGAGATCTCTGGCCCAAATTCATTTAACCCCTTAAAAACATCAGTTACTTTTTTAAATCATGGAAAAGTGCCTGTCTACCCACTTTGATGCCAGTTTTCATGCCCAGAACCTTTTCGGGCCAGGCTGAACTGAACTGTATCTGATGCGGGGCATCACCCTCTGTATGTCGGCAGTGTGAGATCTCTGGCCCAAATTCATTTAACCCCTTAAAAACATCAGTTACTTATTCAAATCAGTGAAAAGTGCCTGTCTGCCCATTTTGATGCCAGTTTTCATGCCCAGAACCTGTTCGGGCCAGGCTGAACTGAACTGTATCTGATGTGGGGCATCACCCTCTGTATGTCGGCAGTGCGAGATCAATGGCCCGAATTCATTTAACCCCTTAAAAACATCAGTTACTTATTTAAATCAGTGAAAAGTGCCTGTCTGCCCATTTTGATGCCAGTTTTCATGCCCAAAATCTGTTTGGGCCAGGCTGAACTGAACTGTATCTGATGCGGGGCATCACTCTCTGTATGTTGGCAGTGCGAGATCTCTTGCCCGAATTCATTTAACCCCTTCAAAACATCAGTTACTTATTCAAATCAGTGAAAAGTGCCTGTCTGCCCACTTTGATGCCAGTTTTCATGCCCAAAACCTGTTCGGGCCAGGCTGAACTGAACTGTATCTGATGCGGGGCATCACCCTCTGTATGTCGGCAGTGCGAGATCTCTTGCCCGAATTCATTTAACCCCTTAAAAACATCAGTTACTTATTTAAATCATGGAAAAGTGCCTGTCTACCCACTTTGATGCCAGTTTTCACGCCCAAAACCTTTTCGGGCCAGGCTGAACTGAACTGTTTCTGATGCGGGGCATCACCCTCTGTATGTCGGCAGTGCGAGATCTCTGGCCCAAATTCATTTAACCCCTTAAAAACATCAGTTACTTATTCAAATCAGGGAAAAGTGCCTGTCTACCCACTTTGATGCCAGTTTTCATGCCCAGAACCTGTTCGGGCCAGGCTGAACTGAACTGTATCTGATGCGGGGCATCACCCTCTGTATGTCGGCAGTGCGAGATCTCTGGCCCGAATTCATTTAACCCCTTAAAAACATCAGTTACTTATTCAAATCAGTGAAAAGTGCCTGTCTGCCCACTTTGATTCCAGTTTTCATGCCCAGAACCTGTTCGGGCCAGGCTGATCTCCACTGTATCTGATGCGGGGCATCACCCTCTGTATGTTTGAAGTGCGAGATCTCTGGCCCGAATTCATTTAACCCCTTAAAAACATCAGTTACTTATTCAAATCAGGGAAAAGTGCCTGTCTGCCCACTTTGATGCCAGTTTTCATGCCCAAAACCTGTTCGGGCCAGGCTGAACTGAACTGTATCTGATGCGGGGCATCACCCTCTGTATGTCGGCAGTGCGAGATCTCTGGCCCGAATTCATTTAACCCCTTAAAAACATCAGTTACTTATTCAAATCAGGGAAAAGTGCCTGTCTGCCCACTTTGATGCCAGTTTTCATGCCCAGAACCTGTTCGGGCCAGGCTGATCTCCACTGTATCTGATGCGGGGCATCACCCTCTGTATGTCGGCAGTGTGAGATCTCTGGCCCAAATTCATTTAACCCCTTAAAAACATCAGTTACTTATTCAAATCAGGGAAAAGTGCCTGTCTGCCCACTTTGATGCCAGTTTTCATGCCCAAAACCTGTTCGTGCCAGGCTGAACTGAACTGTATCTGATGCGGGGCATCACCCTCTGTATGTTGGCAGTGCGAGATCTGTGGCCCGAATTCAGTTAAATCCTTAAAAATATCAGTTACTTATTCAAATCAGTGAAAAGTTCCTGTCTGCCCACTTTGATGCCAGTTTTCATGCCCAAAACCTGTTCGGGCCAGGCTGAACTGAACTGTATCTGATCCGGGGCATCACCCTCTGTATGTCGGCAGTGCGAGATCTCTGGCCCGAATTCATTTAACTCTTTAAATCACACTTTCTTTGTGCCTACTTCGATGCCCATTTTGTGCCCATCTTTTGGATTTTCATGCTGCTTTCAACTGATTTACATTAAGCATGGCTCACTGCAACTTTTTATTGTACTGTTGATAAGGTGTCCTCAAAATTCTTAAATAAAACCAAAAATTAAAAATGATGTGAATAAGAAACTGACGAATAAGAAACCAACTTCAGCCTCGAATAAGAAACTGGCCGAATAAGAAACCAACTTCAGCCTCGAATAAGAAACTGGCCGAATAAGAAACCAACTTCAGCCTCGTCTATCCTCAGGATATCCTTGCACTGGCTGTCATACATTATGATGCCACAGTGGCATGATAATGACAGTATGGCAGGGCAGCCAGTAGCATGCGTATTGCGGAGAGGGTATAAGGCCACCGGCCCTGCTACATTGTCAGCTGCAAAACCACAATGTGGGAAATGAGGCTGGAGGTTGGCAGCCAATCAGAGCTGCATTGTGTATAATAGATATTGCAGGTGTAATACCCCAGAGTGGTATTACTATTTCTGCACCCTGCTACTGTCTCTAATGGGCTAACCATAATGTCATCTGTGTATTTATTCCAGGTTCTTTGTCACTGTGCATTGATAATGTTGCTATGACACTGTTTTGTACATGTAATATGCCTGATTCAGCAGCAGGTGGCAGCGTATATAGAAGAGAGATCTTTAGATAGAATGGAACTTACCATTCCGTTCTCCCTCTTTTGGGCAGAAGTGGGCCAGTCCCGTTTCCTACCAAGGGAGGGGCGGCAGGAAGTTTTCAGTCAGTCTTATGCTATTCTGGAGTTGGAAGGAGAGGAGAATCACCCTGAAACCTTACAGATTAACCAACAGAGTGTTGTGAGGGGGTCAATAGCCAAAGCCACCCCACTCCAGAGATACTAGAACAGCCCTAAAGTCCAGCGACCAGACTAAAGCCGAGTTTAGCACAGCAGAGAGAGAAAGCAGAATGCTCAAGTTTACCTGCCAGTTTATGCCACAACCTGCTTGAACCAAGAAAAGGCTAGAATATTGACTGGATACAAGTTTATTCAAGTAAAGTCTGGACTTGACTCTCCACCTCCACCATTACTCTCCCCTTTAATGCTTCGGAGTTAAACCCTGGGAATTGACGGTATCCTGGTAGGAGTACCATGACACACACAGAAAACTATCAAGGCTGCACCACACCACTCGGCATTCCGATAAACCTGGGATACGATCGTCCCTGAGGGGCGGCACGTTGCACAGGCTGCTGATGGCCTAGCTGTGCGGTCATTATCATGTGTGGCATCATAATGCAAGCACAGCAGGGCCACCTGTGGCCTGGCATGTGTGTGGCATAGAAGGGCGACGGCCTTGTTGCGCTTTCATTATAATGCTACAATGTGCCCTGGTGCTGGCTGCCCTTAAATGGATTAGTTAAGCACTAGGAGGCTCCCTCTGTCACCCATTGGCACCACCACAAATACTATCACAAGGTGTTTTACCATTGTACCCGGTGGATTGATGAAGACCCTCAGTGTATATCTGAGTCCATGCCAGAGGCACAGTATAATATACTGTATTACATAAGTAGTACAGTGTATTCTATGAGAGATCAAAGGATTGCTGTCCAAGTCTCCTTGCGGGACCACACCAAGTGGTGAAAGTAAGAATTAAATAAAGTTTCATTAAAAAAATCTACAAGTTAAAAACACACACACCTTTTGCCATTAAAAAATGCTTTTTGATTAAAAAAAAACAAAAAAAAAAAACACATTCCCATATTTGTTATCGATGCCTCTGTAAGAACCCGAACTAAAAAAAAACAAAATTAAGTACTGGTAATATCCAACAAGATCTGTATAATAATTCAGTACGAAAGTCTCCAAAGACAGACTGATAGGGACCTTAGATTGTGAGCTCCATTGGAGACAACGAGCAATGATAATATCTCTGTGGAATATGTCAGCGCTATACAAGTGAGCAAAATAATAAGTGAGTTACATAATAATAAAAGTCTGCCACTCAATAACATAACAAAGCATGTGGTTTTCTGGTTCAATGTTTTTTATTGAAGTTTTTCGAAGGATAGTCAGGGTCAGGGTGGCATACAAAAGGTACAAAATCACATGCTTTGTATATACTGCGGGTTCACATCGGTGTAATTGAATTCCGTTATAACAGACTTATAATGGAATATACTGGAATTCTAGGTCGGAATGCGAAAGAGTTCTCACAAAGTCTAAGCAACACGTAGTGGACATGCAATCAATCTGTCTTCAGATCCCTCTTTGTCTCATTTCCCTCCTTAAAGGGGTTCTCCAGGAATTAAGAAAATGAAAATACTTAAATATTACTTTAGTATAAATATTATATTATATTAATGAGAGCATTAGTTATAATGGCTTGTTTTGTCTGGGGAGCAATCATCATGAGAAATAAAATGGCCGCCATCATATTACTACACTCAAAACCTGTCCTAATCACACGGCAGGACAAGTTACTTCACAACACTGAGGTAAAGAGCTGCCTCATCCTCCTCTCTGCTTATCAGGGATTATGATCTTGCATGATCTTCAGCTGAATCTCTGTGGGAATGGACAGAGAGGACGGACAGGACAGATTGTGGTAATGATGACTACATACATACAAGACTAAATACAACATCTGCTCACGAACTCCATCCCTACAGAGATTCAGCTAAAGTTCTTATCATCTGTATTCAGGACCATAATCCCTGACAAGCAGAGAGGAGGATGAGGCAGCTCTTTACCTCAGTGTTGTGATTAGGACAGGTTCTGTGTGTACTAATAGGATGGCGGCCATGTTATTTCTCCTAATGATTGCTCCCCAGACAAAACGAGCCATTATAACTAATGAAAGGTATTTGGGAATATATTTATAATTAAGTAATATTTAAGTATTTTCATTTTCTTAATTCCTGGAGAACCCCTTTGATGTGTATTAGATTGTAGGCCTTACAGAAACCTAACTTGCCCAAATAACAGCCCCCTTAATTTGATTGAATAACTAAGATCAGTGGTAGTGGGTATCTGTTCTTTACCATGATTTTATGTAGCCCATGGTATTAAATACAGGGAATAACAGATCTGTATTTTCACAAAAAAATAATCTGGCTTTAGCAGGAGAGGAAAACGCGCCAAAAAACGCTCTGTATAGATTTTTGTAAATTGAGGCTGGCGCTGCCTCAGACTCTGGCGAGAAGAGTTGCTAGGCTCTACCCCTTGGGAAGATCGTGGATAGGAAGAAAGTACATTACGCAATTGTACCAACTGTGCTCAGAAATAATTTCTTTTTTTCCCTCGGAGAAAATGTGCTCAAATTCCTAGAGCTGAGATGGTAGCTATTACTGAGGAGAAACTGACCTGAGTAGGAGCAGATGAACGAACCAAGTAAGAGAGGCAATGGCAGAAACAGGACGGAAACCAATCATTAATGTAGCCAAGGGTAAGAACCAGAAGTAGAACTGCACATGCCACACAGACAGTAACAAGGACAAGGCAAGTACAAGGTCAGGAAGAAAACAGAGATCAGGATCAGGGTCATTACCGAGCCAGAAAAGGACTGTACCACAATTACCAATCAAAGCATAGCCAGATGATTTCTTTCTAAATAAGTTGGCAGGCATGACATCATCTTCGGGGACCTGTTGTCTTGGCAACCCACCGTAACTGTAAAGCCAGAGCAGGAGGCTGCGAGCACTGATGGAAGATGGAACTGCAAGAGAAGAAGCGTCCATCTGTCTTCTCAGGTTGCGGTGCTAGAACCAGATGAATAACAGGTGTCTCTGTTAGACCGGATTTATATGCCGTGGAATTTTAGTTTCATGCACATGATTGGGTTTGGTCTACAACACATTTCCGAGGCTCGTTTGAGCTGAACTCAACGATTATCGGTTACTATGACAATGGCTCTGACACACGGACCTTGTTTCATGGACCAGACAAAGTCGTGTGCATGAGCCCTTAGCGTGTGCGGTCAGTGCCCGTGCTGTGGACCGTAATTTGTGGTCCACAATGCACAGGGACTGACAGTGGGGCTGCCGGATTCGGATCGCGGACTCATTCATTTGAATGGGTTCTGCGATCCGCATCCGACGGTCCGCACCGCAAAAAAGTAGTGCTTGCGCTACTTTTTTGAAGTGCGGAGGCACGGCCAGAAACACCACGGAAGCACACCGCAGGTTTGACTGTTATTGGACCACAATCTGTGCCTGTAATAAGCAGGTGTAGATTTACGCTGTAATTTGCTCAACAAGTGTTGAAAGAAACCCTGCCCTGCAATTCCATTCAAATGAATGAACCGTATGTATTTTGCGATCTGCAAAAAAAGGTTCCACAAAAAAATACGGATGACGTCCGCGTGCATTCCATATTTTGAGGAATGGAACAGCCGCCCCCTAATAGAACAGTCCTATCCTTGTCTGTTATTCCGATTTTTTTGCGGAACGGACATGCGGACATACGGAAACGAAATGCACACAGAGTAACTTCCGTTTTTTTTTTTGCGGACCCATTGAAATGAATGGTTCTGCATTTGCAAAAAAAAAAGAGGAATGGACACGTAAAGCAAATATGTTTGTGTGCATGAGCCCTAAGTCTGATATTTCTGACTCATGTCTTTGATTTGGTTACCTTTATCTACTTTTAAGACTTCTAAAAATCTGATGTACTTTTAGCTCAGACTAAGGGCTCATGCACACGACCGCGGCGTGTTTTGGGGTCCACAAACTATGGATCCGCAAAACAGGGATGTCAGCCGTGTGCGGTCTGCTATTTGCGGAACAGAACGGGACGGCCATTATAGAAATGCCTATTCTTGTCCCCAAAACGGACATGAATAGGATATGTTCTTTTTTTTTTTTTTTTTTTTGAGGGGCCACAGAACGGAGCAACAGATGTGACCCCATATTGAAAATTCTGAAGCGTTCACAAACTTTTAAACACCACAGTACATATTATGGCTGTGTGCATCTGCCCTTTCTTCTACGTTGCTAGAGAAAAAAGAATGGAATCTAAGGAATCTATCAAATAGAAATATCTCATATTAGGACATTATCTGAGTCCAAGATTTGGACTTCAGGTTGCACGAACTGTTCAAGGACTGTATATTTTGCACATGATGAACACTGGACAGCATTATAAACTACAGTAATGATTAACTGCGTAGAGATACTAAGGTACCATAACAATGTAATGTGTTGTCTGCACAAACAAACCTAGACACTTTCCTATAGTTAGGAACCTGTGCCAAAAACTATCATCAGTGATTTACAGTACTGATTAGTGCTCAGAGACTGTAGGAGAAAGATATATATATATACTGTGTATATATCCCGTATTTCCCGCACTATAAGACGCACCTAGGTTTTATCAGACCCCCAATCTTCATCAGACCTCAATCGAAGCCCAATACTCATCAGACCTCAAATCAGACTCCCAATCTTCATCAGACCTCAGATCAGACTCCCAATCTTCATCAGACCCTCAAATCAGAACCCCAATCTTCATCAGACCTCAGATCAGAACCCCAATCTTCATCAGACCCTCAAATCAGACCCCCAATCTTCATCAGACCCTCAAATCAGACCCCCAATCTTCATCAGACCCTCAAATCAGACTCCCAATCTTCATCAGACCCTCAAATCAGACCCCCAATCTTCATCATACCCTCAAATCAGACCCCCAATCTTCATCAGACCCTCAAATCAGACCCCCAATCTTCATCAGACCCTCAAATCAGAACCCCAATCTTCATCAGACCCTCAAATCAGAACCCCAATCTTCATCAGACCCTCAAATCAGACCCCCAATCTTCATCAGACCCTCAAATCAGACCCCCAATCTTCATCAGACCCTCAAATCAGAACCCCAATCTTCATCAGACCCTCAAATCAGAACCCCAAACTTCATCAGACCCTCAAATCAGACCCCCAATCTTCATCAGACCCTCAAATCAGAACCCCAATCTTCATCAGACCCTCAAATCAGACCCCCAATCTTCATCAGACCCTCAAATCAGACCCCCAATCTTCATCAGACCCTCAAATCAGACCCCCAATCTTCATCAGACCCTCAGATCAGACCCCCAATCTTCATCAGACCCTCAAATCAGACTGAATCTTCATCAGAACATGCTGTGTTTTTCACACAATGCAGAACTGATGCGTGAAAAAAAAAACACTCATGTACACAGACCCATTGAAATAAATGGGTCAGGATTCAGTGCGGGGGCTATGCGTTCACGTCACGCATCGCAACCGCGCGGAAAACTTGCTTGTGTGAACGGGGCCTAAGAGTTTGACATTTCTGGCTCCTTATTTTCATGAGGTTTCTGATTGACATAGATAACTGTGGTATCCAATCCAAAAAACAGAAACTTGATCTACTTCTGGCTTTTGCAAAAAAAAAAAACAAAAAAAACCCCACCAAAACCTGAGCTGAAAACTGAATGTGTGAATCTGATAACACATAAGCTGAGCCTCAAACGTAATAAACGTGTTGAACCTTTAGCTTTTTTTATGGATTTCTTTTAGTGAACGTTTCCTTATTGCTGTTATCGACCATCAGATATGAATATCACATAAGCAGTATACGGGCCGAGTATATAAGTGCTGGAATTTATAGCCTGCCTGCTAGAAATCACCGGTCACCAGGACTCCGCACACTTCACAGTCACTAAGGTAAGACATTCTAAAGTTTACCTCTAGTTACATAAGAAGAAGATTATGTGTAATGCAATGTCTGAAAATGTTGCAGGGAAAACATGGATTTATATAACTTTATAGATTGGATGGGTGAAAAAGACCTACTGAAATGAACGATTAGTTATGAGAACTTTGTTTCCACTGATTGATCCATAGTTGGAAAAAAAACAAAGCTGCTTTCACTTATAGAAGTTGTGTTTTTCTGCACTTTTAGTGGCAATTTTTTACACCTGCTGCTAGATTTTTATTTTTTTTTGTGGTAAAAACGGCAGCTCCAGATGTTAGCTGAAAATCTACGGGAAACATGAAATCAGGACACACGTTTTTTTTTAACTATTGTCATCTTGGTTAATTACAGGGCATTTTTTGTCCTCTTGCTTCTTTTAAAAAAACACGAGGCTACTTTCACACTAGCGTTTTTGCTGGATCCGGCAGGGTTCAGCAAAAACGGATCCGTCATGATAATACAACCGTCTGCATCCGTTGTGAACGGATCCGATTGTATTATGTTTTAAATAGCCAAGATGGATCCGTCATGAACTCCATTGAAAGTCAATGGGACGGATCAGTTTTCTATTGTGTCTGAGGACACGGATCCGTCCCCATTGACTTGCATTGTGAGTCATGACGGATCCGCTTGGATCAGTTTCTTCATGCGGACACTAAAGAGCAGCAAGCAGCGTTCTAGTGTCCGTCTCCAAAGCGGACTGGAGACTGAACTGAAGCAAAACTGATGCGTTCTGAACGGATCCTTTCCCATTCAGAATGCATTAGGACAAAACTGATCAGTTCAGGACCGTTTATGAGAGCCTGTGATGGATCTCACAAACGGATCCTGCATGTGTGAAAGTAGCCTAATGCTGAATCTCTTGGTAAGGGCTCATGCACACGGCTGGTGCCTGCCCATGCCCGTATTGTGGCCCGCATCCACATCAATGGGTCCGCAATCCAGGAGATGCAGAGCGGAGGCACGCAGTGTGCTTCCGTGGTGTTTCTGGCCGTGCCTCCGCGCCGCAACAAAAGTAGCGCAAGCTACTTGGATGCGGATCGCGGTCCCCATTCAAGTGAATGGGTCCGCAATCCGCATGCGGTGGCCACAACGTCAGTGCCTGTGCATATTGCACCGCAAATTACGGTCCACAGCACTGGACCGGGCATGAGCCCTAAATCTGTCAAGAGACTGTAGTAAAAGGAATTTTCTGGAAAAGGATTTTAAGAAAAGGGATTTTAGTTGACATTAAACGTACTGTACCGTATGTTTCACACTATAAGGCCTCTTTCACACGGGCGTCACGGATTCAGTCCAGATGCGTTCCGGAAAATCCGCACCAATCCGCACGCAAACGCAGTCAGTTTTGATTGCGTACGTTCGTTCATTTTTTTTTGCGCCCGGGTGTGAAGCTTTTTAATGCGTTTTTCACACGCGTGATAAAAAACTGAATGTTTACAAACAACATCTCTTAGCAACCATCAGTGAATCATGCATTGCATCTGCACTTGCGTGCGGATGCAATGCGTTATTCACGCAGCCCCATTCACTTCAATGGGGCCAGGGCTGCGTGAAAAACGCAGAATATAGAACATGCTGCGATTTTCACGCAACGGCGAACTGATGCGTGAAAAAATTCGCCCATATGAAAAGCCCCATTGAAATGAATGGGGCAGGATTCAGTTCGGGTGCAATGCGTTCGCATCACGCATTGCACCCGCGCGGAAATCTCACCCATGTGAAAGGGGCCTAAGACTCATCTGCCCATAAGACGCACCTAGGTTTTAGTGGAGGAAAATAAGAAAAAACATTTTTTTTATTCAGACCTCAATCAGACCCCCAGTGTTAATCAGACCTCAGCTCACAGCCCCAATCAGAACCCCATTTTTTTCTGATCTGTTTTTATTTTTCTGATTCAGATTTTTTTTAATTCCTGCAAATGATTACGGTATATGGGTGGCCATGAGCTGTTCTTAACAGCATTTAGAGAATTACTTTATGGCAGCCCCACAGGTTGTTGACACAATGTACAGGAGGGGACCTGATTGACTTCTACGGGAGAGTCTTCTGGGCGTGCTCTGTGACCTGTGCAGAGGTCACCTGATTGACTTCTACGGGAGAGTCTTCTGGGCGTGCTCTGTGACCTGTGCAGAGGTCACCCGATTGACTTCTACGGGAGAGTCTTCTGGGTGTGCTCTGTGACCTGTGCAGAGGTAAAAGGAAAGAATGCATAAGCTTTGACAATCGCTTATACACGATAGCTATACACATAGGTGCTATCTGTCTGGACCTACCTGTAATTATAAGGAGATAACTGCCATAAAGTGATCTGTACAGACCAAGAAGTGGCGCCTATTATTAGTCCTAGTGGCCAGTGTGAAAACTGCAGGGTTTTTGGGGTTTTATATTTTAGATATTGAAATGAAACATAATATCACCAAAAAGTCTTTAAAAATAGGTCATTTTCTGCTGACACATTCCCTTTTAAAGAACAACTCCCGCCAAAAATGTTATTCCATGTCCTGCTAGAAACGTACATGATGTAATCTGTAGTGAATGTTGTTTTCTTATCAGTGTCTGTATTTGTGACTTATATCTCCCAGATGTTTCTCATCTGTGTCATGTGACCAGCAATCAGACTCACCAGATAACACAGCATCTTATGTGTGGACAGGAAGTCTATTTCTCTATGTATTCCTATGGGAGCCTCACTTTCAGTCTCATAGGAATGAATAGAGCAGTAACTGGCTTCCTGTCCTGGGTCAGTTGGAGGTCAGGGAGTTAGTCACATGACCCAGCTACAATTAGAAGAGAGGGGATAGCTCACAGATACAGTCTCTGATGAGAAGATTGCATTCACTACAGATTACATCATGCACCTTTCTAACAGGTCAGAGAATAAAAATTTTTGTGGGAGTTCTTCTTTAAAGTGAGTAGCACTGCAGTACCATTCACAGCCACCACCCAGTGTGCGGAACCGTGCTGTTCAGGAGCGCAGCAGCCTGTTCATACAGCTGATCATCAGGGGTGCCAGGAGTTTGGCCCCCAATAGTTTGAGTTTCTGATTTATCCTAAGGACAGACCATTAATATTTAAGTAAAAAGGGGGAAAAATGTCAACTTTTGAATGTGTGATTTGAAAATGTGAACTTTTGCCTTGGACATTCAGTCACCCAAAGGTCTTGGGATTAAGGCCTCATGCACACTAACATTTTCTTTCCGTGTCTGTTCATTTTTTTTGCGGACCGTATGCGGAACCATTCATTTCAATGGGTCCCCCCCAAAAAAACGGAATGTGCTCTGTGTGCATTCAGTTTCCGTATGTCCGTTCCGCAAAGGGATAGAACATGTCCTATTATTGTCTGTATTATGGACAACAATAGGACTGTTCTGTTAGGGGTCAGCTGTTCTGTTCCGCAAGATACTGAATGCACACAGACATCATCCGTATTTTTTGCGGATCTGTTTTTTGTGGACCGCAAAATACATACGGTCATGTGCATGAGGCCTTAGGCTTCATTCACACGTCCGTATGTGTTTTGCGGTCCGCAAACTGCGGATCCGCCAAAAAAAAAACGGATGACGTTCCGTATGGCATCCGTGTTTCCTTTTTTTTTTTGCGGATCCCTTGTAACAATGCCTATCCTTGTCAGCAAAACGGACAAGAATAGGACGTGTTCTATCTTTTTTGCGGAACGTCAATACGGAAACGGAATGCACATGGAGTACCTTCCGTTTTTTTTTGCGGATCCATTGAAATGAATGGTTCCGCATATGGTCTGCAAAAAAAGGAATGGACACGGAAACAAAATAAGATCGTGTGCATGAGGCCTTACTCTGTTCTGCAAAATACGGAATGCACACGGACGTCGTCTGTATTTTTTGCCGATCCGTTTTTTTTCATACGGTCGTGTGCATGAGCCCTAAGTTAAAGTTAAAGGTAATAAATATTTTGGGGCTGAAAATCTGTGTGATTCAGCTTGATCTGATATAAAATCTGTATTATAAAAAATTGACAGTATTATTGATAATTGTTCGCTTACTTTTTATTATTTTTGCTAAAAAGTGTAATGTTTGTTCAGTTCTAGGAACCGTTACAATGTTAAAAACATTCAAAATGGAGAAATTGATATCAAGTACTACAACTTGCCAGAAACAATTCACAAAAGTGAAGTCAGAAAAAGGTGAATACTAAATATTACTTTCTGATATTCATGGGAATTTCTCCAGAAACACCTTTTGTTGTTTTTTTTTCACCAGTAAAATATGTCAATAAGGGCCCTTGCACACGACCGTATGCCCTCCGTGAGTGGGCCATATGATGCTGTGCACGTCGGGCCGCCCGCAGGACTATTGTCCGACACTCCTAAGATTATATACAGGACAATAGCCCCGCGGGCGGCCCAATGGGCACAGCATCATAGTAATCAATGATGATGCTGTGCGCTCCGGTGCCCACGATCTATGCCGCTCCGGGACATATGGCCCGCTCATGGAGGACATACGGTCGTGTGCAAGGGCCCTAAGCATAAGATTCCTGCGTATTTAGTGTTGTATCTATATGCCCCTACAGCTGCTCTCATAAGGCAGGGAAGAGAGGAAATTGCGGAACTCATACAGAAGCAAAAATTGCCGCAAGCCAAAATCAAAGTTCTGAATTTAATTCAAGAAACGAATCGTCTGGAAACAATGGACATTTTGGAATTTTACTGTATCACGCTCCATCAGCACGCTGGACTAATTAAATCGGCTAAGTATGTTTTCCATGGATCTCTTCATAAGGTTTCAGGCACACGACCGTATCCGTATTTCAGTCTGCGAACCACGGATCTGTGAAATACAGACATCTTCTTTGTATCCCGCATTTCTCACTCCCAGCAATACAAATGACTGTTCTCATCTGCGCTGTGGACCAGAATAGGACATGTTTGATAATTACAGGAGCGGCGACACGGATCCGCAAAAAGCACGGATGTGATCATGGCCCTATAGAGTCAGTGTGCTGTCCGTAAAAAAGACACATAAGGCTACTTTCACAGGACTGTTGTGTTTTGCTGATTCGCAAAATGTGGATCCACAAAAAAAAAAAAAAAAAGGATGACGTCCGTATGGCATCCGTTTTTTTTTGCAGATCCACTGTAACAATGCCAATCCTTGTCCGCAAAACGGACGTTCTATTTTTTTTTTTTGCAGGGCTACGGAACGGACATAGAGATGCGGACAGCACACAGTGTACTGACCCATTAAAGGGTTTCTGTCACCAGTTTTTTCGGTATGAATCAGGCTGACATTAGAGATGTGCTAATGTCACCTGATTCCAAATATATATCTGTTTTATTTACTGGTGCCCCCATTTTTATATAAAAGGAACTTTTATTTTATGCTAATAAGGCCTCTAGGTACAAGGGGCGTTACCCCTGCTCCTAGAGGCTCTGTTGATTGACAGGACCAGGCAGAGAAGAAACACTCCATTCACCATAGCTTGCAAGGACCTTCAATGATGTCATGACCATGTGATCAGTCACATGGTTTAGGAGGAGACAGGCTGTTTGTGTGATCCTAACCATGTGACTGATCACATGGTCATGACATCATTGAAGGTCCTTGCAAGCTATGGTGAATGGAGTGTTTCTTCTCTGCCTGGTCCTGTCAATCAACAGAGCCTCTAGGAGCAGGGGTAACGCCCCTTGTACCTAGAGGCCTTATTAGCATAAAATAAAAGTTCCTTTTATATAAAAATGGGGGCACCAGTAAATAAAACAGATATATATTTGTAATCAGGTGACATTAGCACATCTCTAATGTCAGCCTGATTAATACCGAAAAAGCTGGTGACAGAAACCCTTTAAAATGAATGGGTCCGCATCCTATCAGCAAAATATGCGGATCGGAGGCCGCAAAATCCGTATTTTTTGCGGATCCGTTTTTTGCGGACATGAGGCCTTACTCCATGTGCATTCCGTTTCCGTATGTCTTATTAGGCTCCATTCACAGGTCCGGATTTTTCTTTTCCGGATTTTTGGTCCTTTTTTGCGGATCCGTGTTTCCACAAAAACCTTCCGTTTTTTCTGCAAAAAAAAAAAAGGAAGGAGGAATATATGTTGGTAGGGTATTTCTTTCTATTTCCTGGAAACGGATCCGCAATTGTGGATGATATGCGGATGACATATTGATGCATTCTGCATATCATCCGCATTTTTTGCGGACAAAAGTAGGACAAGCTCTATCTTATTTGCGGATCCGGATAACGGAACGGAACAACGGATGCGGACAGTATACGGAGTGCTGTCCGCAGTTTTTCAGGACCCATTGAAATGAATGGATCCGCATCCTGTCCGCAGGAAAGAAAAACAGGACGTGTGAATGGACCCTTATTGTCTGCATTCCGGACAAGCATAGGACTGTTCTATTAGGGGCCAGCTGTTCCAGCATTGTTACAATGGATCCGCAAAAAAAAAAACGGATGCCATACGGAACGTCACCGTTTCTTTGCGGAGCCGCAATTTGCAGACCACGAAACACATACGGTCGTGTGAATGAAGCCTAAGAGCTCATGCACACGACCTGTGCCGGCCCGTGCCCGTATTGCGGCCCGCATACGCTGGGTCCGCAATACACGGGCACCGGCCATGTGCAGCCTGCATCACGGATCGCGGACCCATTCACTTCAATGGGTCTGCAATCCGGGAGATGCGGAGCAGAGGCATCGCACCGCTAAAACACTACTTTTTTGCGGTGCGGACCGTCGGATGCGGATCGCGGACCCCATTCAAATGAATCCGGCGGCCCCACTGTCAGTGCCCGTGCGATGTGGACCGCAAATTATGGTCCACAGCACGGGCACTGACTGCACATGAGCCCTAACACACATTAAAAATACGGTCGTGTGCATGAGGCCTAAGGGTACGAGCACATGGCAAGCTAATGTCACAGCTGGCCCCTGTTTAACTAATAAGGTCCACTGTTAATGGCCAGGCAGCAACCGCGCCGTGTGGTCATACCTTCACAGATAACAGATTGTACGATATACAGATCAGTGGTCAAGAATGTTAACCATCAAACAGATTTTTGCTGGGAGTTTGTGGCAAATTATAAGAAAAACTTGACATTTATCCACAAAATGCCACAATACGCTCATTTAATCTAGATTTAGATTTTTTTCCTGAGCATAGGGGATCTAATTAAGAAATCTGTTACTGCGCAGGAAGCTGGATCCAACGCTAGTTGAAGCTGTGGCTACTATGATCTGGGCTGCGCCTCGTCTACAGACAGAAGTCCCCGAACTGATCGCGGTGAGTTTATATTATAAGTAAAGCAATTTCCATTGTTAGTGGCAACTCTCACTCCGTAGATAGCGGATAAGTATCTAATCAGCGGGGATTCGACGGCTGGGGCCCCACCTATAACTAGAACAGAGGCCAGTGTTCCCCATTTGAATGTACTCTGTACATATGTACTCTGCTGCTTCATTCAACTATATGGGACTGCCGGAGATAGACAAGTGCTTTGGTGTGCACGCTCCTTTTTATATTTTTTCTTAAAAAAAAAGAAGGAAAGAGGACCAAATATAGCAATTCGGTCAATTCTTTCAGTATGCAGGTATCTTAAAGGGGTCCTCTCAGTTCAGTAAGTGGCATGCATAGTGTAGAGAAAGTAAATACAAGGCACTTACTAATGTATTGTTATCATCCATATTGCTTCCTTTGCTGGTTGGATTCATTTTTCTATCACATTCTGCACTGCTCATTTCCATGGTTACGACCACCCTGCAATCCATCAGTAGTGGTCGTGTTTATATAATATAGGAAAAAGCAATGTGAGATACTGATAATTACACCCAGTATACAGAAGAGGAGAAGTGGGTACTGTGGCAGTGGTATATATATTAGCAAGAATCAGAGCAGATACTGAGGAATTACACCCAGTATGACAGGACATTGGGAGAAGTGGTACTTGTGCAGTTGTATGATATTATAGCAGAATAAGAGCCAGATACTGAATGATTACCCTACCAGTAAACAGCGACAGGAGAAGTGGTACTGTGCAGGTGTATTGAGTATAATACAGAATAAGAGCACACTACTGAGGATTCACACCCAGTATAACAGGATAGGAGAAGTGGTACTGTGCAGTGTGTTATCATATACAGGAAGTAAGAGCAGATACTGAGGAATTACAACCCAAGATACAGGAAAAGGAGAAGTGGTACTGGTTGCAGTGTAGTACGTATATACAGAATAAGGAGGCAGATACTGAGGATTACACCCAGTAATACAGGACATGGAAGAAGTGGGTACTGTGCCAGTGGTATATAATACAGAATAAGAGGCAGATACTGAAGTATACAGGACAGGAGAAGTGGTACTGTGCAGGTGGTATATATATACAGAATAAGAGCAGATACTGAAGGGTTCACACCCAGTAATACAGGATCAGGAGAAGTCGGACTGCTGCCAGTGTGTAATATATATACAGAATAATAGCAGATACTGAGGATTACAAACCCAGTATACAGGACAGGAGAAAGTGGTAACTTGTGCAGTGTATATATATACAGAATAATGAGCACATACTGAGGATTACACCAGTATACCAGGATAGGAGAAGTGTACTGTGCAGTGTAATATATATTCAGAATAAGAGGAGTACTGAGATTACACCCAGTATACAGGACCGGAGAAGTGGTTACTGTTGCAGTTAACTACTATATATACGAGAAGATAATCCAACCTTAATCTTAGGTGCTAGTACATACGTGAGTGTCATAAATCTGGGATTGTAATCCTGTCAGATCAAAAGATCTCCAGATCCTAGTACTCAGGACTTGAATTTCGGAATATGGTACTGTGCAAGTTATATTAATTAATATCCAATTAGCAAGATATAAGGGACGATACTGAGGATGTCTACACCCAGTATGAACAGGACCGGAGAAGTGTACTGTGCAGTGTATATATTCATACAGCAATAAAGAGCAGCATACCCTGACGGCATTAACCACTTCCTGTCTGGTAATAACTGCCAGAAACAGATAGTAGAATAGGTTTAAAGGTAACTGTTTGCATAGCCGTCATTATATATATACAGAAGTAATGAGAGAGGCAGTCTTATAGCCTGCTTCTAGGTATATTACCACCCTGAGTAATATACAGTGATACATTAGTGCGAAATGTTAACGGTAACCCATGTGTGCAGCCAATTATAAGTATACTATATACAGCAATAAGAATGCCTCATGACCTATCCTGACGGCTATTACTACCCAGTGTATACTAGAGACAGTGAGAATGAAGTTGGCGGTACTGGGGTTGGCTATCCTAGGTGCTATACTTACTATTTATAATAGAGATAGTGAGCTGCAGAAGATAGCTGAAGGAAAATACCATCCGCATGAATACTCACAGTAGAGCACTCATAAGAGAAGTAAGGTTGCTCAACGTCTGCATGTGCTTTCACTTGTATATATACAGATATAACGAGGCAGGATGGACTGTTAGGAATGTACACCCAAGATTACCACCGTACAGGAGATTAGTTATGGTTACTACCTGTGCTGAGTGTATTATACAGGACAGTGACAGAAGTGGTACATGCAGTAGACACCCGTGTATATATCGGTAATATTATCATACAGAATAAGAGCAGATAACTGATGTGATAACACCCAGTATACCAGCGACAGGAGAAGTGGTACTGTGCAGGTGTATTATATACAGAATAAAGAGCAGATACTGAGGATTTTACACCCAGTAAATACAAGGACAGGAGAAGTCGTGGTACGTATGCAGGTACTATTATAATAATATCAGAATAAAGATGCAGATAACTGAGGATTAACCCAGTATACAGGACATGACTAAGTGTACTGTGCAGTGTATTAATAGATATATACTATTATATATATATATACAGAAGTAAGTAGCAATACTTGAGATTACACCATGTATACAGGACAGGAGTAAGGGTTAACATTCGTGCAGTTCATGTTTTGATTAGATTATTCACATGACAGTAGTCTACAGAAGAATCAACAATGAGGCAGATATCGAACTGCACTCACAGACCTGAACTCTATCTATAGGGAGATGGGATCTTATGACATTTCCCAGTCTACCATATAATATCCTAAGTGAGATCTTCACTAGATGCACAGTTACCACAATTCCTCCATCCCTGCTCATGTGCCATAACTTGGTGAGATCACTCTAAGTATTCTCCCTTATTCATGGGTTACATGGGGAGTATATATAAGGGAAGGTCGCGCTATACTTGTATGCAGTATATACGTGTATTACACGCCACGTACGTCTAATTACACCAACTCACCTCCTGGTCCCTGCTTTATAGCGTGCCGGAACAGGTACCAGGTGCCAGAACGACACAGATAATCTCAAAAAAAGAGACAGTAAGTGAGGCAATCAGCAAATCTCAATATTACTCCCGTCAGACGAGGACTCAGTCTAAGGCGAAACATCGAAGGCTAGTACGACCAGAGCAAAAGAACGTGGTGCGAACCCACTGAGCTCTGCAGCGCCAGGGCACGCCAGGGCCAAACAAACAAACCGACTCAGCAAGGCAGAAGTAGTACTCGATAGCTAGCGTCCGAAGCGTTCATCACCCGATCTCTAACCAGAACACACCATCGACTCGCTGGCTAATTCCACTTCAACTAACTACCAGACATAAAACCAAACAACAAACCAAAAACCATGACAGCTCACCCATGCCGCAACGAGCATTGTACGCGATCCCGATGTATCATCACTGTGGCAGCAGCCTGCCTAGATTGCCACGGCACGACTCCGTTGGCCCTCTCGTCCTATCCTCCCCCGTCATATTCCTCTATAAGCACTTCTCACCGTCTTTCCTCCTCTACACTCACACACGCTCTCGCTACGTTTTTTTCCTTTCCCTTGTGATCCCGCAACCATCACACACTCCTTTCTATCTCTCCCCTATAACGCCACCCTAGACGTCACCCTCGAGGCCTGTCACGCAAACTGATCCGCTCACGCCGTCCCTCCCCCCTCCCCACGTACACATAAATCCCCGTCCAACCCCAAACTATCTCCGATAGACTCCCATCATCATTCCACGGTCTTCCCCCACTCCTTTCACCTCTTCCGCCATCAGCTCCTCTCGCCTCTCTCGCCCGACTACCCGCCCCACTCATCTCCGACGCACCTTCCGAGGCCCTCGCTCTACTACCATCACACCTCCGCCCTCCGCGTGCCGGACCGCCCGCCTAACCTCTTCCATCCCGTCTTCGCGCCTACGCTAGGTCCGCTCGTCTCCCCACGCGAACTGCCTCACACCTCGCCGCACTCCCTTTTGCTGCTCTGTCACTCGCACACCATCCACACATCGCGACTAGATCGCTCGATACACGTCCAGTTTACGTCGTATGGATAGTAGTCATTACGCGCCTTTCATTAGAGTATAGATACCTCTGTCTCTCTCAACAAGCACCACCTGCTCCAGTTTATGATTTGCCAATAGACTCACTATTCCCGCGCGGTCCTCTGTTGGTTACATCCGGCCACCCCTCGGTACACTCGCGACTGTGTAACCATGTTGAAACAGGATGTAGCCTAGGCACCAACCAACCTAGGGTTATTATCCCCGTGCACCGGCCCCCCGTATTCACCGGCTACTCGCTCTGTTAACTACCTCATGTCACTCACCAGTTGATGCACGCTAATACAGAATCAACGTTCCACAATCGTAGTACCCAGGACGTCATGGAAATCTCATGCACAACCATAGTATGTGTGGGTGATCTTCCTAGAGCGCTTTACGTGCTGGAATACGGATACACCGTGACCTTTGTCCATTTGGCTTTTGACAGTCATAGCAGCTCATACGACACCCGCGTGTGGCGTGTTGTTACACGAGCAACCACCCCTTTTTATCGCCCTAAGTGAAGAATCCAGTATCTCCTTTGCACTGCCTCGATTTCGGCAAGTTCGTTCATAGCATCTTCTAGACTAGGATTGCCTTCCCTGAGCCTAAGCTCACATGAGTACATTCGTTAAAGACCGAGACCTGTCCACAAAGCAGCTCCTTCGGACACACAATACTTGCTACCACACCACCCCAAGGCAATGGTGTCGACCGTCAGCGCTGCTAGATTCGAATTCATCTAGGCTTCTACCAAGATGGGTGCGTGGTTCACATCAAAGGGATTTAACTGCGCCGATTGAGACCAAATCCTATACCCCTGCTTGTTTTCAAAGCGTCCTTGCCTATGCTACCTAGCAAGTGTTCGTGCAGCTATCATTAGGGTAGGGTGTAAAGCTCACCAAGCTGAACTGCTGCACGCTCTCCTTGGGTCGCCCGTGACAACTGAATGCATACGTTTAAAGAATGAAAGCCGAGTGGCTACTGTTTATCTCCTCATAATAAATACATACATCAGACCCATTCTCTCAATATAGCCTCACAACTTAATCTTCGTCTCAGTGGGGCCGCCTTTACTCTTAAAGAGGTCCAGTTTTGTCACCGATATCCATATGGCTGACATCTCCTACGTCCGAAAATGACACTTACTACCTCGCCCTCGCGTCTCCCGATCGCATCCGCAATCAGCGGTACGGCCGCTACGCTCGCTTATATACGTGACTGTTACCGCTTTCCAGAATTCGCGATGCAACTATCCCCAGCTTTTTAACCGATTCCAAGCCCCCGCCAAATATTCGTGTGCCACACCACTAGCGGTCAGGCCAAACCCGGCCAGAACATCCGTCAAACCGCAGCAGAGTTGCACATAGCTACGATCCCATCCCCATCAGTCCTCTTGTACGTACCCAGAACACGGTATACCACATCAGGACGCAGGAGAAACGTTATAAAACACGAATAAGATCTGTACCGGCAGTGGTATCATCACCATATTTATTATATAGGCTAGGATCAACTAACTAATAAGACTACTACAATCAGAGAGTTGCACATCAATCACACCCCTGAGCCAGAATCACCTATGTTATGCCGAGAACCTAACTCGCTCGATATTTTATAAGGCCGAACTCCAACTAAAAAAAAGATACGATGCGGCGAGATACTTGAGCGTATAGTGGCGATTGATCCATGACACGCAGCAGACAACCCACCAGGATTTACTCTCTTAGCTTCGGGATAAATATAAGACCCTGCATCAGGGAAGAAGTTTTCCAGCGTGTACTGAACTGCATAGTAGCTGCGCCATGCAATGTAGTTTAATAAGCCCAACTTAACTCTATTATGACAGATAACCCTCAATATGGGATGCATCCGGCCATTGGGAACTTTGACTGGATATACCACCAAGGTAACTTTGGGCTGGTACCATGGCCCCTTCCCATTAGTACAGGAGCAGAGAAGTAGATCTACTTTGGGTACAAGTATCAATGGAGCCCCTACTATCCCGTGGGCTCCGCTTCGCCTGATTATCTTAACCAGTAATGAGGGGCTTATATACACGAAACCACCCCCAGCTATCCCACTCCCTCCACCCACTATACGGTCCACCGATCAGCTGTAATCTTACAGCAATGGCAAGAACCGGAGGCAGGATGAATTCCAAACGAACGCGCGGACACTGATGTGCCGACCCCAGCTGGCAAGACCTAGGTCTGCTAATAACTGTTGATCAATTTCTCCGTGAACGACGCCGGAATACCTATATAATATACACTCCTACTTTTTATAAGTATGAAGAGGTGGGGGAATCTATATAATAACATTCCCACATTGCTAATTATATTTACCACGGATCCTCAAAGGTCAAACGCACGTTTTATCACATGCCTGCATGGCTAGACTCACCGCTGGATGCAGGATATGGTAAGAGCCTTCTGGTCGTAGTCCTGGTTGGCGCTATGGGCAAGCTTCTGATCTTTTACAGCAACAATTTTTATAACCCATGTAGGGACATGTTATACTCTCCTTGAAGGTCTAAGATCGCTTAGCCTGGAACTTCAACCATTTCCCCTCGTTCCCCGCGATCGGACACGCTAATATGATACTCATATCAAACTTGAGCCCAATCTGATAAGCGTAAGTGAAGTAACAAAATCAGTGTCTCTGTC
This sequence comes from Rhinella marina, assembly GCA_900303285.1. NCBI lineage: Eukaryota > Metazoa > Chordata > Amphibia > Anura > Bufonidae > Rhinella > Rhinella marina. Next base: position 186,459 of record ONZH01008787.1, read on the forward strand.
ACTTGGTCCCAGTGTTCCTTACTGTGGTGTTAATTCACGTATATTCCAATTGACAGTCTGCTAACTTCACTTAAGCCTTGACTGTCGAATATTAGTATATACAAGCATAGCAGGCCCAGTTATCACACAGTCACTTCTCTCATATCAGTACAGCGGCAGATGAGAGTTAATGGATACTGTGCAGTGTCTATGTAGTTAGTTATAATACAAAGTCCATCAATATATAGATCATCGTCATACTAGTAGGATTCTTTGTATCAATACCCAGTAACTAATACAGCGACAGGAGAAAGTGGCTACTTTGTGGGCGCCACAAGAATCGCACTTTCTCCTATATTAGTCCTGCATATCATTAAGCATGGATGATTATATCAACGCTGCAAGTATTGGCATTATCTTAATTCTCGTGAAGGTATATAATCTAACACCTCGGCAACGAGTATTACAGGATAGAGAAGTAGTAATCACTTCCTCTGTCCCCTGGGTAATAACTCGTGGTGGCTAGGTAATCCTCCAGTAATTCGTCCTCCCTATATTATAATTTCATGTTATACATGAAATAAACAAATAGCAGAAGAGCATTACTGAGGATTCACACCAAGGACTAACTTCTCCTTGTACCCATGGGACATGAGTGAGCTAAGGTTGTATCCCCTCGGTAAGTAATTACTGCCTGTTATTCTTGCTAAAAGTATGTATATTAATACTATAATCTTTATAGCACACCGAATATAAACCGACCATGTCCTCCCTGATCCTGATACTGAGGTAGGTGTGACTAATCCACCTGGGTGGATTCGATGATTCTGCACCTACTACCTTTTCCCTGGAATTCAGGAGTAGTGAAAATGTAGGTACTAGTGCAGTATGTAATATTAAATATTAAATATACAGGATAAGAGCATGATAAACTGAGGCATTACACCCAGTATACAGGATCAAGGAGTAAAATGTGGTATTACTGTTTGCAAGTAATCCGACTGATAGTACCTTCTACTGTATTACCAGAAACTAAGAACATATACTGAGAAGATTACTAGCA